>CM068581.1:51282170-51897170 GCA_035048485.1 Pteria penguin
AAATGCGACACGAGCCGCAACTTGAAGATCACTCTAGTATCACATAGTGTCACATAGACTACTCCCACATGTATTTACATCGACATGTGACATGAAACGAACTTAAAGTGCATTATCTTGTGCACTTGTAACTATCTGTAATTATACATGTATATACATTAAATTCGTAAAATAAGAAAACCGCTACATTATTACAATAGCCCTATATGAGCAGTAAATGCTGGCTTCTTCACGATGAAATGTAATCTGGTACTCGTGCTCGACGTAGACCAATAGGCCACATGATTTAATCCATCTTTTCTTTGGAAATAAATAAAGTTTGTCCAGTCCATTTCACAAATCGGTCCTAAACAGACAAACTTTGTTATGGATTTTTTAATGATTGTAAAGAAGACGACAAAACAGAATGATGTATGTAATAAACTTCTTAGATTAAGATCAACGATACATGAATGATGTCTGGATTGATAGACAGTAAGAAGTCATCACAAGTTACACCAATGTAATCCAAACGTCCGTCCACTTACCCACGTGATCACAATTCAATATACTGGTTGTCACTACAGGGACTAATTGCACTGCCCTCGTGCGTAATATGAAGGGAGTTAAGTCTAAGCTTCAATCACCTCGTTTCCATTTATAGAATTAAGTTTTTAGTACAATATTTTGAACCCAGTGGCGGATTAAAGGGGGGCCTACTACTAGTAAAAATCCAGATTTTGCGCCAAAAATGGCTAAGTAGTTTGGCTAATATACATGTGGGCCCCCCTTTTCGGAAATCCTGGATCCGCCACTGGAACCCACAATGTATATAAATTTGATCCATATTTCCTGGCGTTATCAGAACTGTATTTGAAACTGATATTCTTTTCTGTAAAATCTACGATATTCATTTTTCATTTCACAATTCGCTGGCCCAAAATTCGTTAGGCGGCAAAAGCGTGCAAAAAGGGCAATATCCATGACAATACAGATCACCAAGAGAATGTAAGAATTTAAACTTGCTCTCTTTCATTATACACACAATCAGCCTGGTTCAAGCGCGCCTGTCCCCAGAGGATCTCGTTAGTTATTCTACCGGTCCGCATGGGTCAATCTACAAATCAATACGAATAAATCTGCTATTGCTCACGTGCTTTTCTTTTTGTCCACTTTTGGACGACCGAGTAGGCTTCTGTATCAAAGTAACGCGTTGTAACTCATGTTTCTCGAGTCTTATTTGATTCCCGAGTACGGTAAGTATCAGCATAAACAATGTACCTGCCAAAGGTTTTCCTGACCGACTACAGTAACAACATTGTACCTGAAAAATGTTTTCTGTCCAACTACAGTAAGTATGAACATTGTACCTGCAAAATGCTTTCCTGCTCGACTACGATAAGTATCACCATTGCAACTGCCAACGGTTTTCTTGCTCGACTACGAAAATTGTCAGCATAGACATTGTACCTGCCAAAGGTTTTCCTGGCCGACTACAGTAAGACCAACTTTCTTTGGCGTCTCTTTGAATTAAGTGATGGAAGCATACGAGTACATGTACCACACTGTACCTTGAAGTCAAAGGAAGGAATTACAAGGACTAATGTGAAATATCTTTCGATCCTTAAAAATTTGGATTCGACAATAAATTTTACTAAGGGATGGTTATCAGATAAAGCACACATCAATTTGATTTTTAGATACAATGCATTATGATTTGGAATTGAATGTATATTTCTGAATTTAAGTTGAAAATTTTATTTCGTTGATCTTGTCACTTCCGCAGATTGTTCAAATTGTCGACCCCTTTCCAAATCAAAATAGCTTCCATAAGTGCATCTAGAAAAAAAAAAGGGGGGGGGGGGGTTGCAGCCTCCCTTGAATAATGTTTTGCACTATTCGGTTCGGAAAGAGGGGCTGCAGCCCTAAAAATGGCCGAAAATAACCTTTTTGAAAAAAAAAATCCGACCAAAGGAGGGTTGCAACCTTTTCAACCACTAAAATCCGTCAATGGCTTCCTTCTGCCTTGCATGTGTCTTCAGCACTTGTACAAATATGTGACACATCTATAAGTAAAACCATAGACCCTGTCGACTCGGAAGCTCTATTGGCGTTCTACTGGTAGAGTTTCTGGAAGAGACTTTGTTAAAGACGATATATTTATCATTTTTATACTGAAATTCTGTTTGTAACCACTAAATTTAAATCAGAGAAGAGAAAAGTTTTGAGGGATAATATCGTACGTATAGTTTCTATCCTTCCATTCATATCCCTAAAAGGTCGCAAATCACGATTTTTGTTTCCGTGGTATAGAATGTCCTTTGCCAATATTTCCCGAAACTTTAGGATGAAACTTACGATATGTGTATAAATGAAATTTGAAAATTGGTAAAACGCATAAAAATATTAGATAAGGTGATTGACTAGGCTACCTTTAGCAAATAGATATAAATGAAAGAGTGTAAAAAACCATCATGTATTAAAATTTTGACGCTTGACTCAAAACATGCTGAATGAAATGCATATCATAAAATGTATTTTAAAAAAAAATGTGACTCTCTTGGGAATGTGGCTCAAGTGAAATGTATATACCCGCGGAAATTAATTATCATGGTTGTATATATACAAGATGTAGAGAAAGGACCTCTTCTAATGGCGGCACCCCTAGATGGACCACAAACATACAAAGGTTTCGCAATCATGAAATGACCGAGGGTAAACAGACTGCAAAGTTTGTCGCTGTCGCCTGTATAATAGCGAGCAGAAAACGACACGCCAAAACTGATGAAAACTAGGAGATATTTTCTGCACCGTAGGAGATTTCACTTAGTTCGTACATGTTAAAGGCTGTTTATCAATCAGTCACATTATTACAAAAGAACATTTGCTTTTATTGTGTATTTTTTGAAAACTTCGACATTTTCACTTTGTAATGATGTAATTTTAACATAAATATCACTGGATTTCCTACACAAAAACTAATAATCCTGTTTAATTTATTTTATAACCGTCATTTGATAATACTTATTTGACATTTCTATAGCGCTTTTATTCTGCTGTGTTATCATTTGACGATAGCTTTATATCATACATAATTCAACTTCATTTTGATTTATGGTATGATAGTCGGAATTAATGCTTTACTATTCATTATTGAATGACAAACTGTATCTATATCCATGTGTCTTTTGTAAAATTGAAAACTGTTCACCTCAAATTTTACATCAATAAAATCTGAAATCGCGATTTAAAAGCAAAAGACCCGTGTTTGCTGCCACTGTCATACGGTTATGAAGGTATTACAAATGTTTAACATATATATCTTTAATGAGAGTGGTATGTGGCAGAGAGGCAGTACTCTGAAGTATAAATGTAAAATACATTACAATCGTTACCGAGTCCACAGTAACTGAAGCGTATATTATACTATTGTCATAGCTGTATGTGCATCATGAGTAAATCGTTCTTGTAAAATTTCATCAAAACCATCAAAAAGGAGGGAGGAATCGCACATCATACAAGATTATAAGTGTTATGTTAGACGATGGCCAAATTTTTTCTTAGCTGCAGGGTCAACTAGAAAATTTACCAGACTGCTCTGTCTTACTTTCTGTCTTGGAAGTGTATAACAGAAAGACCAAACAGACAGTCGGACGAGGGACACGAGGTATCAATGAGTGGATCCAGACATTTTTCCATAAAGGGTTGTGGGAGGGGGATCCAGTCCACGCAGAAGTAATCGAACCTATAATATGCGGTAAATGATATGGGGAAATGGGGGAAAATGTATTTTTGACGAATTCTAGGGGTCCTGACAATCTTGAAACACCCCAAAAGCAAAAACAATTTGTAATATCGAGTGAAAATAATTTTTTGAATTTAGAAACCGTTTGTTGATATATGGAAGAATATACACCAATATCAACATAAAAATGTTTTTACTTAAGATGTAAAAAAAGTATTTTTACAATACTACATGTATATATGTATATATACATGTATATAGATATACATGCACTGATGACCACTCATATCTAATAATGATCTTCCAAATATGGGAAACTAATGGTGCCTATTGAAACAGTCAAAAAATGTACATAAAATGCATTACCCAATTACAATATCCATGTCTCTACTCTATGCTGATGACGTAGGCAGCAATTATAACACAACAGCTTAACTCTTTTGATGAGGGTTTGTTTCTAAAGAAGTTCATCAATACAACTGAGAAGATTTAAGATCCTGAAGGACAGATAAAATATTGCCGGGTTCGCCATTGAGATCTATTTAATTCAGATGGAAGCTAATAAACCCCCAGCACGTATATTTAGACTACACTTGTGGAATACAGTAATGAAGGTTTTGTAAAATCTGTGGAGTATTTACACGAGCGATTAGCGGATCGTTAACAGAGAAGCTAACGAGGCTTGTGACAACTTTCATTTTCTACACATCGCTTCACTTATTGGAAAGTAATAACAGAGGAAATGGGGGAACATGGTGTTCTACGCCTCAATTCAACATATGCCATTTGAAGTACTCATAAATATTTCTAATTTGTTTATCCCATGACTTCTACGACATTACTCTGTGGTCGCTGTACTAAAGAGATAAACTGAACTTTGTGAAGATGCAATTTGTCTATTACTTTCAGTTTATACCGTCATTGGTTCTTCTGGTTAGTTATGGATTATTAGATTGTGTTTATTGCAACACACACCAATATAGCTCAATTTGATGTTTGTGGTCAGTGTTGACCTTAGGCTACAGTTATCTCCCTTAGTTTACAGTTATCTGCCTTGATTCATGAACTACGTGCATCAATTTGAAATTAACGGACCATCTTCCTTAATTTATTCCCCAACATTATGATAATATTCAAATTATATTTTGAATTCAGAAACCTATTACAAAACAAATATATATGATGTATAAATGATATTAAAGCTTTTTCATACCTGAATAAGTCACGTGGCTAAGAATATACTACATTTAAAACTGATAGCGAGGCCAAAGGAGTCACGAATCAGTGGTAGTCATAGATACATATATGTATACTATATGCAGTTTCGTGACAACAGAGTAAGAGTCAAAGCAATAATTGTTCCTACATGGCAAGGCATCATACATAAATCTCTGTCAAAAAGGGGGAGCGGTTTGAATTGTCATGAAATTTTACATCAAGAACAAAACAGAGATGGAAATGTGGTTGAGGCTAACGGAATACCCGACGAGAAAGCATTGATAATCAACAGATACAACATTCCTCCCCCGATTAATGAAACGATGTATGGTCTTCCTGTACAGCACTTAAAATAGATCATAGAAGTCTCCGAGAGTTTCTTCTTTATTACCAATGAAATATTCAAAATTCAATATAAAACTTTTGTAGTTTGTGATTTAAAAATAAATCGATGCTATATACTTGCACTAGATCTAACCAAATTAGTGAACTCTTGCTAATGCCAGAATCTCAACGAATAATTTTAGTATTGATTGCTCTTTCACGTGAAGTAGAATATGGGAACTTTAACTTCGCTGTTTGTGAATGCAAATCTTCAGAAACAAAATGTTAGTCTATCTACACTATTCTGTAAATATTTCCTTACAATAAAGTAGAATGTTCTTGTATCTACATCAGCATATTTACATGTAAGTTTAAGGAGACAAGATAAGAAAGCCATAGATCACATTACTATCTTGAGAAGTCTAACTAAATCAAGCCTGCAGTTTTTTATATAAAGTGGATTCGATATTGCCTTCTTTTGTACATGACCATGTTTGCAAAAAAACCCAAACTCCAGCTCAGTACATCTAGTGGCGGATCCAGGATTTCCGAAAAAAAGGGGGGGGGGGGGCAGCCACATGTGTATTTGCCAAACGACTTGGCCATTTTAGCGCCAAATCTGGATTTTTACTAGTAAATATGTGCCCCCTCCAAATCCACCACTGACATCTTAAGTGACCATATAATAAACATCAAATACAAATCAAATAGATAATATAAAGATGTAAGAGAATATATTTGCATCGTTATTTCCAATATTTTTGCCTTTTAGAAATTATTCGAAACGGCGTTTAGATCAAAAACTGACTGATAATGTATAACCATATGTTTATCCACAGAGAGGGCCAAAATTAATAATTATTTATTTACTGGATCTGTAAAGGAAGCATTTGTTTGTTTTGAGTTTTTGTCCCCGTCTCCTACTCAAGCCATGGACAGACCTGGCAGAGAAATAATATTATTATTTCTTCGGTCTACCGTGTTATAAGCCATTTCCGGAGTGAATATTTCCTAAATGTATGACTGGTAGTTAATTAAGAGGTACATGCCCTTTAATGATCTTATTAGATTCCACAAAGCTACAAACTGCTTCAAGAAAAAACTGGAAGTGTCTTTGCACATTAAATTTTTTCTTTTTTTTTAATCGGAGTAAATAAGTGATAATTTACATTAAATTCATAAATTGTTAAATCATTAATATACACTACAAACCAGACCGGAAGTAAACAGGACATAGATGACAGATCCAACCGCCTGGGAATGAAAAAGCAGAGATAGTGTGGTTTGTGAGTGTTTTTATTTCCAAAAATGACACTGGGTAATAATATTAATAATGTATGAAGCTGTCCAAGCCGTTTTTGGTGGAATAACGCCGATTTTCGTTGAAATGCGGTGGAATGTATCGGGGTTAAAACTCTTTGCATTCCTTCTCTTTTTTCTCCCCACACAATCCGAGGGCAAGCTATATAAAAGCTATGTTTACGGACAGAATTTTAGATTCCTGAGATTTTATTTATAACAAGGTTCTTCTTACAAATCAAGGATTTATCACTAAAAACCAAACACTTGAAAGTGTTTACATCAAATTCTTGGAAGAATATGCACTTATAGGATATATATGTATCACGCAACGTTTGCGACCTATCACCATAAATGTTTAATCAAGTAAGATTCATTGACAATTTCTATTGTATACAGCCAATAAAGCATGGGTGTAATGGAATTTGAACTTCATAAGTTTAAGTCCCTACTTGCTGCTGAACTATTATGCATTGACGCCGCTATTTGTTGGTGAACCAATACGTATGGAAGTGTAACTTGTGTTTTTACCACCACTAAAGATGAAAATTAAGAAAATCGCCAAGCATAGAAATTACTTATACTGAATCAACTCTCAACCTGTCAATAAAGACTAAAATACTTCGTCCGATATTGCATTTTCAGCATTTAATTGTACGTTGTATCTCCATTGATGTGAAGAACAATCATGTGAATTGGAAATCGTTGTATGAATAAAACAACAAAAGATGTAATACAATATCTACAATAATCACAAATGTAGAATGGTAAAGGGAAAAGAGAATACTTTCTGTCTCAAAGGACTACATATAGTTCGTCTTACTCACCCGGGATATCTCAGCTCTCAGGTTCAGTGAGTGCTGTCTGATCTAGTAACATTTGTACTTTATTAATTTTCACAAGTTCTCACTTGGCAAGCGAGTGTCTGTACATATATACTCATACGGAAGAAAATTCATGGAGTCTACTGAATGTTTGGCGGACGTACTCTGTATAGCTAAGATTAAATAGATGGGTACTTGTGATAATACTACCCACTGAACTGATTACATGGGTACTCATACTGAATAATACTCACTGAATTGAATACATGTGTACTCATACTGAATATTACTCACTTGTCTGATTAAATGGGTACTCATACTGACTATTACTCACTGGTCTGATTAGATATGTACTTATAATGATACTACTCACTGAACTGATTACATGGGTACTCATACTGAATATTACTCACTGAACTGATTACGTTGGTACTCATACTGAATATTACTCACTAGTCTGATTAGATTTGTACTTATAATAATACTACTCATTGAACTGAACACATGGGTACTCATACTGACTATTACTCACTGGTCTGATTAGGTATGTACTTATAATAATACTACTCATTGAACTGATTACATGGGTACTAATACTGAATATTACTCACTGGTCTGATTAGATATGTACTTATAATGATACTATTCACTGGACTGATTACATGGGTACTCATACTAAATATTAATCAATGGTCTGATTACATGGATGCTCATACTGACTATTACTCACAAGTGTGATTAGATATGTACTTATAATAATAATACTCATTGAACTGATTACATGGGTACTCATACTGAATATTAATCACTGGTCTGATTACATGGGTACTCATACTGAATATTACTCACTGGTCTGATTAGATATGTACTTATAATAATAATACTCATTGAACTGATTACATGGGTACTCATACTGAATACTGAATAGATATATACGATTATACTCATTACAACTCACCGGGCAAAATAAATGTGAACTAATACCGTGTATTCTCATTAGATATTTATTCGTATTCAGCAATACCCGCTGTTATGATTAGATTAATCAGGAACTCTGTAATAATTAGTGGTCTGATGGGTTGTTAATTTGTACTCAGTTATTCTCGTTTAACTGGGTAAAATATGAGTGGCAGATGTGGCTACGAAACGGGAAACTCTTATTCTTCATAGACATCTGATTTCACTTGATTTTAGGTACTCACCTCTTTGAGTGTCACAATAATATAACACTTTTATCTTTTATACCTTTACCTTAAAACTGCTAAAATGTAGATGTTTAAAAATGGTCATCTTTATTCTTTATCCATATTTTTTCATCGTTCGGTATTTTGGTTGGACTACGAGCAAGCTTCAATTCACATTGCTTAACTTTTAAGAAGTTTTATTTATTGGCTTTACCGGATGTAAAACGTTAACTTTTACCTTGTTGATATCTATCGACGAAATATACATTATGGGTTGGTTTAATGCAGAACCTTTGTAACTAGACACGTTAAATGTATATTCGTATACAAGACAATTAGTTCTACTCCCTACATACTTAGCAAAGTAAATATTAAGAGAACAGCACAAGTACTTATATTCACCAATCAAGAACTCGGTCATAGTTGCGTTTTCATACGTACAAACCATGCAGGTTCCATATTTATTAATATCTACACAGATTGATAACAATAAAAGCTTGTAAAATGTTGTGTAATAAAGGATATCACTATCTTTATCATATGCAATAAATTTGATTTCATCATGACCTTTTCTCCAGAGAGTTGTTTTGGTGCTTTTTGATATTTGTGAGTTTTTGCATGAAACGGCTTGATTTTCAACAGACCCACTATATCCAGAGATTCTGTCGATTCTGAAGTTCTATCGTATATTCGTGGGAGGAACTTACGTAAAGATAATCTTTTTTTATAATTTTATGTGAACTGATTATGGCATGGCGGGATGCGTCTGTCTGTGGGTCTGTCTGTCCGTCTGTCCACTGAGGTTGTAAACAAAGTACTGCTTTTACTGATACTGTCAAACTTGATAGAGATTCTCCTTATGACAAAAAAAGAATAAAAAACATCTTTTGTTTTTCAATACATATACTCCTTATCACGAGAGGGTGAATCCCTTTGGCCAAAGTCGCATGCAAAGATAGTTGATAAAAATTGTGAGTGTGACACAGACCAAGGCGTTTTTGGCTAGACCCCGTCCATCTTTGTATTTGTATTCATACAGTTGCATAGAGGTTGATGCCTTTAAATTGCCATGATTAAGGCCCAAAGATCAAGGCAACGTCACATGCTTGACATTGTTGTTAAACCTTGTAAACAAGATACTTACAGATCTGGAACTGTCGACCTTATTGTACGTATTGTATATGAAAGGAGGATGACACATATTGCTTTCAAGGTCAAATATTAAACAGTGTTGATACAACTTGTAAACATTACTCAGAACACATCATTCGGGTTAGGACCGTCTAATTTCGTCTGTCTGATAAGAGGACAATGTCTATTTCGCATTAGGTCAGGTTAACATGCTAAACATTGCCGATCATATTCGCATGACACAGGCCCATCAATTTGGGCTTGGGCGATTACACTTGGAACATGTACTCCTGTAGACAAGACGACTATGCTTATTGTCTTCCAAGGTCAAAGGTCAATGTGACACACTAAACAGTGTTGATGAACCTTGTAAACAAGATCAAATCACTTGGGTAGAGCCGTCAAACATGGTATACATACGCTTATGACTAAACCCACGATGCCTAGTGTTTTTCGGGGTCAAAGGTCAAGGTCGAATGTTACAGATTGTTGATACAACTTGTAAACATAATTCAGACAAATTATTTGGGTTAGGACCGTCAAGATTGGTACACATCATCTTTGAGACGAGAGGATGTTGTCTATTTTTTTTTTTTTCAATATACAGGTAACACGCTAAATATTTCTGATAAAGTTTGTAGATATGATACAGACAAATTCATTTGGGTTAGAACCTTGTACCATGGCACACGGTGTCGTTTAGACAAAAGGACGATGTCTATCGTCTTCCAAGATCAGAAGTCAAAGTGACACGCTAAACAGTGTTGATGTATCTTGTGAACTCTGGGCTAGAAACCGTTAAACATGGTATACATACTTCTTATGGCAAAAGGACTATATCTTTCTTTTTCGAGATCAAAGTTCAAGGTTACACGACAACCGTTGTCAATAAACGCACATTGCTATCAGGAAACAGACAGAACTATTTAGGCTAGGACCATCAAAGTTGGTACACACACTCCTTTATTCAACATGACAACGAAAAATGTTTTCAAGGTCGGGGATTAAATGTCAAGGTCATATGTTTCACATTGTTAATAAACTGCACTTTATAAACAATATACAGACAGAGTCAGTATGCTGGAAATGTTCTAGTTAGGGTTTGATATATTCGAGTTATAAATATGTGTTGTTGTCTTTTTGCTTTCAGTGATATTTTTGCTCTTTTTGGAAAGTTGCTATTCGTAATTTAAGCACCGCATTTGTTTCTTTTGTTATATCTGAATTTCGCTTTTGATTACTAAAATAAAATCTATGAACAAAAAAGATTTGTGACTGAAATTACGTGTATTAATTTTATGATAATATTTACATTATAAATAGATAATTCCTTTGATTTTGAAAAATTAATCAGATTTGCTACGAAGATGTAGTAAACCCAATTCGAAGACTGTCAAAATGGATGCTTTGTCGGTCATTACGAATACTTTTATATAATTCTATTTTTACATACGTTCTTCAAGTATCGTAAAGGAATCATTTCTGTAAATTTTCATTTACATGTGTATCATATATAACATATCGCTACTAAAGTGAGAAAAAAATCCAGTTCAAGTATCTTAGAGATGGTAGTCCTAGTGAATTACACATTTTTTTTTCTTCAGCACATTCATCCGGTATTTTGAGTACATCATGCCGACAATGGTTCGACCACATTGCTACGAATATAAGGGAGAAAATCCAGCTCTTGGATTTTATAGTTGGCAGTAATGGTGGTCATATTGCATTACATGGTACCATTCCTTGTGCATGCGTTTGTCAAATATATCGAGTACATTATTCTTGTAAAAGTTCATTAAAGATGCGGAAAAGATGCTTTTTTATTATTTTAAGATTGCTGTGATATTTGATTCTGTTACACCATTCTGCACGTGTTCATCTGTAAACTTTTATCAAAATTCCTGCAAAACTAAGGGAGGATAAGAGACATAGATACTAGGTTATACATATTTGTAGAATTATAAAGAAGAGACCGAGCCGGTTTTCTGTGCCTTTCGGTGAAAGATCATAAACAAATCGCATAGGCACAAGAAGACCACATCTGACAAAATAAGACCATAATTAATTTTCTGTATTGCTGGAGACGCAATTACAAATTATTATATACATGCACCGCTGGACGGATGGCCGGACCAACGGACGACAGGGTATCGCATGAGCTCGACTGGTCTCTGACCATTAAAGTTAATAAATACTTATCTTAAAAGCAATCCTCAGATGTAAGAAAATATTCTTACGACTTTATGAAAATGACTTTAAGAATTAACATTTTCTTTGTTCCAATATGCGAATTACAGTATTTGATAGATGATTGTCTTGGCGTTTTTATTTTCTTTTGACAAAATACGTTTGCGTTTAAACCTATCAGTAGTGCTGGTAGAGCCAGTATAATGAAACACATATGTAAAGTAACAATTAAATTATTCCTCTGTTTAAGGTGTTTCATGATTCATACATTTCATTATGTCATACCAAATTAATTTTCTATTTTTCAAATATTATTCTAAATGACATACTTCAAAAATGACTTAAACAGATTTTTTTCTTTTCAATTTGAATTGTCTGAACTGAAAGTTTGTCCTTTTCCTCACAAATTTATGTTACAAGCAATTACCTAGATGACAAGAATGTCGTTATCATGGTCAGGGATAGTCGTTATCATGGTCAGGGGAAGTCGTCATCATGGTCAGGGGAAGTCGTTATCATGGTCATGGATAGTCGTTATCATTGTCAGGGGAAGTCGTTATCATGGCCAGGGAAAGTTGTCATCATGGTCAGGGGAAGTCGTTATTATGGCCAGGGGAAGTCGTCATCATGGCCAAGGGAAGTCGTCATCATGGCCTTGAGAACATCGGTAAGTGAGGGAATTTCAGAAACCATCCTGTCTTGTTTATAAAACGCTTTCTGCAAAAAGCAATAGTATTCTAGAGTGTGTATGGTATCTTCGACACCCGTCATTTTATAAACAAATACATGTACAAATAGATGCTAGTTTTATATAAAACCCTTTTTAACTTATTTTTTACATGAAATTGACGATAACAGAAAACTTCCACCATTTCCCCTTTCCCCACGTCAAATCCTTGATCCGCCTCGGAACAATATGTCAAGTATTTACTTCACACAGACGTAGGAAGCGGTCTGGATGCCTTTCACATCAATGCCACAAAAAGAATAAATCTCTGCTTTGACCATTAAGAACCGGGTAATACGGGTTTTGTCCCCTTCTTTTGATGTTATAGCTGTGATTTCTATTTAAATATAAGTGGTACAGGGTGGCTCTATAACAGTATATTAAGTTGTAAATTTCGAGTCCATGGTTCGAACGTAGCATGAGTGTGTGTTCTTCAAATGGAATTATATCTGTTTCTATTTAAACCGAAGATCTGTTCAAAAAATTTAAGTCGTATGAACTTTAAAGAAAGATGAAGTAACGACCTTGCATGCACCACCAAGAAGTGATAAAAAAAACAAGAAAACATATAATTCAGTATCCACCTTCAAAACAGCACCACTGCTGGAAAGAGAAACTTCAAAATAAAACAAAAATAACTCTTCTTTGTACGCCGATATTCCATCGGTCGTAAACACATCGGATATTTCGACAATATTTTAGCCCGAATTTGCTCTGTAGATGATATGAATTACCATCCTTCGTAGACAGATTTCAATCATTTACTTTGTAAATCAAATAATGATACCAGTCAGGTTATATAATATATCTGAACTAAATCAGAGCCATATTCTCGTAAAAATTACTTTTGTAACTTTGCTCGCCATGATCTCCGGTTCAGCTATGCCGTTGATACGCAGTGGGCATGACCATCATTTGTATGGTCGTAGAAAGCATTGATAAGGCAGATAGAATTCCATGAAATTATTAATAAAAATACATTAAAACGCAAATGATTTACAGTGGCAACTTTTGAAATATTCCAAATCTCAATAAAATCGTTATATTAATGTGGTAATTGGTAAGCTTTATCTTCTGAAGTTTTTTGATATTTTGATAACGTTTTTCTTTTTAAACTTCGTCTACAGAGTTCCGGTGCGGTTAACACTGTATTATGTATTCATTGTTGAGTTTTTATATTATTTTATATGGGGTCAAAATTCCCTTTCTGTCCAGCTTTTCGGTAATAAAGAACAATTTAATTTTGTTTCGAATTATACTTGTGAAAGCGAGTAGTTCGATATAAACCAGAGAGTTGATCCCCAAATCACAAAAAGTCAAACCCAATGTGAAAAAGCACAAATTTATATTAACGTGCATGTGTTCGTGTAAAAAAAATTATATCCTGTACCAGTAAATATTTAGCATCGCTATTCTTTGCAACATACTACGGATGGTTTTCATAACTCGGTACATGTGTGCAAGTGTAAATGTATGTAGCTCTCAATTACACCGGTAGTAATTATATATAATTCATAACCTTTATGAACGTGGCATTCTGCAGGTTGTATTTTGCATCAATTATGTAAGGTTCCCATCTGAAAAGTTCTCCTTTCTCTGTATACATGTATCACTCAGAACGCAATGTATCTTTCAGTAAAGCACGTATATTCAAGGGCTGATATATTTCTGTGTTAAGGTTTTGATAAATTCATTCTTGGTTTACCGATATTTAAAGAGAGTTATATACATTTATTTCATCACAGATTTGAAAAAGCAATACCTGACATCTTTTTAAGGTATACGAAAGCTTTAATCTTGTAAAGTGTGTATTTTATTTCTCCATTTTCTGTCCTTGAATATATAAGGTTTTCAGACTTTGTAAAGTTGTAGCAAATAAATATAAGGAGTAAAACAAACAGTTCAATACTATTTTTATGTACAATAATATTTCCTACCTGCCAAAAGAGCAGCGTACACAGTTATTATCCAGCATACCATGTCGTCATTAACACCTACGACCATTTAGCGGGATATAATCCAAAGAACCGGGTTCGGTCAAACAATAAATCCGAACTTTCACATTTATACTCCCATTGTCTTCAACTTCCTTTTCTTGATTACGTTTAACTATATAAATGCAAGGCGTGAAATTGCGCTAGTCCGTTTCAAACCAAATGTGTGCTGTACAATTAAATACTTGTTGAAGTTGTTTCTTTGACGGTGATTAATTCAGATTGAGTGTGAAGTAAGTAAAGAACACTAAGAACAAGTTTTCATAGCCGATGAATTATGAGATGTTTGCGTTCATGCTTCAAGATAATGTCATACATAAAACGATCGATTAGTTGAAATGAAAGTTAAAACATCCCCGCGTGTTAGGGAACTCCGTCAATCAACTCGCGGAGTGATACTAAGGGTTTTACCCCTCGTGCGGTAGGCGGCCAGTCAAGCGTAGCAATCCGCCAATCAATGTCCGGTATTTTCCCCCTTTTGCCTATTCCACGTGCTCAAGGCGAAGCATTCAACATCAAAGACAATTTAGCGATTTCTATTCAATATTGCGATAATTGTGTTATTTAGAGCAATTATTGGTTCTATATTATCCGCGGGTTGCTGAGGAGGAAGTTCTTGACATTAGAGTGTGACTTGGGACATTGTTTTATTGTCCACAATACCAGCTTTTAGGTCATTATAACATGCAGTTTACTGGTAATTCCCCAAACGACATGCACCTTTTCTATCGCATGAAAATAGGGATTTTTTTTCAGAGGCGAAAACAGCGCACTATTTATGGGGTCAAAGGGTATATTATGGTGTTAATCACCGAAAATTGTCAAAAATGTGGGCTTTCGGTAATATTTTGATTAACTGTTAGGGGACTTTTCCGAAACCTGATTCGGTCCCTTTGATTTATTTCGAGGACCTTGTCAGTTACATTGAATTCGTGACTGTTTTAATTATTATTGCTTTGGACTAATCAATACATTTTAATCACCTCCACGTGACACTTTACGTAACATTTTATTTCCCATTGGCTTATCGCGAATAAGTACAGTTAATACTTTGATATTGAAAAATCGTTTGTTGACTATGATGTAGCCCTGCGAACGATTAAGTGAGTCTGTCCTTTGACCATCTGCTCAATGGTAAAATATCGGCTTTGCATCTGGTCGGCAAACAATCGTACAAATATAGTGAAAGTTTATTTTGATGTGATCAATTGGAATTTTATTGAAATGAAGCACTTGAATCATTTGTTACTGATTTGTTGGTATAAGCTATCATCACAGCTTTCAAAATGCCGATTGAGTCAACATGGTAACGAGTATGTACATAGACGCCGTTTACAGAAATAATAATTTACGTGGACTGATCAAGGATGCCGTGAGTGCGCATCGATTTCTTTTCATATTGAAATCTATATATCTTAAATCGGCCTTCCTTTGTTCAATAAATTAAATTCTGACGTATTCGTTAACGTAAAGTGGTTGGTGTTCAGTTGGAATAAATTAACTTATTAATAGTAAAAATAAAATCCCAAGTGAACCCCTGTAATTCAAGGTACCAAAAAAACCCCAAACAAACAAAAACCAAATTAAAACAAAACAAAAAAAAAGAAACCAAAAAAGAAAAAAAAAAAAAGATAATACAAAACAAAAATGCTAAAATGCCTCAGAAGAACGCATGGTCTTTTATATATTTCCTAGAAATTACAAGTTATGTGTTTCAAAGTGTAGTCGAAAGAAAAACAACTTTATTCGCCAAAGACTATAAGTCCTTCATTACTTCTAAGTTTCATAAAAATCCAATCATCAGTAATTCTGAAAGAGTTAAATGTACATGCACAAGTACTTAATACATATCGCTACACTCTCTAAATGTTAAAATACTCAGAGGTAAAAATGTAAATGCAACTGCAATAGTGGCATATTCCCACGTACGTAAATTTTTGTATGGCATTAAATATCTAAATTGATATATTAAGGGAAGTAAAAAAGTAAAAAAAAAATCATAAATTAAACCCAGGTTCCATTGGGAGAATAACCGTCTTTTATTCGCGAAGATCAAATTTCACATCCATAACTAGTTCACTACGTTTAATATTGGCGATAAAGTCGTTCTTTGAATTAGCTCTTATAACTACATATTATACAGACAGGTTAGCGCATTTCACGAGTGAAACATCCTCTCGGTAATAAATGTGGGAGAATAAAACAAATTTCAGAAAAATTAGAATTTGTGTGCTTTTATATTTCGCTTTGACAACTACGTACGTCAAATTTGTTCATGTTTAAAAATAAAAGATTTTCTTTTTCTCATTTGGGACATTTCCGAACTCCACTCCGTACCAGTTGGTTTCCATTTTAATAAAATGGGGAGTGGTTGGTGGATGTAGGTCGGAATAAAATGTTAGATTCCCTTCGATTCTTCCAAAGGTAGGAATTTGGTCTTTTCTTTACACAGTTATTTCCCCTCTGAGCAGGTATCTGACGTCAAACCAATGTGAAAGTAACTAGTTCCATGGAAACTGGTGTAAACATACGGAAAATCATATATGACGTCACAATGGTTTGATGTAAGATACCTGCTCATATGGGAAATAACTCTGTATAATGAAAAAAACCCAATACATTTCGAAAATTTTCTTGGATCTTTTATGTCCTAAGTCGGTACTTCAAATGTATTACTATTAGATGTTTTTTGATGTCTTTCTTGTGTGTATTTTTCGTGGTAACTTTTCATACAGGTATGACCGATGTCTTTTTCCTCCTTTTTAAATGTGTTGATAAACCCGATAAGCAAATTGTGATACTTTGTGTAGATTATCATATCCTATATCATTATTATCATTATATCATATGCTATACCATTATTATCATTATATCATATTGGTTGGTTGGTTGATTGGTGTTTTACGTCGCTTTCAACAATTTTTCAGTTATATCGCGACATGGAAGCAGGAGGTAACCAACCTCTTAAACATAGTGGCGCAACCCGGGAATCGAACCCGGATCGTCGGCGCCGCAAGCCAAGCGCTTAACCACTACACCAAGCCTGCACCTCATTATATCATATGCTATATCATTATTATCATTATATCATATGCTATACCATTATTATCATTATATCATATGCTTTATCATTATTATCATTATATCATATGTTATATCATTATTATCATTATATCATATCCTATATCATTATTATCATTATATCATATGCTATATCATTATATCATATACTATATCATTATTATCATTATATCATATGCTATACCATTATTATCATTATATCATATGCTATATCATTATATTCATTATACCATATGCTATATCATTATTATCTTTATATCATGTCCTATATCATTATTATCATTATATCATATGCTATATCATTATATCATATACTATATCATTATTATCATTATATGATATCCTATATCATTATTATCATTATATCATATGCTATATCATTATTATCATTATATCATATGCTATACCATTATTATCATTATATCATATGCCATATCATTATATTCATTATATCATATGCTATATCATTATTATCATTATATCATATGCTATACCATTATTATCATTATATCATATCCTTTATCATTATTATCATTATATCATACATATGCTGTATCGTTATATCATTTCTTAATTATAGTAGTATCTAGGTTATTTTCAATGGCATAACTGACTATGTAGCAAAAATGCCTATGATTGCAATTTTTAAGCCGAAAAAAATTTTATTGAAAATTTTATGTAAAAGGAAAGAGAGAGAGAGATTAATTTCTCCCACCAGAGATTAATTTCTCCCACCAGGCTTCGCTCTGGTCCCACTGGGGGCCTCAAGGCGGTCCCCAGACCCCATGCCTAAATTGGCTTAAAAATTGTTTGGGTCTAGCTACGCCGTTGATTTTACACTTTTTTGGATATGTACATATAATTAGTGTTTTAAACACATACATCCCTAGATAAAACTTTACTCTGAGATCACCCCTAAGCAAGAACTTCTTTTTTTTCAGTAAAGAAATGTTTGCTAAGGGGTGATTTCAAAGTAAGAAAATGTTTGCGAATAACGGTGGCTGTAAACCTTTGTCGCATTGCACCGACCAGGATTGCAAAATCGCTTTGACATCAAAACTTTTAACGTCGGGGGAAGTTGGCTTTGGATGGTGCCGACTTTCCTTAGATACACATTACATGCGTCATAGCATGTCTGAACAACAACGTATTACGTTTAAGCTACTACGCTCATATGACTATTTTTCTGATTAATCATGACGCCGCTACGACTGACTATGATTAACTCGGTCCAAGCTGTGACGTCATTAATCAAGCCTGCTATCTTATAGAAGTCGTTCTTTGTGTGGCTTTAAATTTTGAGAAAATTTCACAAATTGAATGAAAACTACACGGTCATTTTATAAAGGAAAATGTCCGAAATTTTATCGAAAAAGTCAATAATAGTAACGCTCAAATGGACGTTTTTATGAAGGTACATAATGGGGTCAACCAGATCATGCAACAAATATCAAAGTCATAGAGGTCAAAAGGTCATATTTTGTGTGACCATTGTAAATCAAGAAAATTTTCTCTCCAAGCCCCTTCCCCGAGAGACAACAATCTTTTTGTATGTAACAGATACCTATGAAAGAAATGACATATCTTACTGACGCTTTGAGAATGGGCAAGGGGTGGATGGGTGATATTAAATACGGATTTCAAGCAATGAAAAAGGGAAATGCAGGTTCTAAATGAGATTAAGTTTGGAAAGTTTTTAAAATGACTACGTTCTCAAATGCAATCAAGCGAACGCCTGCAACTGTCATTGAGGAAATTCTTTGGTCCCTACATAGATATAATGCAGTTTGAAAACCCTTTTTCCAAAATATTTACCGACTTTTTAAAACATGATCAAATAATCTAATTATTTTTAAATTGCCCATATATCACCTAATTTTAGCAATTTAAGCAAAATTTTATCATTCTGTGTAGAAAATATCGCTCGTTATATATAATGGGGCCGCATGTAAATGTAAATACGGTCACTTCCGCTTTGATATTTTTTGGTGTTTTCTGATAAAAAAAGTAGTCACTTTTGATATAATTAAATTGCAAGAAATTACATTAATAATCAATCTGATTAAAACCATATCTTTATTCCGTTTCTCTATTTGTTCCACTGCGTATAAAGATCTGGTGAAGCCCCGTAAGGGTTCACGTTCTGGTGACCTTTAATGACGTCTCAGTCACTGAAACCGTTATTTCCCATAGCCAATCCGTGACTCGGCTAGGCACGTGATAGTGACGCAATATGTAACGAGCACCGTTCAAAAACTTTCTTGTGGGTCACGCACGCTGTGAATGATAATTCCATCCCTAAGATTTTGTAGCCGATCCACTGATTGGCTGAAAATCAGAGGTCACCAGAACGTGAACCCTTACGGGGTTTCACCAGATCTTTATACGCAATGGAACAAATAGAGAAGCGGAATAAAGATATGGTTTTAATCAGATTGATTAATGATTTTTCTGTCCATCAATGTATAGACTAAAATTATTGTTGCACAAACAAATATAATTCGGATTTTTTGTCTATACATCGATAGACAGATATATTACTACAGTCGTTTCTTAACCGTCTGTCTTTGGCAATTCTGGATTCAACAATATATATTTACTGGATTTGGCAGTTTTTACTGGACTTTTGCGACGGTTGTATGTTGAATATAAGTGGGAGACGCCTACTGTTTTCGGACCTGCTCTCACTTCAATTTTCTAATCGGGGGTTCGCATTCGTCTTTATGTGGAACTGTACTCGATTTTGTCCTTTTAGTTTAGAACACATCTTCTTGTTTACGTTGAATAGATTTAAGTCCAAACGCATTTTCTAATGTGTTAAATTGATTAAAATTAAAATCTACATGTAATTCTGTATTAAAGATTTTAAATTCCCTGTACATTAAATTGTAGTAAAATGCGATACAGTGAAATATTTATATCCATACATAAATCTTTCTTGTACTTCTTTTTCTTCTTCTTGTTCTGCTTCTTCCTGGTTTTCATGTGAGAATTATAGCAATTTTTGCTTTTGTTTTTGTTTTTGGGGGTTTTTTGGGGGGGTCGTTTTGATTGACTCTAATTGATTTCTATTTTTGAGTTTGAATAGGAACGAAATTATTTATTTTTATCATAAATGTCACGTGACTTTATTAGTAAGATTAAATCGTTTAGACTATTATTTACCTCTTCTAGAAATCTAAAAGATTGCGAGTCAGATTGGAATTTACCTAAATCTAAAAATAGAAATAAGAATGGGAAAATTCGGTAGACTCACCGTTCAAAATGCTAAATTTCTATGTTATAAAGAATTATAAATTTTTTACAAGTAACATTGTAGTTTGAGTTTAAGCATGAGGATGATTATGAGAAACACGAGATATTTGAGTTTTATAAAATTCCTAATTTTGTTAAGATTTCCGTCGATTATGTTCATGGTAAGATTTCAGACTCATGTTGTTTGTCCGACATTTCGGAGCATGAACGATGGCTTCCAACATTATAAGACCTATACAGGCGTTTCAAATTAATGTCTATACTTCACACTTCCTTTAGACTGAACTTGTTAATATATATGTCCATAATACCGAATGGCCAATATCGTCATAGCGCATTCTGGGAGTGAGAGCGATCATTTAATGTTCCTGAGTCATGCATTGATTTAATATATTGACATTGAAATGTAGAAAGCCTCATTTCCTGTCATAGTCGGACATCAATTGTAAATAACCCAACAATATAAGATTCATTAAGACAACACTTTAATCATGTATCACAATATTTCTTGTGCATTCGATACTCTTTATTTGCCCACTCAAGATGGCGCGAGTTTCCTCTGCACGGTTCGTGCACTTTTGACGCCTTTCTCGATAAGCCAAGATTCGGTAGCATTCTGTAAGTCGCTATCGATAGATCAGGGGACTTGATTTCTGATCTGTCTAGATACAATATCATTATCTTATCAACTCAGATTTATCTGGGGGGTAACACATTATTACTGCGTGATTTATCCCTCCTCTACCGCTATAGATCTGACCCTTATGGCTACAGACAAAATCGGCGCGTGGCTGTCCTCAAACACGAAATTCACTAATGCTAGTGTATATAAGAGTGAATGATAATCATCAATTGATTGAGAATAGTTTTGAATGAAAAAAATCAATTTGCACTTTATTTATGGATTATATTGCGGTACTAAAACTCTTTTCAGCAATTGTATATTACATGCAAGTCACACTATTTCTGGCAAGTTTATGTGTTGATTCAATTAATGTGATGTGTAGTTTCGTCATGTAGTTTATACCTACTCTCTCTCTCTCTCTCTCTCTCTCTCTCTCTCTCTCTCTCTCTCTCTCTCTCTCTCTCATTTACTTACTTATTTATTTATTTATCTATATATTTATTTATTTCATTTCATTTTATTAATTTTATATCAGATTATACTCTCATTTCAGTTTATTGATTTTGAGTTTGATGTAAGATATTTTATATGCTGATATCCTCATTCGAATATACCCCCTTTAACATAATCATTTTTCGAACTACAACGTACTCTAAAAATACAGAAAAATATATACTTTTGTATACGTTTACTATATCTTTACAAATTGTACTACGTTAAATGTCTGTCACGGGATACACCCTAAGCCGGCGTGGCCTAGTGGTATCGCGCTCGCTCCCTGATCGGGAGGCTGGGATCCGAGTCCCGCTCTGGTCATGCCGGTGTCCTGTCTTTCAGATGAGACAGTAAAAACCGAGGCCCCGTGTCGTGGTATGCATGGCACGTTATAGCCGCAAGTAGTGGCCCTAAATGAATGATAGGGCCACAATTCCTTACGTTGCGTAAACTTGCATTTTTGATAAACGGAATGGCCGGCACGATTCTACGCATTTCGGCATCAAATGGAGCAAATATCTAACATTATATAAACATAAAGCAAACGATCGGCAATGTTATCTTACCCCCGATCTGTCGTCTGAAGGCTCTACACACATTTTTCCCAACCTGTTTCAAATTTGCCGGTTTCTGTGTCAGCCATTCGGTCTCGCGAGATCTTGTTAACAGAAACCTCGCAAAAAGAGGCGGAGCTGACGAAAAACACGTGGTCATTGTTATTTTTATGTCATTTCTCTGTTTACATTTTATTCATCGGCTAGTTATTTATGAATAAGAAAACTAAATTGAAATGACCAGAAATGCGGTAACTAGCCGATAAATAAAATGTAAACAGAGAAATGACATAAAAATAACAATGACCACGCACCCATGACCACGTGTTTTTCGTCAGCTCCGCCTCTTTTTGTGAGGTTTCTTTTAACGAGATCTGGCGAGACCGTATGGCTGACACAGAAACCGGCAAATTTGAAACAGGTTGGGAAAAAATGTGTGTAGAGCCTTCAGACGACAGATCGGGGGTAAGATAACATTGCCGATCGTTTGCTTTATGTTTATATATGTTAGATATTTGCTCCATTTGATGCCGAAATGCGTAGAATCGTGCCGGCCGTTCCGTTTACCAAAAATGCAAGTTTACGCAACGTAAGGAATTGTGGCCCTATCATTCATTTAGGGCCACTACTTGCGGCTAGGCACGTTAAAGATCCCTCACTGCTTCTGGTGGGTCCGTTGCAAAGGTCAAAACTTGTATGCCCTGCATCAGGCAGATGCCGTCACCATATATGTGAAATATTTGTGGTGTGACGTTAAACAAAAATCAATCAATCGGGTTACACCCCAATACGGAACTCTTATCAATGCATTTATATGAATGTAATACAGACATGTAAAACAATACATAAATGCTACTCGGCAGTGACTTGAAAGCATTCCCACCTTTACTCCGTTCCCATGAAAAGCGCTTTTCCTTCGAGGGTTTTTTGAGCGCAAATAAAATACAACATGAGCCTTATCATATACAGCGCAGTAATCAAGTGGTTCAACGAAATGGCACACTCAATCTCTAATATTCTCTGCCTTTGAAAGCTTCCTATTTCCCTATGGAGAATTTTTACTACTACTAATGACCAATGAATATAATCCGGCAGCTCCGCATCAAATCGTTTTGTTCTCGCTGATTGGCCTAATATGAAGAGTAGTAAATTTGCAATGATAGAATCATAAAATTGTCTGAGTCACATAAGGAATCACGGAGCAATGATCGATCTTGCAATTTGATGATCACTTTGACGTAACTTCTGCACTGGACAATGACTGGACGGTCATCTTCTTAGTTTTAGATAAAGCATTTGTTGGTTTGTTGAGTACGCTATTTTCAGTAGTTTGCGTCAACATCTTGGGCGGCATTATCTTTTTTTTTTTTTTTTAGTTTTGTTTTGTTTTGTTTTGTTTTTTTTTTTTTTGTTTTTTTTTTTTTTGTTGTTGTTGTTTACGGATGTGAATAGGTCGGATCCAGAAATTGTAAAAAAGAAAGTGATAAAATTTCGCTCTTGTTAAATAAAGGATTGTACATGTACATGTAGTCAAAAATGACATTTCTTGCTAAAATTTTCATACGAAAGGAGATTTGCAACTTCAGCCACCGCCCTCTTGATCCACCAAACATCTAGTCAAGTACCTATGGCCAAGCACGTGTAAGTTTAAAACTCGCAAAGCCTTGAAATATTCGTATATCATCATATATAAAGGCTTCAAGGTTGTGTGTAATAGGACTAAAACGAGCTACTTGACTCCACTTGTGACAATGCAATAAACTGGGCACGTATCTATTACAATTCATCCGAACTATTGGAACAGAAATCACTTATCTCATTTTCTTTAATGAAAGAACATATGGAATAAATACCTATTATTATGGGTTTTTTTCAAGTATATAGAACAAATGGATATATTTAGAATGACTGTTTGCCATCATGTTCTAAAAATTATTAACATATAGATAGGTGATCTATATTTAGCATTGGGTAATCTATAAAACTAATATATTATTTTTAGAAACGGAATCGGATACATCAACAATAATGTTTTAAGTATTTGACGGACTCACTCTTTGATCATATCTTGATTTTTCTGCTCTGTGTACTTTTATGGTTAAATTCAGAATTCAAGATCAAATAAAGCCCACAGTTTCGCGTTATTTGCTCAGAATAAAGATGAAACTATAGAGGAAAAAGCAAATAAACTGTTATGTTCCGAATTGCAGTTGGTAACAAACAGCGATAAGGAAGACGCCCGAAACAATCTCGTCCATCTTGTTGCGCGGGTCGAACCAATTTCTGACAATTATAGTGAAAAATGATCGATCACGCCATATATGACTTGTTATTATAACTCAATTGATTGGCCTTAGTTTCGTGAAGGCAATCGAAATCACTACGCGGTCGTAATGGAAATGATGTTGGCCTATGTTTGAAGATATACTGCAAGTCAATTTCACAAGGCTAATATAACTCCCGTGTCTCATCAGACACATTGGAATTTGTAGAAATGCACAGTTTTTCAGATATTTTGGTTAGATTATTAGCTTTTGATAGGTTATGTCAAGTAAGTCTGTAGCATGTGACTGTATATTGCCTCAGAGTCTGATCGCCAATCCGGGCACTGATTTATATCTGGTAAATTATCCGAACGGAAACGTCTAAAGATGTTTTCTATCTTAAATTTCGTAAACATGTATATGCAGTAATTAAACATCTGGAGTATGATATAAGAAAAAACCTCCCAAAAAACAACAAAACAAAACAAAGTGAAAGAAACTAAAACGTTTCTTGATGAATTTTGGTACAAAGTCTTTACTTTCAATGCATTTTTGTAAAAATCGCAAATGAATTATGCTCTCGATTCCTGCAATCACAGTAAGATAGGGAAAAGGAGACATGCAGACAAATTTCCGGAGATCATTTTCAGAGATCTCTGATGCGTAATTAAATCAAAACATCATTTAAGTTCATTTCGATGTATCTTTCCCTGAAATCAACCTTAATGTAATAACTTGATCAAATTAGACAGCGACTTGAGTTCTAACACAGCATAGTTTGTCAACATTTCCAGTTAACAACATTCATTACCAGTGCGCGTCATAACCCATGACTCTGCCTGATGAACGACTGAATCACTCGTCCACATTGCCGGTCATCAAGGAGCAGCTACAATATGGAGAACTCAAATAATCGAACACTCTGCTCAGGAATTGTGCGTAACGAAATAATGAAAAAGAAGGTGCCTATTTTAGGATTTTCCTTATGATGTTGATTAGCGCCATAGAAGGTAGATCTTCTGTGGTAATTCTATCAACTGACTGAAGTGAGATGTAATTTACCAAGATTTGTCGCTTCACTTCCAGAGTCTCTCTCACGTGAAGTAATTTCCCTGATTTATTTTATTGATTGTATGAATTATGTTCTTATCAATCTGTTTAATTTCGTCCAATTTAGAATGCGTTTTCATACAATATAGAAATGACTTCTACATGTCTCTAAACGGACTTTATAAAGAAATTATATGACGTTATGAATAAAAGCCGATTCATACTGACAAAAACCGTTAATAAAACGTGACTAGTTTAATAGGTAATCTTTCTACCGGAAGTCGGGGATTTTTCCTGTTCCGGATTTACTTATCGTTAAACATCGATCTCCATCATGTACGTGAATTTGTTATCCAAGCTGCATAAATCAAATAGTCATCATTTAATGGATATGTGAACTCTATGGATTTTAATATTAAGACAAAGTTTCCCGTCATTTACACTAATGTTAGTAATTTAATATTGTTACGTAACCATGGAGTCGAATTTCGTGATTTTATGACCATTTGTTAGAGTTAATTACATGAGTATTTGTTTGTTTCCTTTTAGTTGCACCAAGATTAATATGGTGACGGCATGTTCCTGATATTTATACGTCGGTGTGGCCTAGTGGATAAGGTGCTCGGCTCGTGATCGAGAGGTCCCGAATTCGAGTCCTGCTCTGGACACACCGATGATCTGTCATTCGGACGAGACAGTAAAACCCGAGGTCCCGTACCACGGTAGGCATGGCATGTTAAAGATCCGTCACTACTTTATGTGGGTCCGTTGCAATGGTCTAAATTTGTAATCAACGCATCAGGCAGATGCCGTCACCATATACGTGGGATAATCGTGGAGTGACATAAAACAATATTCAATCAATCAATCATTCACTCCTGCTATTTATACTTTTGCAACAGAGCAATGAGGGATATTTACGTTATGACGTCTGAAGTCATGACGATATACTTCGGGTTTTAAATCTCATTCGAAAAATAGGGACCTCAATGGGACTCGTACTCAAGAACGTTTGGTCCCGGGTCTAGTGCATTAAGGGATGGAATTCGACGGTTTAGCTGTGTTGAAAAAGAAAATCTCTGATATAAATCAATTTCAGCATAGAATGATCGACGATGTATCTGTAATTTTTTTTCTGTATTTTGCATTTTTATTTTCTTTTATTCATTCATTCTTTTTAACTTGGATTAAAACTAAAACTTTGTGTACCTAAAAGCTGTCTCGTATAACACTGTAATTGAACAAAAAAGATAAATGTAAATATTGCAAATGGAATCCTCTCCAATTACAATATCTATTTATTGAAGAAACGTATTGATACTGATGCCATCACTTCTACAGAGGAAATAGTTAAATATATCCAGCAAAATGTTGCATAACAACTGTTTGATTTAATAAACTTGAAAAAGAATGTTCTTTGAAATATTGTCAAATGAAATTTTAAATCAAATTCTTTGATTATGAGACCTTTAGTATTTATGAAATGATTAACTTGTATGTTAGAAAAGACGGCCATAATACAGAAAGTAAAACGACCGTAATAAAGAAAATAAGACGGCCATAATGTAGAAAAAAGACGGCCATAAATGAGGAAATATATTAACACGAACTTTTCTTTTTACTTTTCATCCATTTTGTAAATTTAAAAAAGGAAGGAGATGCGGTATGACAATGAGCAAATATGAAGGCATAAATGCTCTATTTGAGAACAGTAGCAAAGTCTTTTTTGCGTGTCGGTATTATGCCTGACACAGCTGCATTTTTTTCTGTAAAGTTCAGAATTTGCAATAAAGGATTTTGATAAGGTAGACGTGTATTTATTTAAATTGATATTTTATCTAAAGGCATGTATGAGTTTTTATAATTCTTTTCGATTAGTGTATACAAATCAATATTTTGACATTATATTTTTCAATAACAATATCATTATTATGTCATTTTTGACGAAAGTTTTACAGAGATAAATCTGTCATTTTACGGTGAAAAACTATTCTGCATATAATTGATTTACTTCGTGCTTCTTACAGTTACGTTCCCACAGTGTCGATGTTCTCCCGCGATATGTTTATCCTGTGTTAACCATTGCAGGACTTGATTGATTAACAGTTATTTAGACGAAAAAGTTTAGTTTTATTCGCCTTTATTTCATATCCAACTCTGACTTTTGTAATCATACCTGACTGATATGGCTGGACATTAGGAGATGCTTACTCATTCAGTTTTTTTTTATTCATTTCTGTTATTTGATCAGATTTAAATATAATTTCTTGGTTTGGAGTATGTTATTATGGTTGATTTTTGTTCACTTGTTTTTGTTTTAAATTGAAATGTTATGTAATTACCAATGATTGTATATCTAATTTACATTGGCCAATGGTTCAAATATTGACTTTTTAATAACGTACTTCCTTATTACAAATGCAAAATTCTCACTTTGCTTGAACCAAAGTTCGGTTCCACTTTAGCAATATTGAAAATTGATTTAGATCGTCTTCTACTGTTCACTTGTTTGTTTATTTGTTTGATTTTTAACTACGATTGGTTACTAATGCCATGAAATAACTATATTCAGATTGTGAAGCCCGTGAAAACTTTTTTATATTGATTTATTATACAAATATTGAAGGATGCAGAACCAAAGTCAATAATTGTATACTAACAGTCAAATGCCAAATCTATTTGCTTCACAAAATATTATAATATTGTCGTTTATTTTAATTCCCACTTTGTATGCGTTTTACGCTTATTTTGAAAATTCATGTTGATGTATCTTTTACAATTTCCATATTGTGACTCTTATCTAAAATTATTATATAACAAACTCCAGGGTAGAACGTATTCAAAGTCACGATTCTCTATGGGAAATAAAAAATAATACATAAATAAATAAACTATATAGACTTTTCATTTCATGACCATATACATACATTGAATTTACACTTTTACAACTAAAGTTAAAACAGGCTATGTCACATGACTAAATAGTATGTGCTTGTACCGAGGCCGATCAAAGTAACAAAAAGGGATATCAATGAAAATAACATAATGGTGCAGTTATGAACGAAATGCTTATACTGAAAAACATGAAACACTACTTGTTTTCGTATTTTTTTTTTCATTACCTTGCTACATATGTTTATGTACCCTATCCCATACATGTACTTCTCTTTATTTGCTACAATGTTCGCTTTTCACCTCATTACATCATGTTTAAATTACATCGACATCAAAGTACTATGCTATGTATAATCTACTGTCTATATATAGTTCTAATTCTCTGGTAACATTATCAGTGCGACCGGCTCGCAGCCAATTGCAAGGGGTCGTTAGTCCAAATCCCACTGGATCCATTTCCTTGTATGGTGAAGGTGCAACATCTTGGACGTAAAAACGCAGCCGATAATTAGCGTGTTCTGCCAGGAGTTGGTCAAATTTTGAATTCTGGTTGGTTGGTTGATTGGTGTTTTACGTTGCTTTCAACAATATTTCAGTTATATCGCGACATGGAAGCAGGAGGTTACCAACCTCTTAAACATAGTGTCGTAACCCGGGAATCGAACCCGGATCGTCGGTACCGCAAGTCAAGCGCTTAACCACTACACTAAGCCTGCCCCTTTTTGAATTCTGCAATAACAGTACTGATACAAGACGGAAATATCTTGAAAGTTGTAATATTAATTGATTGACGATTGATTATTGTTTTACATCATTTTCCGGTAATTTCACATACATGCATATGGTGACGGCATCTGTCTGATGCATCACACAGAAATTTACACTCTTGCTAACGGACCAATCAGAGATCTTTAACATGAGACACTACCAACGGTTTGAAAGTTGTACGAAACAGCAAACAAAATTCATTACGTCTTTGATGTAAATTCGTAGTTTTAGTTATAATTATATCTGTAATTCATTCTTGTTTTCCAACAGCTAATACCATTCGTAATTTACCTCCGAAAGTCTCTATCACATTTCCACGATGAAGTTTTCTTCCAGCAATTTATTTGTTTATAGCAAGAACGTCCTAAACCTACTCATTAGTAGCGAATCAACTTACGACGGCAATGAATAGAGTTGGGTATAATTGACGGAAGGTTTTCTTACCGTTCAACGACTTCACCACGTGAAACATCTCAATCTTACAGCTTCAATTTGTCTCTTTCACATATGTTTGACAAGAAGCTATCGATAAAAAGCCAACACGTGTACATTTATATTCTTATATTATTTTCTATTTTTTGATTCACCATCTTGTTTATATACGTAAAACATCTGTTGGTAGATCATCGCTCATAGCATCTAAGAACGAAATTCATCTCTCACAGTTACATTGTCAAACACTGAGGTTACAAGTATAAATACCGTTTAAAGCATGGGATATCATATGTTGTGCTGGCATCGTAGAGCGTGCATTAGGATTTATAAAATTGGCTGAAAATGCAGTGCAACAATTATGCTATTTTTGTGTGCTATAGTATTGCGGTATGAATCATGGCTTTCCTCTGGGCAATATCATCCCCTGATTCCAGTCTCGCTCTCGCCCTATGCACGTGCATTATCGCCAAGTGGCATGTTTCGATTAAACGACACGATAGCCTGGCGGGAATTCATTTACAGGACAAAAGTTAATGACATTGAATTATAACGCGATAATTTGTCCAGAATGACCTCTCCCTACAGACGTTTTTGATGACGGTGATAGAATCTGTTAACAGACAATAAACAGGCACCCTCTTAATACATTTACTGCCGATTTATGACCAGAGCTAATGAATTTAGCTCGTATTTCAAGAAAAGGTTAATTCTGGTTTTTGTAATATACAAACGTCGTTACGATAATTCGTAGCAATATTGTCTACGAATCTGTATTCATCAAAGCTTTCTATTTGCTTCAAATTATTATGAAAAAAATAACTGTCTTGATAACTAAATGTTACATCTCGTTTGTTTGTATATTTGTTGTATAATGCACCGCCAAGATCAATTCACCATTATTGTCGCTTCCAGACTTTAAAAGAATTGTGAAAAAAAAAGAAAACAACAAATAAAAATACCTGAACAAGAATCAAGCCAGATTTAGCAGAGACGAGAGACTACTGGTTGAGAGCCAGTTCCCGGCGAAGACAAGGTTTCTTCGAATTTGTTACTTCATTTTTGAACAGTGAATTTAGTTTTACATGTGATTGTTTGCAATATATAGGGCAGCAACAATTCACGTTTTGAATCCTTCTAATAACGTAGCAGGCAGTAACGCAGTCTGGTCTTAGCTGGGAAATGGTTGAAAGTATATATATATATATATATATATATATATATAGAGAGAGAGAGAGAGAGAGAGAGAGAGAGAGAGAGAGAACCAAATTCTCAAATGAAATTGCTAACAAGGATGACCCCTACGTCATGATCGCAATAAAGTTGATACTGAACTATTTATAATATACCCTCAATGGCTTTAACGGTATTTTTAAACATCACAATTTGTCAGAAACGCCGCTCCTTCAGTAGACAAACCTTTGCGTTCATAAAATTACCATTATAGGACAAATTATACAACAAAGCCGTCCAAGGTGTCACAAAAACGATATGCAGATAGCATACTGAAAGAGCTCTTCCCAATCCATAAAACAAACATACGTTAATGTTTCAGCCTCATTGAGACGTCATAAAACTCTCTCCAAGAACGAACATAAATTTACCGCAGAAGAGTATTTGTCGAACCGGAGTAGGATTCAGCCAGCTAATGAAATGATTGCAATTCCGTAAAGCTTAAATGCGTGATCAAATATTCATTTTTATCGAGAGTTGGCTTTGTGTTACTGGTGTAATTTATTTATTTTGCAAAACGAGAAAAGCAATAAGTTGCTGCTATAAAAATGACTGGATAATGATACTACTAGCACGAAAGGACATTTTTTATTTATAAGAAACCAATTGCAATAAACATTTTGGTAGTTTATAACCCTAGCATAACTGTATCTTCTTGGTGTTAAATGCATAGTTTGTGAAAAATATACTTATCACCTGTCTATGCACATTTTTATAGGGTTGACGTCAGATGTAGCACAGGCTTCACCTATGTGTCTTTTTCTAACTTTAATTTTTTTATATTTAAAGTGAGTATATGACTAGTCATGTGCTCACTTTAAATAATAAAAATTAAAAGTTAGAAAAAGACATTTATTGGGGGCGTGATGCTGCGTGTTTTAGCTATGAACAGAGAAGCATTGTTTGTCTAATGAATATATTTGTAAATATCTCAATAGTCCTCCGAAGGGAAGTGTCATAAAACAAAGAACAATTAACTCAGTATTAACAATATTTCGGTCTCCAAATTCACTAGAAGAAGGTCAGGAGACCGAAATATTGTGAATACTTAGTTAATTGTTCTTTGTTTTACTTGTAAAAAGTCCCAATATAATCAGACATTAAATCGCTCTTGTTTGTTGTTTTTGTTGCAGTGCAAAGTTTGAGAAGAAACCCTCATTGGTTCACGTTCTGGTGACCTTTGTTTTCAACCAATCATAATTTTGGTTTCCGAAATTTAAGGATAACCAAAAGTGACAAGGTTGAGCAGCTTACAAAGGAACATTATATTTTACTATAGGGGCGGCTAATTAAAATTTTTGATTTAGATGAATAAGATCACGTCGACGTTTTTATGGTAAACTTATGTGTATTATGTGGCTTCTAATTACACAAAATGAGATTACGGCTGAAGTTCATGACCCTGGGGTCACCAGAACGTGACCCCAATACGGGTTTTAGGGAACGGGAGCGAATTAATGTTAGTTACACTGGACCAAGTCTAAATGTTTGACTACAATCAGATATCAGGTATTTTCCAACGTCTGTCGAAGGGTGCCAGATTTTACAGTGGTGACAAACTATAGTTATTAACTTCACAGCGATGACTAGCTATAGTTACTGACTTCACGGTGGTGACAAGCTGTAGTTACTAACTTAACAGTGGTGACAAATGTAGTAAATGACTTCATAGTGGAGATACGCCATAGTTACAGACTTCACAGTGGTGACAAGCTACATGTATAGTAACTGACTTTACAGTGGTGACAAGCTATAGCTACTGATTTCACGGTGGTGTCAAGGTACAGTAACTGACTTCATAGTGGTGATAAGCTATAGTAACTGACTTTACAGTGGTGACAAATATATTACAGACTTCACAGTGGTGACAAGCTATAGCTACTGATTTAACGGTGGTGTCAAGCCACAGTAACTGACTTCATAGTGGTGATAAGCTATAGTTACTGACTTTACGGTGGTGACAAACTATAGTAACTGACTTCACATTGGTATCAAGCTATAGTTACTGACTTCACGACGGTGACAAGTTATAATAGATACTGACTCTACAGTGCTTATTATTCTTTATTCTGCATGTCCGTGACGACTGTTCTCATGACTACTGTTCTCATGACAACTCACGACGATTGTTCTCATGACGACTGTTCTCATGAAGACTCATCACAACTGTTCTCATTATGACGACTGTTCTCATGACGATTGTACTCATGACGACTGTTTTCATAACGACAGTCACTGTTCTCATGACGACTGTTCTCATGACGATTATACTCGTGACGATTGTTCTCATGACGACTTCTCATGACGACTGTTCTCATGACGATTATACTCGTGACGATTGTTCTCATGACGACTTCTCATGACGACTGTTCTCATGACGATTGTACTCATGACGACTGTTCTCATGACGACAGTCACTTTTCTCATGACGACTATTTCCATGACGACCGTTTTCATGACGACTGTTCCCCTACAGCTGAGTACAATAGAATTCTCTCCTTTCTTTTTAAATCTTTTACTTGAAACGTATAAATGTATGTCCTAATATGGTGCCGGTTAACTACCCGTTTCGGACGTAAGCGACATAAGAAAACGTCTAACAAGGCCCGAACCCACGCCTTTCGATTATACTGACTAGTCGTCATTTACTAGATCGTATCGGATATTGGCCTTGCTACAACTTCTGCTACAAAAAGAAGAGATCACCATTTCCATTTAAACAATGTTACGTCACAATTAAATCAAAGTATCGTTATGACGTCATACCAACAGGTGCGATGTCGGGAATATAGCGATAGATCAGTTTTTCGTGTCGATGATGTGTCATCTGTTGTAGTGAAACCACGGTATATTTCCCGGTTTTATCTCTATAGTAGACATTATGACTACTATGGTCTAATCCACCTTCCTGTATCATCAAACTGCGGTAGAACATACCGAGAGGTTAACGAGAAACACGGATGCATATTTTATTTTCATGCTACGAACTGTCATATCCATTGATAAGGTGCCATTGATATACGAATTCAAGGATGTCTGAGTCTTGTTTCAGTGCCCTAGTCAAAGATTATCTATTTATTTATTTATTTATTTATTTATTTATTTATTTATTTATTTATTGGACTGTAGAGTACTTGTCCCTTTCGAGTCTTTATTGATATCTTCATCGACGCCTCAGTTGTAACGTTCTTGTTGAGCTTAAATTATTGTTAATTATCATTATACAAATATGAATATTCTATTACATAGAGCTGTAAATTGGGGTTGTGAGCAGGTGTGATTCAATCGTATGACTCGTGACCGAGGGTTTGGGATTCGTTTCCGGCAGGTAGCTTGTCGGTGTTCTGTCTTTCGGCTGAGACAGTAAAAGCCCAAGTGTCGCGTCAAGGTACATGTGTCACGTAAAAATCATTCACGACTTTGGTGGACACGTTGCATAGTTAGAATTACATATCTGTGCGTTGCATCAAGCAGATGACGTTGCCATATATGTGTAATAATCTTGACCTAAAATAATAATAATAAAATGAAAACAAAACAACAACGACAACAATAACAAAAGACTGGTTGAGGGCAATAGATTATCTGTTGTACCTGACTATGCACAGGCCAACCACATTGATTGAACATACACATTTTTAAAATCTTGTTTTAAGTCTTAGCCTAAACGAACTAATATGAATTCCTACAATTCTTTAGGGGACAGCCTTGTTGTAGTGGATAAGCACTCGGCTCCATCCGGGTTCGTACCACTTGAGGTTTGTAACCTCTAGGTTCCTTGTCGCGATGAAAATTACAGCGTTCGAAACTACGTAAAACATTACTCATCTCAGTCCACATGTTTTATCAAGACATTAATTTACAGTATCGCAAAAAAGAGAGGTCATTAATTGCTACAAAGGAGGACGCCGTTTGTAGATCTCACTACGCCAGGATACTACCGGTTGATGCATTCGTATCCCTAGTGGGATATTATTGTGCATCCGCCGTGCACAAATAGTTCCCGTAAAGCATTTGAGTGTTCGATTGATAAATGTAAAATAAAGATAGGAGATTCAGATTTGTGACGGAAATGTCTATCTGGAGTATTGTTTGTAGGAAATTACATGATAGAAAAATGGGATGACGTTCTGGGTGAATTCCCAATCCTACAGTGCCTAAGTGAAAGAATTTGGTTAAGGTACAAACTCACTACAGATAAAGTAGCTATAAAAGTGACTGTTCTTGCAACAATCTCTACAATATGTGAGGAAACACAGTAGGCTATATGGTGAATTCAGTTGAAAGGCTGTCGATGTCAAATACATTTCTGAATTTCCGCGTAAAGTATACATGTAAAATACGAAAGTAACTGATGTCACATGTATATAAATAATATGAAGATGATAAGATACCGTCCGTACCACCGGGATCGTATTCTTACAAACTAGACCTGAACGTGAGAGGTCTTTGTCTTTGTACTATGCTACAATGACAATAAAACAATGATATTGTGAAAATAATGCACATGATAATTTTCATTTAGAAGCAATTAGCATTTACATGTAGTACCATATTTGCAGTACATGAGATTCAAATGTATTTCTAGTCGTATCACACCTTGTAGCTGCCTCCGCGGCGATTTACATATAAAATTTACGTGTATTGATGATATATTGGTCCGTAGTGTACAGAACGGATTCGGTGTTCCGGATGCCTTAAATGTTAAGAATATTAAAAAAAAAAGGGGGGGGGGGGGCAGGAGGTAACAAGGCTTTCTCTAATGTTCCATTTTTAAAGATGTGTCTTCAAATTAAAGTAAAGATATGAGCAAAAGAATGGGAGGGTTTTTGTGTTTTAAATATCTACTTCTATCGAAAAGGTAAATATAAATGTAAAGTTTACTAAGTAGGTAACGTAGATAGTTTACACGGTTTCGGAGAAAAATACACTACTAAGACTGTATATAGCATTCGCAATATAAACAATATCAACTATACATGTACCTGTATATATGGGGTAATAATTCCTCATCAGTCATCCTATAGGAAGCCAAAATGTTATTACAATAGGTTCGAACCAGGTGCCCGTTTTAGTAAAGAACTTAAAAAAAATCGTTAATGTTTTATGGTGCATTCAACGTAGATATTTACTCCTTTTCTGCTGGAAATTTGTTTATTTTGCTAGTTTTTCGCGAAAACTGCATTTCTTTTAGAGAATTCAAGGAAAATCTGTATTAATTAAGAGATCAAAGAAGAACGGCGTTAAGGTATCAAACGTATGGGAGGATTGTGAAGTGGGACTGATTACCCCAAATGTTAGAAAATGAATAATGAGTATTCTCAATAAATATACGTTTCAAATATTATCTGAAGTTACTTCATCGATTTCTAATCTATCGACTACTAATCGATATATCTTTGGATATACCCAATTGTTTACAAATGTAATATTTCTATCAGAGAGAAAGAGAAAGAGAGAGCAATCGACCAACGACTGGGACTGCAGTCAATGCTTATCTTAAAAAAGCAGTTATTGTCGTTGTTATTACCTCGTATTGGCGGGAAAGAACTGAGAAATTTTACTCACTGTTTTGAATTTCGGACCTACTAAAATTTCGATTTTATACATACAGAAAAACGCAACTTATATCTATTGAGTGAAAGATATCAAAATATTTGTAACTTTATTTAAATCTTCAATACCAGAAGCGGGATAACTCTAACAGTTTCTAAAATAAAATAAGAAGAACATATGTGGGTCCGGCGCCATAAACTGAGAATAATATACTTAGGTCATAATTTCATATTCTTCTCTTCATCAATGAATTAATAACTGGGATTTGGATTTTATTTAGTTTTATTTTATTGATAAATAGAATTAAACAATTCTGCATTAGAATTTATTTGAACGTTTGATAATTGAATAAATTAAAATGAAATATTTGACTAAAATGTATTCTTAGTTTATGGCGCCGGGTCCTGAAGAAAGTAAAGAACATCACAAAATAAGACATGAGAATAATATCACATTATGTTACTAGGTAAAGAAATGCTGTGTATATATATGAAATAAATATTTTCATCTCCATTTTCACAATAGTATTCCGTTTTCTGCCAAGTCAATGATCAGATATATTTGTTTAATTCAGAAAGTAGAATTAGAACAATTATACAGGTAAGCCGGCGTAGGGTCCCCGCTTGAGACCTAAGGACCCTTAGACCCTGTGTTCGAACCTTTCAAGCGACTTTACGTTGTTTTTTTTTTCTGAATGAAGCAGCAAAAGTAGAGGTTGTTGTTGACAAAGTGAAAGATCCATCCGTGCCTGTTGTATATGTTGAAATTTCTATGTACTGCATCATGAAGATGTTACCAAATTGGCAAAATGATTTGATGTGGCGTGAAACAAAAGGCAGGCGAACAAAACACATAATCGTTGCAAGTAAAAAACGAAAAAGTACCGAAAGGCAAACCTTATCTCATAGTCTACTAAATGACACACTTGATTAATTTATTTCACAAGAGTTATGCATCTTGAACTGCTGGTTATAATACTAAGATTTTCTTTTATTTATAGTTCATTCCCCTAATTTTAATTTTAACTGTTAATTTGAATCTTATTTTATGTACACCAAGATTATTGCACTTTTCTAATTAAGCCACCTGCCTGGTACAAGCACAGAAATTTAGACATATACAACGGACTCAACCGAAGCAGTGAGGGATCTTCTTGCGCTACACGGAAACTCGGTTTTCGCTGTCTCTTCCGAAAGACATGACATAGACCAGCTACAGGTGGAAGTCGAGACCAGAGCCTTGCAGCCACGAGCTACGCAAGGAACCGATTGAGATATGCCAGCCCTAATTCGAATATGTATTCCATAAATGTTTATATGCATTGGTGATTGATAAGTTGTCAAAGTCACTACTAGAATTTGAATATAGGTAACCTTTTGATCGGTTATTTACTTTTCGTATTCATTTCGCAAAGAAATAAAGTTTTAACATACTAAAGGAGACAGATGTATCATAACGAAGATGAAGTTATAAAAATCATTTATGCTTCATGAAGACCAAAAAGGTGATTGAATTCAGTGACAAATTGAAAGAGAATCATTTATTCTACGATGTAGTCGTTGAAATATGAATAGAGGACCAGAGAATTGTTATGGTATCAAGTAATGATAATGATATCAACTATGTTCAATAAAAAACCTAACCAAACTTAGCGTATTGGAACTTACCTGAATTTAGTCTTACCATTAGAAAGTATCAAGGGGAATGATATTATTGAAAATGTTACCACCCAATTTTGTAATTCAGTTATTGATATAAAAGTAAAAAGTATGATGTTTTGTATCCAATAGTTTTATTCCAGGCCTATTGTGATTTTTAACATATATACTCCGAATTTCCTCCTATTTCACTAAGACTTTGAAATTTACCGTTATATAATTCGTTGGGGAAAATGCGAAATAAGGAAACTCATTTCATACAAAATTTTATCGACTTTTTATGAAATGAACACATAAAAGATTGGATGTAAATAAATGGATAACAGTTTGAAATGTAAGTGATGAAAATGAAATTTCTTCTTTTTCAATTCTTGTCTATTTTCTTTAAAGTAATATTTCACAGCCAATTCCTTTATTTCGGTCTGATAATTAGAATTCCTTCCCTGTTATTAAACTATCGATATAGTGGCATTAACATCTGCCGCTAGGGATTAAATAGATACTTACTTACGTACACCGAAAAGGGATATTTTTAGTCGGGATCGGAGACATTTCTTCACGCAACCCAAAATATTCACGTACGAATGTTAACTCAAATTTCGCAAATTCGAAATATGCACAGGAATTCAGTAAAGTAAAATAAAAGCTGTAGAGATGATAATCACTTTGCTGGGGTGGATCCAACTTTTGGAGTTAGGGGGAGAAGTCAGGCGAAAGTTGTGAGGACCGCCAAGGTCTGCAACTGGTTCAGGGCGAAGCCCTGGTGGGGGACCTGGTGGCAAAGCCCTTTAGCAGGTCCTGCTGTTTCAGGGCGTAAAATCGCTCAATTTCATCCTCCTAGGTCAGTACTTCAGCTGCCGGATAATCGAAACATTTTGTAATGTAATCCATGTATTTTCTATTTTTTTTTTTTTTTTGTTTTTTTGGCTATTCTGTCTGTTCTGTGATGAATTTCGAATAAATCTAATTCTGCTGCACCGCAAAATCTGCCATCATCTCTTGCCTTCTCTCACGTACATTACTTCTGGTGGACAGTACAGAAGCATCTATTGACGGATATCTTTTAAACCTTGGCGACTTGCCGTATATTTTCAGTTAGGAAAGGGTAGGGGTTGAGATTAAAGCCCTAAACTTAGCCAAAATGAGAAGTCGGGTAGATGTACGGTAGACAATTAAAGACAACAGTCTCTCTCTTTATCTCTCTCAGTTTTCTACTTACTATTTTCCCCCACCACCACCCGCCACCCCCTTTTTTTTTGGGGGGGGGGGGCGCAGTTGCCTCGTACTTACGGTACAAATAACATTCACGAGGATAAACATTAAAGACTTTCAGGAATATTCAATATACAGTGAAAGAAGGTGGGTTAGTTCCATCATTTTATGTTAACGGGTTTTTTTCTCACAAAGGGGATTCCCACCTTCAGATTGTGCAAAATGACTGATAAAATTTTCCATAAAAAGGAAGAGGATTTCATTTCCTGTAACCCACTCTCTCGATCCGCCAGTAGGATATAAATGTACCTCTATCAAAGCAAGTGCCATCACTGAAAGGCTAAGTTTTAATATGTCGGTTATGACAGGAAACCATTAGAACACATGCACTGACCAGGCAAAAATCATTAGAAATCGCCCACCGACCAGACATTCAGTTGGACTCGCCCACCGACCAGACACAATCAGTAGTACTCACCCACTTACCATACACTTTCGTCAGAACACACCTCTTCTGTTACTCCTACAGCTCCCTATTTTACAATCATAACATCCTTTTATACAGGATTTTTGAAAGGCATCATGTGTATGAGTTGGAAGTGAAGTAGGTAGTTACAGAATGTTCAAGTTCGTGGAATTCAGGAGTGTTCGATACTCATCAGTAGCAATAAGCTTTAACTTTTTAAAATCAAATAAGAGCTTACACTTAAATGAAAAGAGTTGGTAGATGAGTGTTTATATGGAGTTCATTCAGTCTTTTCCTTGTACTATTGCAAAAAAACGTGATGGATGGTATACATATTTATATATAGAAAATATAATAATCAATAACAACGAAAACATCATCATCATCATGATAATAATAATAATAATAATAATATTAATAATAATAATAATAATAATAATAATAATAATAATAATAATAATAATAGTACACACATTCGGCTGAATTTGTAAAATAACACATTTTATTTAGAAAAAGTAAAGATTTGACCATATAAAATAGAAATAAAAGGAAATAAGGGCAAGAAAAGAACAAATACGTGCATGTGCATTTCAGTAATAATAATGATAAAACACACACATTTTATTTAACAGAGATAAAGACTTTACCATAAAAAAATAAATAAAAAAGAAGGAAATAAAAAAAGGAAAGGAAAGAAAACATACCTGCACAAGTATTTCAATTTATCGTAGCGATTAACATATAATAATGTATTATCATTGCTTCGTTGTATTTGAATTCCAAATCATGAAACGTAATTAGAGCTTGTCAATAGACCAATCCAGTATTACTTGTACGAGTTATCTACCGTGCGCAACGATTGACGCGCCACGGTTAAACGTTACTTCCGGTGTAAACAAAGCGTCATTAGTAACTGTCTATAGATGAGAGTTAACACACCATAGCGGTTGATTATTGCAAATAGAAGTGCCGATTTTTTGTATGATGTTCTCTTTGTCAACTTTTTGTATATATTTACTGTAGACTTTTTGTACAAATAAACTGTATATAGCTTTGATGACTTTTCATGGATTTACTATGGATAATGATATCGATGATCTCCCTTCTCTCTCGGAAAATTGATGAACTTTGTTCTTTCCTAGAAAAAAGGGGTCTAAGTCGCGATGGAACCAAAACTGAACTCGCCGCTTTATGTTTTGCAGCGTCAAAAATGCAAGTTCCAAATGTCACTTCTTTTTAAAATGCATTGAAAGAAGACATCCGTCAACATTACCGAATTTCGACACTGGAGGATGGAACACTAACCTTTTTATATGTATAGGCCTATTGTTATATATTCGGGGAATCTGAGAATTGTGTGATGAATGTGTTGTATGAAGTGATGCAGTAGATTTATTTTGAGAAGTTCTGTTGGATTATCTATTGAAGTTTCATCATTTATAGGTCAAAGCATAGTAATTCCATTTCCAATAGGGTCCCATGTTATATTACCAAACTTCCATTAAGATTTACACAACATCCTACATTTTAGCTATATACAATCCATATATCAAAATGTTTGTCAGATCATCCTCTGTCAGAATTTTAACAGTTTACCATAGGTTATCCACCTTAATATTGAGAAAATCATGCTGGAAAGGGGTCACCCCCCCCCCCCCCCAAAATTGCCAAATTTCAAATGTAAACAACAACCCTTTTTTAGGTCTTACAATTTTTACATAAGTCAAATGAGATAAAAAATCATGATTTTACAGCAGAAATCGATCTTTATTTATAGATAGATCAAATAATTTCATCCAATCACAGCTCCTGATACAATGAAATAGTAGTCCCTCTCTCCCTACATCACATCAGTCAATCATGATTCTCATTAATTACTGTCCTTTGACCTTAAAACTGTTTTTGACTTTTTGTTTGGAGTAGGTAGATGAAGTATTTCCCTTTCCTAAAGGGAGGGGGGGGGGGTATTGGTTGATAATTATCTATAAAATGTAAATAATACATTCTAGAGTCAGGTTTGGGTGTCCATATCTTTGTTGGGTCATTTTGATGTCTAATGATTAACTGTTTTCACCCAACACTGCTGTTCCACTGCATCATCCTTTGAAGGAAAAGTAAATAACTTGAAAGGCAGGTCACAAATACAAGAAAATTTGCCATAATTTGTATTGTGAATAACAGATGTAGAAAAGTTTTTTAAACATGGCAGGCATTTTCGTTGATTTTGAAAATTTTGTCAGTCAGGACTATGAAATATATATAGAAAAAAATCTGCATATTGTCAGTCTTAATGAAAGTTTGTCAGTCAAAACCTTCGGATTGGCACTTTTCAACATCACTAGCTGCTAAATTGAATAAGACATATCTTACTCTTCCAAAGTTTAAGTCTATATCCACTGTTAGAACATTCTGTTAAGCAACATAATCTATTTGACATGACTATCAATTTGATAGTAAATACAAAAATAGATGAAAACAGCTAGTAGGATGTATGAATTGAATGCAAGCATATATATTGTAAGACAAATTGTGGATATACAGAAGTTGTTTCAGTCTGAAGCTGACAGTTTATAATAATGTAAAGGATATATAAGCACAAGTATTTACGTATGAATAATGTATTTACCGGTATTAATGGGGTTTTTTTTTCAAATATGCTTGTACCTTTTCATTTGGGAATTTTTGTCCCATTTGTATATATAAATACTAAAAGATTAGTGTTTAGGAAAAAATTGAGAAATTTGGGGGAAAACAATGAAATTTCCATTGGGAAGGGTCCTTATGACGAACCTGATTTGAAGAAAAAAAAAATATTGTTTATATTAATAAGAACAATAAATTCAAAAATTTCATTTGCATCAAAACTCAAAAATAAAATTATTGAGCAATCAGTTTCATAAATATCAATATGTTCAGTGCATGCTCCATAACATGGAATAGAATCTAGCTGATGTAACAATAGACTTAATTTGAGTTTACAGAATATTGAAAAGCAAATTGTATGATTATTTGATTGTTAATTACAGTACAGTCCGGGTGGTCCAGCTTAATTTGCCCACTGGTCACAGTGGGCATTTTTAGAGTGGGCATTAAAAATGTCCACTGGATACAGTGGACATTCTTGTAAGAGTCAGTTAGAATTAACATACAGGTAAGGGAACAGCTTGATAGCTCAGGTAAATGGCCACTCCTAATGCCCACTGAAATTACAGGTGGACTGCCCATTGTGGACAGTGGGCATTCAAAGTTCCACCCGGACTGTACTGTAACTAACATTGACAGTTAGTGATAAAGCATGCTAGAATATAAGCACCACACAGATAGTTTTAAATAATATAAAGCACAGCATTAAAGTACAGGGCAGTTATGTAAGGTGAATATTCAAAATCACAGGCATTAAATGTTGCAGTACTAGATGCAAAAAAATGACAACATCTAAAGCATAGGATATTCTAGAATATAAGAACCATGCAATTACATGTAATTTGAAACAATGTAATGCAAGACATCAAAGCACAGGGTGGTTAGGTTGGGTTAATGTTCAAAATGACAGGTAATTGTTGCAGTATTAGATGCAGACAAATCACAACAACAAAGCACATGTATGGTTAGGCTAGCACATAACATTCAAAATGATGACAGGTAAATATTGCATGGAGAATAAGATATGGCAAAGAATCTCCTTAATAAGTAAAAGTAATCCATCAAAGATCTGTAAGCTTGAAAATGTACATCCTCAATTTGCTTACAATAAACTTATGAATTATTGGTATTTTATTGGTATTTTCATGTTTTAATATGTATATATATACATTTATATACACATATGCACAATAAAATTCTTTGGTTTAGAATTTTAGATATTACATAAATGTATAACTTTAAATCACATGTAATATTATGTCAAATTTTAATTGATACATGGAAATACATTTATAAATTCTCACCTGCAGTATTTATTTGAACATTTATGGTGGTATGAATCATTACAGCTGGTGAATTTTTCTTAAATAATACGCAAATGAATATTGGAAAAAGGCTGAAGCCATACCATGGTAGATGCACAAAATGTAACATTTTTTCTCTAAAGTTAATTAATCTCTATATCTGCTTCTTATTTTAAAGTAACCAATTACCTAGTTCAATTGATCCCTTAATTATTCAAATAATTGTTGACCAGATTGCTAGGCAAATCTGGTCATACCATCCTTGAGGGTTTCTTGTAATTATATGTATTTATCATAAAGTTGTTGCTGTTATTTATATTTGAGAAGATGAACAGGGGTTAATCATCACCCCTCACCTACACTATTCACTCCTTCTCTCCTTACAACTAATTTTTTCCTCATCCACCTTTAACCTTGTCCAACTTTTATTTGCTCTGCTCTTCATGAATATTGAAAAAGTCTTAAATTAGTATATTGCTGTTTTCACAATTAATGTGTAAAATTATGTGTGCAACTCCTAGTTGAAGTGAAACAAAGCTGCAGGCTTACAATGGAAAACACGGAGATTGTATGTATATACTCGTCATACTATTTAGTATTGTGAAACAATGAGGGAGAGAGTGCTGATCTCTAACCAGCAATCTCTAAGTTACTATTAAGATGACACAATACCAGAGAGCTTAGGAGTCCACCCAAGTTGTATATTGCGCCACAATTTCCGTCATATTGGTTTCAACACTGCTCTTCAAATATTTATATATTATGAGAATTCCAATCATTTGGCAAAGTGCATCACTGTAGAGACCTAAGTTGCTGAAATGTGCATGATCTGGTGCACAAATTAAAAGGTGTATGTTCTATGTTTATTAAACCTAGTAATACTTAAATATACACTGCGTGTAACTTGATCAATACTCTACGATAAGGGGAACAACCTGTCATATGAGAGAATGACTCATAATTATGAGTACTAGTCTGTCGAGTTGTCAAATGCAAAATTCCCCATCCTGTCCGTCAGTACCATCATGACCATTGCCATTGCCTTCACCCGTCAAGCCAGTTTATTGAGGATTACGGGGATTTAATCACATTATTTTTCGAGCATCTATGAAAAAATAAACATGACATTGTAATTACTGTAGCTGTAGCTACCTTTTTAATCCGCCATAATTGTTAAATGTTAGTGGAACAATCATAAATTCGCGTTTTAACGTTGTTTTGGAAGGTGTATAGATATTTCAAAGGCGTGGAAATAGAAACCGGAAGTAGCGTTTAACCGTTCAAGAAAGGTAACTCTTGTGAAAAAAATGGCAGCCGTAATACTGGATTGGTCTATATCTAAATTACCCAAAATGTCATGAGAAAGACGAAATATTTAAATTATAAACGCCCCTTCATTTCGACATATTATGGTGTATCGAAATCCGTATGGTTGTCGTTCGTCTGTCTGTTTGTGTCTCAGTAATGCTTTTTTCTCTGACCTATGATCTCTATTCGCTTGATTAGAACGATTTGAAACTTTCATGGGCGGTTTTCTACATGCGCCATTAGAATAATTTTAATTCTGGTTGAAAAATACTTTAAAATTGTTAAAACAATTGCATACATGGAAAATATCCGTGTCGGAAGACAGTGTGTTTTAATCTTCACTCAGGGCCATGTATCTAAGGTCAAGGTGACGTAGGTTTTTGAAGGGTTGGGTTCAGGAGTTATAATTTGTACATGCATTCCATAAAAATAATGCCATACTTGGTTTAAAAATATCCTTATAGGAAAGTGTATCATGACCTTCACTCAAAGTCTTACATCCAAGGTTAAGGTCACTTTTAGAAGAAATTATCCTGTTCCGCCCATAACTGTATTCGTTTCATATGAAATACATCATACCTGGTACAAAAATTCTTGTAGTAAGAACGTGTATCGTGACCTTCATTCGGGGTTATAAATAGAAGGTTAAGGTCATTATCAAATTGGAAATTAATTTGTTTGTATTATCATTTTAAACATTTCATAGGAAATATTATTTATGGATAGAGAGGACATCATGACGAGGACAAAAGGTATTGTACTCGATGTCGGTATCACTGTCAACTTTAATGAAACCATTTTTGTCCAGCTGAAAGAAGGCCATATGCCATGATCTTAACAGCTTTGATGCAAGGTTATACATTTTAGGTACATGTATATGCCATCGTCTATTAATCGAATTTTGAGAAATTGATGTAAAATTTGGTCTTAGATTTTCTTCTGAATAAAACGGATCCAGATCGATTTTTATCATATGTGACGCAATTCTAGAAGAGTAATTTTCCTTTTTATAAGTTGCTTCTTTGAAACTAAGCAACAAACGTGTTATGCAACGAAGACTTTATTCTTGTTTATTAAAGGATTCAAGAAAATCGTAGTCCAAATGACATAGAGTTTATCTCATTATTTCTTGGTAATAAGAGATATCGAAAGTCTCCGAAAAAATTGTTAGAATTAACTATAGAGAATTATAGGGAAAAGTAATGCCGAACAATCCCATGACTTAATGAACCCCAAGATTTAAAGATGAAGGTATTGAACACGGTCCGGCTCCATAAACTGAGAATATACTTAATTGACTTAAGTTAAATTAAAATTTCATTTTAATTTATTCCATTATCAAACGTTCAGTTAAATTTTAATGCAGAATGGTTTACTTCTATTTATCAGTAGAATAAAACTAAATAAAATCCAAATCCCAGTTATTAATTCATTGATGAACAGAAGAATATGAATTTTGTACATGTATATTCTCAGTTTATGGCGCCGGACCCAGGTTTATTTTACAAAATTGAATATTTCATCTATAGAATATTTTAACTTCGAGAGTTTACATTTACTACAGTTGGGTTAGCTTATATTGCATCTGATCAGTTGATTTACAGAAATGGATATTTTATCGATGTACACACATGTACGAGAAAACATATACAATAGAATAAAAATATGTTCAAAAATGGGTAAAAAGATATGAAATGTTTACTTCTCATTTTTATTATTAAATATAATGTTCATGTAAACGCAATTAAAACCATCGTTGGTTTTAACAAATTAAGAATTATTATTCCTGTTATCATATATTATGAGTTACGAAGGCTGAAATGCCAAAAACCAGAACAAAAACCTCTCTAAATGGTTTTCCGATTTTACGAAAATACCAGTAAAACACCATAGGTAATGCTCAAAATAAAATATTTAAGTACAGAATATATTCAATAAAACAAATTTTCGAGAACAGTTGGTAAAACTGTATTTCATTACATTTCGACCATCTCTTTTCAGTCTATATATTTACGTCATACTAAAAGATGCCAATAATGTAGTTTGCAGGTTATATACTTCATCTGTCTAAAACACACCAATTTTGAATTGTAAATTATCAACCCGGAGCCTCTACCCTCAGCGGAGTTATGCATTAGAAAGTTATTACTGCTTTTATCCCTGAGTATTTATCCTGAAGATTCCATTTGACCGAAAACACTCCACAACACTTTGATCATTATTATACATTTTCAACAAGCTTACAGCATCTATTCAGAGAGAGAGAGAGAGAGAGAGAGAGAGAGAGAGACGACATCTGTCCAAGCTGTATGACACAAATAACCAAATACATACACGTAAAATATGATAATATTCAAGTAAACACAGAAAACATTATAAAAAAATTCGATTGTACTGCAATTACGATATCGACCAGGGGCGGTTGCAGGATTTTGGTTTAGGGGGCGTGGGAACAACTTAAAAGACGAGGGGGTTGGGGGCCTCCTATGCACCTAGTAGGTCCAGGGCAAAGCCCTGGTGGGGGTTCAGGGGGGCGAAGCCCCCCGACGGAACATGGTTATAATTATTTTAAAACCTACAAAACACGCTGAGAAACGGCGTATTTTATACAGTGAAGACAATGTATAAGCAGTTCTATCCATATTATTAGATGTCTGGAGAGTAATGGTTGGGAACAATGAAAAGTACGTTTTTGGAAAAATTGTTTAAGATAATGCTCAAAACAAAGTCCGTTGATTACTTAAAGACTTCAAATGTAATCGGTCTATGCAATACAAACATATATATTGTTATTGTAATTTGACTATTTATGCTGTTTTGCAGTAATAAACTAAACACAGCAAATGAGTGAAGAAAAAATAATTGGAAGATGTAAAACATTGTAAACATATACTAACTACATATGCTGTTTTGAATAAGAATTATAAAAAGTCCGTGTATTTGTTGAAGTGTTTCAAAGAACACACTGCATGAAAGGTTAAGACAGAACACCGGTGTAACCAGGGCGGGAGTCGAACCCCAGACCTCTAGGTCACGAGCAGAGCACCTTATCCACTAGGCCACACCGGCTTAAACTCTTAATGGCAATTCAACCCCCTGATTACAATTGGGTATAACTCAATTTATATGAAATCAAAGTCGATTTCAACTAGATTTACAATTCTCATTATAATTGCTTTACATCAATATATCAGGTATTTATTGAATATGCTTGCCCGAGAAGTCCTGAACACGTACAGTAACAGACAGACAGACAGACGGATGGACTGACATATGTGGTGAAAACAAGAGGATAAAGTGACAAAAGGCGTACAAACTAACAGACTAAATCAGTGACAAACGGCGGGCGAACTCAAATCTCCTCAGGCAAACAAAATTCTCCTGAACCCTAACATAATATTGAAAACTATAACATCTAAAATGAAAATTACAATATTGAATAGGATGCACGCGATAACGCTCATGTATACTCGTGCGAATTTATTTCTAAAATATTTCAATAACAATTTCTTCTATTATAATTCATTCACCACATTCTGTCTCATAATTGTCTTCCATAAACCTGACAGATTATATATATAAACCATAATCTCAACACACATCCCATAACAGTCTATAAAGAGAACACTTTAATTGTCTCTGACTCACTTAGTCTGTTTCTAGTATATATACAATATCCATGTCTAAAATTAAAGTACTTATATACTGTAACTGATGTAATCTATAAACAACATAAGCATAACATTGGTTAATATAAAAGTGCAAATCTCCCAAAATTTAATAACAATAATTTACTTATTTACTGAACCTATTTAAAAAAAACATTAACATTATTTTACTTTCGTAAAAAATCCAAAAAATTTAACTGATATGTATGGTACATGTAGAGCGCTATCGTGTAGAATGAATGAAAATTTTTAGACCATGACTTAAATACCCTATATAAAAGAGCGGGAAACCGCATTACTCACTCAATATTACTACAACAGGAGAAATTAATTTCAACCTAATTCACTCTGTTCAAACGAATGAAATTATATTTATGTTATTTCTCTGGTTCTTTTGATTTTGTTACGTTACTGGTCAGGCATATATTATCACCACAATTTAAAATGTATTGACTCAGAAATCTTTTTTATACTAAGTTAGCATAATAAACTTTCACAGAAGGCGCAATTACCCTCCAGCTACATGTAAATATCCAAACATTTGACCAAATACGTTATTATCATGAACAGAAGATGATACATGTACATATTATCACCTCCTCTGTTTGTTTCCGTCTTCCTATCTATTCAAGGAAATTTATACCTTTGAATCTTCGAACTTTTCCTTTCTTATCTGTGAAAACTTTACACAAATATAAAAACCCAAATAATACGAGATATAGGAAGTTGAATTTCAGATACAGAAAATACATCTATATTTTATTATTTATGATTCAATTCAGCTCTTAAGACGCCTGTTTCAACTTGATTTTGAATTTGTTACTTACTCTCTGTTCTTTTGAGGTTTAAAGAAAGATTCTATTCTCTTTTGATACATAGGTCAAAGAAATGTAATTAACGAGAGCCGTGATTGGCTGATGTGGTGTATTAAAAATCAATGTGACTCACAAATTGATTAAAATTTGATTAGAACATGTTTATTCAATGTATAATGAACAAAACTGAAATGCCAAACCAGGTAAAAGTCATTAAGTGTTATCAATTTACAGGCCCCTTAGTCATGACCCCTAATCCAAATTTGTGCCCATTTTCAGTACACTCCAGATGGGGGTAGATATCTTTAAAGTGGCATTGCTTATGAATTACTGCATGGATTTTCATGAAATTTGTGTCATTTTATTCAGAAATCAACACACTTTTGTTTGATAGCGGCTTTTTTAGTTTGATAAAGTAGTTCAATGCATCTATAGGTCAAAGAAATGTAATTAACGAGAGCTGTGATTGGCTGATGTGTTGTAGGGAGAGAGGGACTACTATTTCAATGTATTAGGAGCTGTGATTGGATGAAATTATTTGATCTATGTATAAATAAAGATTGATTCTGCTGTAAAATCATGAATTTTTATCTCATTTCGCTAATGTAAAAATTTAATGACCTAAAAAGGGGTGGTTGTTTACATTTGAATTTTGGCCAATTTTGGGGGGTATCCCCCTTCCAGTATGATTTTCTCGAAATTAAGGTGGATAACCTATGGTAAACTGTTAAAATTCTGATAGAGGAGGGTCTGACAAACATTTTGATATGTGGATTATATATAGCTAAAATGTTGGATGTTGTGTAAATCTTGCTGGAAGTTCGGTAATTTAACATGGGACCCTATGGGAAATGGAATTACTATGCTTTGACCCATACTTGAAGTTGAGAGGATATTGTGAATACGCCCTACAATACCTGTGTAAAACGGCACAAAATTTCCGGAAATGTCAAATCAGCGCATCATAGATGATGGCCCCACTAATCATGGGTCGAACTCATTAAGTACAGCAAACGACGAAAATACAACAGAACCTACATATATTATTTTTATGGATTTCAAAGCATTTCATAACTTAAAACCTTAACTTTGTGAATTTTAGGGGGGATTGCACCCCAAGCCCCCTCTAAATCCACCAATGCTTACCTTTCCTGGTGTGGATTTTGTGATATGTTTGAGTCACATTTCCTACTTCTTACCTTTCCTGGTGTGGATTCTGTAATGCGTTTGAGTTACACATTTCATGGTGTGGATCATGTGATTCTTACCTTTTCTTGTGTGCATTCTGTATGTTTTTGTGTCACCTCTCCCACTTCATACTTCTTGTCTTTAGCTTTTTTTTCAAGCAATAGTTTATCAGCGTTGCTAATGAGGGATTCATATGTGAAAAAGGTTTAAGTGTACAATATGGTGGATTCTTTCTGCTTTATTAATTGAGTGATATAACGGATAACTTGCGGCATTAAGCTTTTAACGCCGTTTCGTCAATTTGCTTTCGACTTTTTTGTATAGCAATAATACCAGACACTCTTATTCCGAACACGCCTACACATGTTACTTAATTATTGCCTTTGTACTTCATAATGGATAGTGTCCTTGGATTAATGCGCAGACCAACACCATTCTGCGGAAGAAGAGTTTTTACTTTAATCTACCAAGCCGGAGGTCTGCCCGTCAAGATTCTTTTAAATGCTTCCTATCTTAGTCTTAGATACTCTTCATCGCCACTTTCTCATTCTTATTTGTATTAGTCAGAAGATTTCATTACAAAGAAATACGTTGCTCTCTTTGTGTTTAGAAAAATAAATAGAAAATACGTAATCAAATGTACCACAGGTCGCTTAGCAGCTATATAGATAAACTTATAAATTGTTACATGACGTTTACTTCTTCGTATTTTCAGGACCGTAAGAAGAATTTCAAAACTTAAATTTCGTTTGGTTTCCTAAACTGATCAAAATTTGTCGTAGATACACAGATTAGTGATATTCTTATCTGAATGTAATTGATCATAATAAATCAAAATAAACTTATGTATAAAATACCCACATATAAAAGTTTAAAAAGCAAATTATCACCGAAATCGAACAAAACAACGGCAAAACGATTTGGAAAAAAGGTTCGTTACTGTCTTATGCAAGGTGTTATTGATTGATTGATTGATTTGATGATTGACTGATTATTGTTTTACGTCACTCCACGATTATTTCACATGTATGGTGATAGCATCTGCCTGATGCATTGCATACAAATTAAAACCTTTGAAACGGACCCACCCGAAGCAGTGAGGGATCTTTCACGTGCCACGCCTACCGTGTCACGGGACCTCGGTTTCTACTGTCTCAACCGAAAGACAGAACACCGGTGCGCCACAGGCGGGAGTCCAACTCGGGACCTCTTGATCACGAGTCAAGCACCTTATCCACTGAGCAATACCGGCTTTATGCAAGGTGTGTATGTGCGTATGTGTACATGTATGTATTTGTGTGTACTTCATCATGTTATTGTTCAATCATTGAAAAATAATCGTCGTCCACTTGTGTTGGATTAAGAGTATATTTTTCAGTGAGAAGTGCTCCGTCAGGAAACTCTTCAGTGTTTTACACCTGTACACCTTTGTCCACTGAGATATTTTGTGTATGTTCAATATTTGCATTGTGTTTGTTTACTTATATTTTGGCGATACTTTGTATAGTGCATTAATAACATTAACAACGCGTATACAATCCTCAGACATTCTGAAACCAGACGTCTGACTTAAAGATAAATAGAAATATAAACATAAAACGCTGGTGTTGATACTCATGTACTGACTTCCTGTAGAGCTTTGAGGTCAAACTACTGCTTGAAGATTCAAAGGCATGTCTATGCCAGAGGTTCAATATCTTTACTGAATCTCAAGCTCGTAAACCCCTACATGCGGTGGGCACCTTAATGAAACATCAACATTGTCATTTCCAACGCTCTCTCAATACAGTAACTGGCATAAATACTTAGACATTGATTGTCTTACTTTTGTAAACTTAAGATACATTATCTATTTATTAATGAAATCTGCGATTCTCGAACTTCTGTAAAATTCTTTTGAGAGATGAATTAACATACTCAGATTTGCTTTTTTTTCAAATCTCAGATTGTATTGTTTATCTATATGCATGTAACAGATGAATTATGTAATGGACATTGTTTAATCCAAAGTCTTTTGTTGTATTGTTCATATTTAAAGTTGTTACATTGATTGGTTCATTTCATACAAATGCCTCATACTGTTTTCATTTTATTATATTCAATCTTAGTATAATATAAGGGTTTGTTTTTGTAAACATGTATACATGTATAGTAAAATACTCTATATATATATTAATGCTATTATTGCCTTTTCAGTAATGTCATTTTTAGGATTCTGTCACACATTTATACATCATTCTTTAATTGTACGTCTATCGAGAACAGTTCTAAGAATTCATATCAGAACATGAGACATTATGGTTTATTGTATTGAAAATCAATGCATGCCATTCGCTACACCGGCAAATTTGCTCTGTTCTTGTCAAACTGATATAAAGTAATGTAACCATTTACGTTATGCATAATCGTTCTCTGATAACACTTTAATTAAATCGATATGTTAATTTACTAATGATTACTTGCAGTAACAATAAAATTGGCAATTATAGATATGCTATCTAATTGATTACCGTCTAACCTCCTTTGAGGAACATTTTCTTTTTCTAACTTTTTACCTTAATCAATCCCTGCTTGAACTCAGCAGTTTTCCATTAGATATTCGGTGCATGATTTTATAGAATTTTGTATATCTCAGTTTAACACTCTTAACTTCTAAAATTACTAAATTCCTCTATATAACTAAATTCCTCTGTATTGCTAAATTCCTCTGTATTACTAAATTCTTTTGACTTTGAAAACTTGAATACTGCGGGAATCAGTTGGAGTATTCCACTGTATCGGCAAGTATTTGAACATTTTTAAACGTTTTGTATTTGTTTAATTTATTTGCTTTTATCAGATGGCCAACCAAACAGGAGATGCTTACTCTAAACGGGTATTTGATCTTACTTCTGGTTTTCAGAAGAAAGAGAAAGTAAAGCTCGGAGAGTTGAATTAAGTGCTATGATTACATGGTTGCAGTTAACTCCGTAATAATCTTTCATCAAGAAATGTACCGATACCGCCACCAGTACACCCTCAAAGCAAAATTATTAATTTACTCATTAAGAAATATGATTTAATAGAATCTGAATTACGGAAATAATCAGTTTTTATTTCAGAAGTTTTATATTACATATGAAACCTGAAGAGGAAACAAAACCGAAAATTGTTTTAATACCCATGAGGCTAATACGCTTTCAATGTAATTCTGATTTAATGCCTACCACAGTTTTTCGCGGAAAGAAGAATAAGAATAGCATATTCTGAATGAGAATTTTCTAATGAAGAAAGTCCATCGGCAAAACCAGTCGAGCAATTCTACATTAGAAACTTGTTTGTTGTTTTATAGATCTCCAGCTGTTTATTCATGTATCTACGTTATATAGCCAGAAATGGCATACTGTAACGCGGTCGACTCAATGTGGGCCAAAAGGGTAGCGCTTCACTAAGCTTAGCTATTGAACCCTGTGTGGCGGTATAAGTAATAATTAACTCTATATTAGTATATAATATATGTGTGCTATATCACCAATATTGTCTCAGGCTCCAATCACCCTTGACTGAGGGGGTATTACCTGGGTTCAATTACGTTTGTTGCCCAACATCAAATTACCTGTTCCCTTAATTAAGCAAACAATAAGGAAGATTCAACTAAAGTTAACAATATTTATTAAACAATTTTACAAGTACAATGGTAGCGCATACAGTGTGGTCAGCTATGTGGTTAGTGCATGTGTCTGCTATTGGCTTTCCGCAAGGCTCCAACTAAGATTATGGGAGTCTTGGTGACACTAATCCTAACTAACTTATTCTCTCAGGGATGTCACCCGTACGCTAAACTTTATAATACTAAATAACACTAACTCCAACTGCTACTACTGCTACCTCTGTTACGCACCGACTATCACAATAAATCCCAATTTATATGTATTAATTATATAACACTCTATTTATAAATCCCAGAGTATATCACCAATAATGATATTTGTCAACGGTGGATGCAGCGGGAGGGGGTGGGGGGGGGATTCAGGAGATCCGGACCCCCTAAGATTTTCATGAAATGATGATATTACCAATTTGTTAATGACATTATTCAACATCTTCTTAATATATGAAATTTATTTAGACGTAAAGCACTCACATCTTGCTGCTAGTTGCTGCAACTACTTCAAGCATTGATATAAAATATACAATGTATACATTTAAAACATTTAAGCAAATCGAATCAAAAGATGAATTTCTGGTCTGAAAATTTTGGAACACCCCCCCCCCCCTCCCACGACAAAAAAAAAAGCTGGATCCGTCCTTGTTTGTAATTAATATAATCTGAAGTAAAGTGTCACCAAAACTCTTAACTTGAGTGTTTAGCGTACGCTATATCTAATATCCTCTTAACACAGTAGGCATATCTATTAAGGAACTCTCAACTGCCACCTTAACTGTCACCAAGTGTCATCCATTGCCACCAAGCGTCACCAACTGCAAGTGTCACCAACTGCTACTAAGGTCCTGCTCAACAATTTAACTGAGGCTATTTGCAAAGGCTGGTGGTCATCAGACACTACTATAATCAACTATTTCTATATTTCACTACTTCTGCTACTACTGCTACCTCTGCTACTTCCGCCAGGATGGACCAGAGTGGTAATTGAATCTCCCGCTCGGAGCTACTTATATACCCCAGCTCCGTCTCGTCACACCGGTTAAAGGCCACTCCCGTCCATGTTCTATTCTTACTATATACTAAAGGAATCCAAGATGGCGACCGACAAGAACAATCGTCTGCATTGCGATTGATGCTTAAGGTAGTAGAATGATGGGTGGAGAATATAGATTTAGTTATTTATATAGATACTTTGTCAACTTAAGAATGATACTACAGTCAGGAAATGGAGATTACACGAGGTAAGTTTGCGTATTTTACATGAATTAATAACGAAGTTCGAACAACGATCGGAAGTATGGGACCGTATAGAACTATGGAAATGACATAGTAAACATTACCATGTGCTACCGTAATATAACAACACCAGCTAGGACTGCAGGACGAACACTGCCTTACATAATAATCTAACGGAATTTAAGCTGCCTCGAGTTTCCTCTGACTATATAACTAGTAGCTACAGAAGGAGTAGTCATACATACTTTTGAAAATATAAATACCTATGTATACAGTACAACAACATGTAGCAGTGTCTGAGTAAACACGTGCATAACAATACATACATACATAAACACACACATACATACATATATACATGTACATAAGTATCATCAAAAGAGTTCTTTCCAACCTCTTTAAGTTTAACGAATATCTATTTCACTGAACAGTTGAAGAGGTTACTAGCAGAAGGGCAATTTATGGTCAGTACTGAATGACACAGATGTGCACAAGTTGTGAATTAGTTACAACTTACGACTCTCATTTAAGAAAAATTAGCCTTGTCGTGAAGGTCGGTAAACGTACGAAACAGAACATTCACTCTAGGATGCATTTCAAAAATGTCTTCTTCTACTCTTGATATTTCTCATAAAACATATAAAATGAAAATATCGAAAGTTTCATTATCTCGTTTACTGAAAAAATCCCCAAACAATTAAACGCTTAAAGTTAAAGGTTGTATTTCAAAGACTGCACCTGAATGCCATGGGATTGTTACTATTTGACGTTCTTCGAACGGTTGTCATTTATTTCCGCTTGACTGTGTTTCTCCAAAAATTGAAGCTTTATATATTGGATCTTATTTTTGTATACGAGTCTGTCTATGAACATGCGTTTGGAGGTCGTTGGATGATGCCTTTGAAATGGTTTTAGATTCTATTCCCATGTTGTCACTGGTTGCTTTCTGAATGTTGCTATTGCAGGCTTGTAAGTTTGCTCTCTCATTAATCATTCGTATTGTTTGTTCGAGACATGTTTTACGCGAAGTACAAGGGACAGAATTATGAATAATGTGTTTGAATCAAACCAAGAATAATTGACAAACATGAACCTATGAAAAAGCAAGGGTGGACTCAAATGCCAGAGAGAAATAAACATTCCCTGCCAACCGACCGAAGTGCTATGAAACTGTAATTATCACAATCTTTACATTACTCTTAGAATCAGTTTGCACAATTTTATTTATTCCATCACAAACAAGAAACATTGGATAATTAAGTTAGTAATGAAAGTAAATTTTTTTCGAAGGCAGGTTTTCTTATTCTTAAAACTAGAAAACGGGATTCCGTACAAATTTCAGCAAAGATTTTATGTAGTGTGTTTCAATAACTCTAGTTATAGACATTTATTACAAGCCGTGCAAAAGATACAGTTTTTTAATTGATCATGCGTTTTTGAGGTACAGTTTACAAGCATAAAATGAAAAAAAAGTATTAAATGAAAGGGAGAAAAGTCAAGGGTCGAAAAATAGCAATCATCAGAGAACTAAATATTTTTGCATGTGTCTTTAAAGGGAAACGTTATCGCACAGTAAACATGCCATTGTTTTGTTGTGTTTTTTGTTCGATTAAAGTTTGAAATGTATTAATCTATTAATGTTTCATTGTGTTAACGCTTTACAGGACAATTTAAAACGTAGTAAATCCTAATTTAATGTATATTTACGAGTAATATGTATACATACTGTACTTCGAAATTAATGCTTTGTTCTCATTAATACGTACATTCCTAAAAGCTTCCTGAAAGTTTCTAGTTTAATATTGATACATCTTAAAATGAGCTCAGCTCGTTACGTTGTAATGTAATAATAGAATGTAAGACAATAGTTGCTATTTCTTCGGAGATGAATATAGAGTAAAGTGTCTTCGACATGTAATTTTCTTGAACATAAACTAAGTAAATTAAGGTGCTTTAGACGGCTAACTTGCCATATGAAATTAGATCTCATGACGAAAACTACATGTCCTAACTTACTTAGCGGTACTACCTTGTACGTCGTTAAATCTTATCCTATTGAACTCAAACGAGGGATTATTGGCACAACTACAGCAGAAAAATGTCTTGTGTCGACTATGTTAGTGGAGATACCATCGTTAGTAAAAACCGAAGAAGTACCGAAGGGTAAACCATATCTCATAGTCCATGGAATAAAGGGGACAATATCGTTTTTAGTGTCATATATATAATGCGAACCCCAATAAAATCGAGATGAGACCAGGTGCCCGGGAGGAGTAAGCGTCCCCTGGTTGCCTGCAACACCCGTTGCAAAAGTCCTGCAACAACCTTTCCAAGTCAAGGAGGTAAATACATAAATATACACGCATGAACATACGAAGGAGACAAGAACATGAAGTCAAATTTCCCATTCAAGTTAAGAAATGCTGCCTGCCTGAAGCATACTTACATGTAGTAAGTTACACTACGTTTTGCTTATTGGCCATCAGTACACGTATATACTCAATATATATCAATAGTTTAATGAATCATACATAGTTCAAGATATTACGATTGTACATTTAATAACTATCACAATAGAATGAAGAAATTAATCGCAGTTTTCAAGAAAACGTATATCTTAATAAGTATGAGGTCATTCGAACTGTTGGTGTGTTTACATACAAAAACATATAAATGGGCGTATTTTACATATCTAAAATCATTACAATATATTTACACTGTTTTGACAATATTTAAGAGGAATAATATTGACTATGACTTTGTATATTCTGGCCTTTTGCATAATTACGATGACGATGAACGATGGTTCAATACGTTATTACTTGCAAAATACTGTCAACGGTATACTCTCTGAATTAATCTGTAATGAAAATAATTTCTAGTTTTGAATGAGATAAATGGAATGCTGAGATTCATATTTTTCATTTAAAAATATCAGGCATGAATCTTTGTCGTACTTTTCAATGAATACAAAGCTAACTCCCATTGTGTTTAATAAGTATTTTGAAATTTTGTTTGTAACATACAGAAAGAAATCAATGTTATTTTGTTGGAATTTATATCAGTTATAAATGATAAATGTTTCACCTCAAGGAATACTGGATCACTTATTTGAGAGCTTAATATAGATTAAAACATAGATTTCATGTGTATAGCCACAATCAGATCGGACTATACTTCGTGTGATGTAATAAAAGACAGTAAAACTTCATCAAGTAACATTTTATTTTTACATAATGACATGAAAGCGCATTAAGGTATTAGTGTCCATAGAATGAGATCTCTGACAGAGAAGGAAGGAGTTGTACCTCCACTTCTCAGAGAAAGTAAAAAGCGATCAATGTAAAAGGAACTTAGAAATTACACATATATTTCCATACCAGATACATGTATAGCAGGGCGCATTAATTAAATATACAATTGATGACTAACTCTCTTTCTGAACAGGTTGAAACATACTTAGCTATTGGATAATCAATTTACTAAATGATTAGCAACGTTGTATTAAAATTCTAGGCGAATAATCTCCCATTGACCAGTTTAATGTCATCTGGATTTATTTGAAGACAGGCTGCAGACAGACGGTACCTGCAAAGTCTAACAAAATCGGGTACCGATTTGACTCCGTCTCCGATTCAATTTCATCTTACTGGATCTTCCAAGTGTTCCATCAAGCCCCTTTGCATGTTACTCACCAAACAATCAAACATGGTCTTCAGAAATACTGCTACACTGCTTACCCGAGAAGCGGAATCAATCAGATGTGGATCCTAAAGAATTCCAAGGAACTTCTAGAGCACTTAAAATCTATTTTCAATATGTCACTAGCATCAAATCTTTTGACTTTTCGACTCTTTATACAACAATTCCCCATCCAAAACTGAAGAATAGAACAACATCAATTATTCAAAACGCTTTCTGTAACAAAAAGGAATTCGCAGGTATAATTATCTCGTTTAAGGCCACAACGACACATATTTTGTAATAGAGCAGTCTGATTCCAGCAGCAATTATACAGAAAAAGAGATAGCCTACTCCAAATGTTAGAATTTCTTATAGATAATATTTTTATGATATTTAGTGGGAAAGTGTTCCAACATTTTTTGGGGCATTCCGATGGGTACTAATTGCGCGCCTGTTCTGGCCGACATATTCTTGCACTCTTACGAAGCAGAATTCATACAGTCTGCTTTATAAAGGCAATAAACAATTAGCATCTCGGTTCAAATTTACAACAGATATATCGATGACGTTTTGTCGATTAAGAACCCTGTATTTAAGGATCACTTCAACATCATATATCCAAAGGAACTCGAGATAAAAGATACAACAGAGAGCACATCTTCTGCTTCATACCTCGATATACTCTTATCAATTAGTGACGATTGTTCATTAGTAACCTCTCACTATGACAAACGTGACGATTTCAATTTCTTTATTACCAACTTCCTTTGAGTAGCAATATACCTTCCTCTCCAGCATATGGCATCTCCATTTCACGACTTATACGCTTTGCCAGGGCATGCTCTAAATACGAAAAGTTCGTTCTGAGAGCGAGGCTTCTTGCCACGAATCTACTCTCACAAGGATATATTAAGGAACGTTTGAAATTGTCACTGAGGAAGTTGTATGGTCGATATAGGGATCTAGTGCAATTTCAGATTCCCATTTCAAGAACGTTAACCGATATTTTGGGACCCGATCATACAAAATGACCATCTTAACTTTTTGACTATACTTGCTTTGACATAATACGTATTTTATTGTATGGACTATGAGATATGGTTTACCCTTCGGTACTTCTTCTTTTTTGTTTACTTTCGATTATCTTAAAGTATTCATAACTACTGTTCGACAATCAGTTTGTTTCTGTATTGAGAGAAACATTTGTGGTTGATATTTCAATAATTCTTTTGTAGATACTTAGCTGTGCTGAGTACAAGTTTTTAGTTATTTACAGTGACGTATAATTTTTCTTACTGTAATGGTGGTACATAATGTACATTAAAAACGATGAAAAGTATGTTAGTTTGTTAGATATTTTGTTAAGTCTGCAACAGTGGATACAAGCCCACACAGGCAAACATGCAATCTTTATTAATGTCAGAGAATGCATTCTACATAACATTTGAATTGTGCTTCAACTTTTTGAAATTTCTATAGAAATTTAATGTGCAAAGAACATAATATTATATAGACAGTTATGCAAAACTAAAAGCTCTGAAAAGAATCAAAATTGGAGATTTTGACAGAAGTACGTAACAACAGAAGCAACACAGAATATATGTCTTTAATCTTGAATGTGGTGTGTGGTAGGAGCAGCATACATGTACTCGTCACTAACACTTGTTCCCATCCTTGTTTTCTTGCTACTCATTCATTTGTGTGCACGTAGATTTTGATACAATTCATTCTTTTTGTATCTTCATTTTTCGATTGTATATTTAAGCTTAGTTATTGAGTGGGAAGGTGGGCGCCCGTAAACCGGTTAACCACAACAATTGAGTGACGTTCATTACTTCAGTTGACTGTACTACGTCGGTATCGTAACCGCAGCACAATCGAGTATTTTTGTAATGTCGTTCCGTGTATATTATGCTATTGTCATTTGTGTGCAAGTTCTTGGTGATTTGTGTCATACAGCTTTGTAAGATTCTTCTTTTCTCTTTTAACCGTTCATTTGAAATATATGCGCTTAGGTGGCTTCTGATGTAATATTAATGCGCTTTCAGATAGTTAATACCATCTAATGCTCTGAAATATATCACTGCTCAAGACATTGTAAATCAATCAAGATTTTGCAATGAACTTATTTATATAAATCAAGAAACCTCACCAAAATGCAAATTTAAACTAACATATGGAGCTAGGAGGTTAAAAAATACTTGACTCAACTGCATGCAAACCTTTTACACGCAAAGTTAAAGATAGAGGAACAAACCAACACAAGGGCATCACAAGAAATATTAAATTACACCATGCGTGTAATATTTACTTAGACTGCTTTAAAGAAGTTACTGTAATCACGCAGTTGATGTGGATAACAGGTATACAACCTACCATTATCTATTTATAGAAGTAGAAAATCCAACATACATTTAATGAATCTTACCAAATCATCAGGAAAAGAGATTGTCGTTTAAGAATATGGTTGCAGTTTTGTGTAATAATGTAATAAAACAGAAGCTAGATGTCTTGTTCGGAGGAATGAAAAAAGTCGCCACGCAGATAAAGATATTTCATTTTTATGTAGTTGAGGTGTCGACTCAGGACGGTCAATTGAATCGGCAAATGTCTCTCAATTTACCTAGTTAACTCATTTAAGCATCACAGAAGAGACATAAATTGTCGACATGTGCGTCTGATGCACAAAATTAAAAGGTATATATGTTTTATATTTATTAAGGGCCCATCATTCCACTCAACACAGAAGCAGTACAATAAGCATTATTAAGTTATATTATTCATCTCTTTCCAAACACTTATCCAAACACTTATTATATATCTTGAAATATATTAATGGCAAATTCTATTTCTGCAACAGTACAAATCCAAAGACAATAAATTTCATGATACAACAGAATCAAACGTGTACGGACAACAGTTAAGATATTAATTCTTTGTAATCGGGGAGACGAAGGCAACCCATAGTGGTAAGTGAAACTATATGATTTATCTTTATGCTTCCTCGGTATCTTTTCTTCTACTCATAAATGAAAACAAAGCAAAAATTTATTTTATGAAAATTATCATTAATGTTAAAGACTATAAGAGAAAACAGAAGACATCTGACAAAGCTGTACGACACAAATCACCAAGGACATGCACACATTAACAGTAGAATATACACGGAAAAACGACGTTACAAAAATATTCGATTGTTCTGCGGTTACGGTACCAACTTAGGACGGTCAATTAAAGTAACAAACGTCACTTAATTGGTGCGGTTTACGGACGCCCACCTTCCACTCTCCGCAAAACAGCATAATCAAAGGACACACCATGTAAAAATTTATAAATAATCCTCCTTATAGAGAGCAAGGATCAACATGTTTCTCAAGAAGAGAGGTCATAAAACTTTATTATATTATTTATAGAATAAAATGTTGCTATCGAAACATGTAAGGCGACATCAACATAAGTTCTGCCCTCTGTAAGCGAACTCAGGTCCTTGATCAATAGGAGTCCCGACTAACAGTCAGTGGGGACGATGATCAGGACCTCTCTCTCAGGTCTCCCTGAAAAGCTTTGGACAAGGCCCGTCAAAGAGTCCCCACAGCCCTATTAGTCAGCGTGCAACGCTCAAGTAAAAGTCTGCATTGGGTTGTAGAGGGACCCAAAACAAGACCTATGTTCTTAGCGATGATCTCGGGATCACACATGTCGAAGGCGTTTAATAATTTTAGAACCCTCCGATATGAAATTATAGGAACCTTTGACCCTTTTTAGTTTATACACTAGATCACCGTTGAAATTGGGATGGGAAATTCCGCTGGATACGTATTGTTGAGAAGTCACATTTCCGAATTTAGATAATTTAGAATAAGATCTGTAAAATTTGCAAAAGGTTTTTCGAAGTTTATATAGCCTATAACCCTGAGTATGAAGTTTACAAGTAATCTGAAAAATTTGTTTGCGTGAAAATCCGATACGTTAGTGCAGGCTCTAGCGAACCGTGAACAAATAAATACCATATGATATGAGTCTGGGACATCACCATCTAGATAAGGAAAATTTACAATAGGAAATCCAAAGAAGTCACGCTTATCATATATATTGGTATGAATATTGTCTTACTATTTAAGTCCAAAAAGGTGTTTTCTGGTCGGAAGTATTGGCTTTGTTTAATTGAAGTTCAAATTGATAAATGTCAGTAATATAGTTTTCAAACTCAGGGTTATCGATAACTAAAATATTATCAAGCTGTCTAGAGGTGTCTTTGAACTTATCAATAAGGTTGAAACGTTTAGAGGTTTGAATAGAATGCATAAAGTTTCTCTTATAATAGTTTATAAATAAATCTGCTTTAAGGGGAGCGCATTTAGTGGCCATAGGAACCCAAATACTTGTTAAGTCTTGCCATTAAATTGTACATAAATATTATCCATCAAAAATGCGACGGCATTACACAACTCAGTACAAGTTCAATAGTTATAATTATCATATGGTTTGTTAGAGAAAATTCCAGATGTAACTGAAGTAGAGAGGTATGATTTAGGCTCTCTGTTGAAACACTAGCGAATGAGAGACAACGATTTAGTTTTGTTTAAGTCCATGAGTTAGAGAGGTATATAGTGTCGAATAATCAAAGGTAGTAACGTTAGTACAAAAGAGGATCCTTCTATAAGACATAAGACGTCACTGGATGTCATCAAGATAACATGATTTATTTACCCTTTTGAAAAATGACCAATACTGACCCCCCCCCCCCCCATAAACAAATACAATAACCATCAACTTCTAAGATGTGCATATGCCAAAATTCTAATCCATTTATAATGATTGACTTCATTAAAGAGGAACAGTATCATTAAAGAAAGCATAAAGACATCTAACTCAGTCGCACAACAAAAGTCATCACAGACAGAAAAGCAAAATTAAAGACATAGAAAGATACCTGAAAAATTAAAATCTAATGTAGTCGAGGTACCGATTTAGAATTATCAATTGAAGTAACGCAAGCTGCTCAATTGGTATGGGTGACCGGTTTCCGGGCCAACCTTCCCACTCACTACAATGGCAATACAATTAAAAGACATACGTTTAAAATATATATCGTGTCATTTTTGTTAACTAAGGCCGGTCTATTTTGGTTACCGTATGAAAAAAGGTAATAAGTGTTTGTTTTCCCTGACAGACTAAACTTTTCATTTGTGACCCATGTTACGTAGTGTATTTATGGCTTTTTCCCCTATTAGATTAGAACCTAAAAGGGGGTATTTTGAGGTCCTACCGCGGGTTTAATATTTTTTGTTGGAGGATGTCACATACACCATTTTGTCGCCTTTTCATCGATTTCATTTAATATTAGTCACCTCATAACATTCTGGATTTTAAGTATTCAGAATCAAATCAGCTTAACTGAAGTAGTGCTAAAATATATCTTATACATGTATTCATGAACTTGAAGAGTTGTTGCGGGACTTTTGCGAAGGGTGTTGCTTGCAACCAGGGGACGCTTACTCTTCCAAGGCACCTAGTCTCACCTCTATTTAAATGAGTTTCGCATTTGTCTGAAAATGACATTGTACACGATTTTGTCCTTTTATTCCAATGATTACGAAATATTGTTCTTCGTTATTTACTTAGCAAATCCACTCATATAGTCAAGTTATTTTACTTCCTATTCATGGAATCATCTCATTTTTTCAGCATTGTAGTTGGACCTACATAAGTAAATTATTTATAAATTATTCTAACACTAAGATGTTTCCCTTATGCAAAGTTTTGTATATAGATCGGTTTTAGCTTTTTAGTTGAGTCTGCTCTTCAAAGTTTTGGACTTCAATCATTTCGGCCTTGAGCAATTGATGAAGAGGCATAAGTTGTCAAAATAAATATGGCGTACATATACTTAAAATTACTTGAATTTGGGACCAAAATCGTACCTAAGAAAACGTTAAGCACTTTGAATGGAAGAGGTTACTTATATATCGGGCACTCTATTTGATTTGCTGCATAAAGTAACAAAACATCATACTTAAATTTAATCATTCTAATATTTGAAAAAGAAGTCGCTAATGATAATTTTGGGTTTGATTTACAAGCAGTGGCATGTTATGGAATTGAGGCGTTAAGTTGTGAATCATATAATCATAGAACATTTCTTCGCAATTAAAATCCCATTAAACAGTATAATTTTACACAATTAGGCAATATTTCAAGTATCATTATTTGAATTAAGGTCTCTGAATCGTCACTTAAATGACAACACTACAAAATTAAAAGGTGTTTTTTTACTGTGACACTCACAACATACAATTTATAAAAGTACAATAATAAAGTTCACTAACTTGTGGTATGTTACCGTGGCACTGTTAAGTACAAATAAAGTACTTTAGCACTTAATTTAAAATTTAAAGTTAACTGATAATATTTCACCATAACATGCCTAATCATGCCCCCCCCCCTTTTTTTTGCTGTTCAGAGGTGGGCCCTGATACCCACTGTCATGCATTTGTGCAATACACAATCCACATTCATAGATCCGATATTTATGTGCAGTTTACTGGAGAGTATTAAAAGAATTCAGGGTATTTACCAGAATGTGATATAATACTTTGAGAGAAAAAAAGTAGGTGGATATTGAGAGATATTAATAAATTGCCAAATGGAATTAACACTAGCCATGTAATTGAAATTGTTTTGAGGCAGGGGATGCTCATTCCACTATAGCATTTTATTCAAACTTTTTAACCAGAGGCCCGGGTTTCCGTAAAAATGTTCAGTTTGTTTTGTATACTGAACAGCAAAACTATTATTTCCTTTTGTACATTGAATTTGACTTGCATTAAGTGGATTATACAACACAGAAATATTTTGACAAAACAGTTTCAAACAAAATCAAAAAATCCAAAATGCAGTATGACAAATAGTTAAACGTTTCATGTGACGTTTTCATCATGGCAGAAATTTTATACGATACTATACTATGAAAGAATCAGAAGCTCCGGAATAACTCTTGTCGGGAGATCTAACTCAAAATAGACTTCTTAAACAATAATATGATCCTCAAAACATCTTATAGAAATTATTATCGTGTTGAGTCCCCATACAGCACTTTACTGACTCTCCTTCTACAATGCACTCTGACAAATATACAGTGAGGTGCAGTCCTAACATAACATTATGTTCACGTCGCGTTAACGTGAAGTTTGCTTTCCTCGTGCGCTCAGGACTGCTGAGCACACGCGTTTGCGTTAACGCAGATTTCCACGTGAACTTAATTTCGAGACCGCGTGAACGCGCTTGACTGCCGCATGAACGTGCTTGACAGCCACGTTCGCTTGCTTACAACTTATAACTTGTATTAACATGTTCATATAGAAGAATTTGAAGGAAAATAGATACATATATATATTGTGTATATAAATATTAAAACATATAAATAAGATATTTAGAATTAAATAAAACCCTTTCGAGTTAAGGGATATTTTTAAAAACATTGAAGCAGGAGATTCACTCCGAACACCTGACTTTAATTAAATTCTTACTTTAGGAAAAACATAATAATAACATTAATAATAATAATAATAATAATAATGATAATAATTATGAAATTAAAATCAATAAAGATAATAATAATGTATGATAACCTACTATATTCATAAATAAGAAAATTTTTGGACTTTATCAAAATTAATAATAATAAATACATAAATAAGAAACACGTGTAAATACATAAATTAGTTATACTGAATCAGCAAATAAGAAATAGATACATAAATAAATTAATTAAAAATAAATGAAATTACAAAGTAATTATGCTAGTATACAACTGACGAAGTTTTTTTCATAAATACCTTATTGCATGTCTACGCGATAATTTCCTTTGCTATATACATATGAAATCCTTAAAATGCAGGGTGTCATTTTAAAATAACATTTAATACACGTTTTTACGGCAACATTCGCGGTAATTTAATTAGATCCATTTTATTTTCTCCGTCCGCACTGCATAGAGAATTACAAATATAGACATGTGAACGTGCGACGGACCGAGCGCACGCGGGAATAAATCGCGTTAACGCGAATTCCCTCCCGCGTTAACGCAGGGAGCGCACGCGCGTCCGGTCGAGCAGTCCTGGCACGTGTGCTAAAGCAGTCCTCGCGACTGCTTTTCGCGTTAACGTGAATGTTATGTTAGGACTGCACCCATCTGTAGCTGCTAGAACGTCATGATATGATGATGGAAAACACGAGTTCAGTGGTCCAAACATCTTGAAATTTAAGGGCACACAAAATCACCAAAAACAGCAAATACCCAAATAGAAACAAACCGAAACATGTCTACTTTGGAACACTAGTGAACCCAAAAAGGGAGAGATATCATGTCATTTGGAAATACGTATCCGGCCGAATTTCCCATCCCAATTTCTAAAGTGATCTAGTGTACAAACTAAGTAGGGTCAAAGGTTACGATTATCTAATATAGACAGGTTCTAAACCTATTAAACGCCTTCGACATCGACAGTATGACCCCGAGATCATCGCTAAGACCGTAGGTCTTGTATTGGGTCTCTCTACAACCCTATACAGATTTAACTCTATGACAGGCCTTGTCCAAGCCTTTTCAGAGTAGATAAGATCCTGAGTTTTGTCCCCTTAACTATTAGTCGGGACTCCTATTTAGGATCTGAGCTCGCCTAAAGACGGGTTGATCATGATTTACTTATGTTGATGTCGCCTTGCAGATTTTTCATACCAGCATATCTTTCTAGAAACTGTTGATTCTTGTTCTTTATATGGAGGATTATTTGTAAATAAAAGACGTGTCCTTTGATTGCGCTGCTGTTGCGGTGAGTAGGAAGGTGGGCGCCCATAAACCGGCTAATTACACCAATTTGAGTTACGCATGTTACTTTTATTGATGTTCTAAGTCTGTATCGTAACTCCGGTACAATCGAATATTTTTAGTGTCAATTTCTGTGTTAATTTTATAATTATCATGTTTTATGTATTTGCCCTGGTGACTTCTGTCATACAGCCAAGACAGATGTCTTTTGTTTTTTCTAAATGGTCGGAATAGATTTCATTCTAGAATATCATTCTGAATAACAAGAGGTCTTATTGTATGATAAAAGCAAGGAATCGTCCACAAAACTTCTTCAGTGATTTTGTTTGTGTAACACATGTGTTGAATCCTGTTTGAAGTTCTTAACATGAAACATGGTTCTGAGTTTTGTCCTGTTTTTATGTTTGGCTAACTCCTTGAAAGGTAGATCGTGAATTTGCTTTCTGAACAATAGAAAATCTTTTTATATGAATTTTTCTTTATATATTTGATATTATAACAAAACGTACTTTATATTTTATTTCTATGACATAATTAACTCATATCCCCCTTTCTAAAAGGATGTTTCTTTTCAAAACAGATATATTTTCAGTGTAATGTCCTCTTTTGTCATATAAATATATTTTCTTTATATAGAAAATACATTAAAAATCTCACAAATCAAAGAATTCTATTACAACGTCTGCATTTTCTGAAAATATACCAGTCACAAAGATAATGTCTGCAATATAGTGACAAGGGAGCAGCTGTTTCTTTGTCGTAGCAATGAATTGATTTTCCATATATCTTAAATGAAATTATAGGTATTTATATGCTTATCTCATCACATGTTATCAATCGTGAAAATGCTCATAATGGTTATTTCCTAAAGATATTCCTATCGGTGAGGAGGTTTCAATATATCATATGTACAAAAAACCCCAAACAATTTGATTTTCATCATTTAGTTAAAAAAACAAAACAGACAAAAACAAGTAAAACTCATCAGTGATCTGAAACCAAGATAAAAAAGACGATTTATCTAAATTACGAAAAGATAAGAGAGATGATGATAAATTTACTGGCTTCAGTAGAATTGTTCAACATATGGTTAAAATATTTGGTAAGAATCACACTAAGTGATAAGTATACTCTTTTGTAAAAGAGAAATAAAAAAAAAATATCCACAATAAAATCATGTTTATTTCTTAAAAGACGAAGTCAAAGGATAATACTCCAGCAAGGAACCAACCAGTTTTTTTTATTTTAAGCCCCCGGAGCTGAAGGGGACGTTAGGTTTGCACTCCGTTCGTCCGTCTCTCAGCCAGCAGGTAAATCAGTTTTCCAGAATTTTTTTTTGTTGTGCTGGCAGAGTGTCATTTGATATTTAGTGCATTGCTTTATCATGACAAGTTACAGATCAAGTTCAAAGTTTGTTTCGGTTCATTGATTTTTTTTTTTTTTTGCTAGGTTATGGCCCTTGAATTTAGAAAATGAATGCAATTACTTAGTTTTCCGCAATGTTTTTCGTCATGCTCGCAGATTATTATTTGATATTTCAGTACATTGCTTTATAGATCAGGTTCAAATTCTTTTATTTTTTTTTTTTTTTTGGTAAATTATAGCCCTTGGAAATTAATGTAAATACTTGTAGTTTCCCACATTTTCAGATTTTCAGACCGCAGATTTTCATTTGATATTTAGTACAATGCTTTAACCTTTTCAGGTTACAGATCAGTTTTGAATTTCGTTGCGGTTCACATTAACGGTTTTCATCAATTGTAGTATGACTCACTTATGCATTATACATATAATAACAAGAATTGTATTTACAGTATCAGCCCTTTATAATTGGGTGCATTGAAAAAAAATGTTGGGGACGGTGACGGACATGTATTACTTTATCAATACTTTCAGAATGCTTGTTTCATTATATAGCTACTTTACCAGTAATGCCGGTTGTCACTGTCTCTATACTGTCCGTAGTATTAGACCATATCATAGAATGATTCTCGTATCTTTCTATAGACAAAGTTTAGACTTGTACTTATAAATTACTTACATTTAATTTTTTTTAAATGTGTCGTTTACTGTAAGCTTGATAAAAGTCATGTGGTAATACGTATTTATTCTTCAAAATTTCTCTTATTCACTAAAATAAGAATTAATAATAATGACAAAAATTTGGGGTGAGGGGAAATTTTTAAAATCACATGCTTTTAGTCTTTAATCACACTGATAAAATAACGTTAGGAAATCATTATTATTATTTGGATGTGAAAAATGATATGACAAAATAAAATGTGAGTAAAGAAATTTCATTTATTTTTCAATCCCCGTCGATAAAATTTTAGGCTTGGATCCAACATTTCGGAGTAAAGACCGTATTTATCACAAGCCAAACAAATGCAAAACCGACATTACATCCATTGCTTTCAAACAACTAATAATATTAGACTTTTACTTGTAAACCAGGTAATTTCAAATTGCAGAACGCCGACAAAATGCGCCATATTTTACATATCCTTCAAAGATTAATTTTCAGTATGTTGTTAACAACTACGTAGAGTCATCATGTGTCGAAAAGGATTTTGTGCACCGGATTTGCTAATTGACATAAACATCATATGCAGGTGAAAAAGGAATTTTGTCACATAAGTGTGAAAAGTTTATGATAGAATTATTGAAGTAAATGTCATCATGTTTGCCAGACAGCTGAGACGGTAGTTTGCCCTTCGAGCCAATATAGAGAATATTGGCCAGACCGATGTGATGTGATTTATTCTGTTACTAAGGACATGCACATGGAACATGATTATATTCAAATAAATGTAGAAAACGACATCACAAAAATATATTGTTGTATTACAGTTATGATACCGACTCAGGGCGGTCAATTAAAGTAACAAAGGTCACTCCATTGTGTGTTAAACCGGTTTACGGAAGCCCACCTTCCCACTCAACACGACTATCATAATCGATACATCTCAACGAACTTACAATTACAAGTGTTTTAGGTTTGTTCAGATGCATCGACGTTATCTTTGTTTTCAAACTTATCATAAATTTTACCTAGCTTTGTCTTCTACCTTCTCTCTTCATTTCCAAATGTATATTCTGTTGTTAGATGCCTTTGAAGCTGATGTATGACATTGCACGAGAGTACAGAGATCTCACTCAACAACACGACAAAATCCATTTAGGACAATAATACAAAACATTTACTTATGGTAACGACAAAATCCATCCAGGAAAATAATACAAAACATTTACATATGGTAATGACAAAATCCTCCCAGGACAATAATTCAGAAAAAAAAAAAACATTTCCAGAGTGTAAGCTTAAAAGTCCATCTTAAAAAATAATACGGAACACAGAACAATTAGAATAGTAATCTAAAAAATCCACCCCAAGAAAATCATACATAAAACAAAAAATCATTTATAAAGGATAAACTACACAAACACCGTTAACATTACTATCTAAGAAATAACAAGTATCTTTGGTAAATAAATAAGCTAATTCCAAATGGATTCTTTCATGTTATGTGTTCACAATGCAGACATCTACCATAGAGGCAATGTGATTAAACGAATGCTTATATAACCTACATAACGCATTACTGTTTTACAGATGATTTAGATTGACTGATGGGTTGACTATTGTTCGTCTTCACTCTACGACTATGTAAAGATGATGGATAAATCCAAACCACAAATCCAAAAATCATGAAACCATAGGACATACAAAATCAGTGAAAATGAAAAACAAATGGAAAATAACAAAATGTGTCTACTTGAAGAGCATATGTGAACCCCTGTGATGGAGTGAGATCAGGTGCCCGGGGAGAGTGAGCATCTCCTGCTTGCTAGCAACACCCGTCACATATACCCCGTAGAAAGAGTCAAATCGTGTGAATTCCATATGTATCTATATATGGAGAAGTCGAAGTAGGTAACCTTCTAGTATAGAAGGTGTCAAATCTGTGTAAAGTGATCGGAATCGGTCTCAGTCCAGAATATCATTTAAAAGTCTGGATAACGAGATATCATATGGAGTAATAAGAGTCTCGTAACGACCGTAGAACTTCCTCAGTGACGATGCTAGTCTAGCTACGAATATTTTCAATATTGTAGACGACACCATAATAATACACTAAAGAGACCTGGTCTCACCTCTGAATTTCAGGGGTCCTTGCATGTCCACCGTGGCACATTGTTGTTAGTGCCATAGTGCCATATTTCACGTATAGGAGACATCTGCCAGATGCATTGCTTAGAAATTTTTACCTTTGCAACGGACACACTCGAAGCAATGAGAGATCATTTACGTGCCATGCCTACCGTGACACGAGACCTCGATTTTTACTGTCTCATCCGAAAGACAGAACACCGATGCGCCCAGGGCGGAGTCGAACCTGGGACCTCTCGTTCACGAGCTCAGCACCTAATCCACTGAACCATACCGGATTCAGATGATTTAGAAAGGAAGACCGAAGATATCTGTATGACACAAATCACCAGAGACATGCACATAAAACATAATAGTAAAATTAACACAGAAACTGACAAAAACAAAGAAGAACAAAAGAGGAATATTTTACCATCGCTTCTACGGCTAATTTATTGTCAATACTGAGCTAATCTATTGTGGGTGAAGATTAGTTATTGCTACCAGAATATACCTGGTTAATACTTTGTTTTGCTCCAGGGAAGACGCGCATAGGATCCATACTGTATTGTTGTTTTTTTTTTAAATCCGACAATGTGTTTTCCTCTGAAACCTCGTTGTATGCGTAGGTGTATATGATGAACAATTTGTAATATTTATACTTTTATATATGGTTTCTGTATGCTTCTTCTTAATATGTCTATGGAGATATTAATAACGGATTTCTCATACATTGGTTAGTTATGTAATACACACCAGTTTGGGTTGTCTGTTAAGAAATATCGGATAAAATATTATCGACAAAATCCACACGAGTTCTGTTAAAACACGGATACTTCATGCATATGTACTAATTCAGAGAACGTCCGTAAATCAAAAATGAAATTTCTAAAACTCTATGAAATGCATAATAGAGCATGGAAATCAAATAATTTCAAGAAGAATTTCAGTAAAGCAAAGTGCAATGTATGTGTAACCGTTAAGCTACGAATATTTTCAATATTGTAGACGACACCATAATAATACACTAAAGAGACCTGGTCTCACCTCTGAATTTCAGGGGTCCTTGCATGTCCACCGTGGCACATTGTTGTTAGTGCCATAGTCATGTGACACCAGTTACTTCTGTAACTTGCATTTGCAGAAGTGCATAGAGGCATATTCGCACCGACACCTTATGAATAAATCAAAATTTGTTTGTGTAACAAAATTTCATGTGAAAAATATTGGAAAATTTTCACCTGACCATTCATTACAATTAAAATCAAGCACATTTAGGCCACACTAAAACAAATTCTTGTTCTTCGGATTTTTTTTCCCAATATTTTTATCGAGCGAGTTTTTATTGTTGTTGTTGAAAACTGTACCTTTATATATAATAGGACTGTTTAATTAATATGCTTACAACTCCAACATATGGCCATTTCACTGTAGTTTTTATGTATATTTCAGTGATATTTTGACAACATCTAGATGTCTTATTCTCACCTAGTCATTGTCAACGGGATAAATAACACTTCCCATGAAAAAAGAAAACAAAAAGATCACACTCTTTCAACAACTGACTATTGTTACCGTCCATCATCCACGTGTAGGCAAACTGTTGCCGAATGATGCCTAGAAGGTCAAAGAACAGTTATTAACGAGAGGCGTGACTGGCTGATGTGATGTAGGGAGAGAGGGACTACTATTTCAATGTATCAGGAGCTGTCATTGGTTGAAATTATTTGTTCAATCTATAAATAAAGATTGATTCTGCTGCATTTTTACCTCATTTCGCTAATGTATAATTTCTATGTCCTAAAAAGGGGTTGTTGTTTACATTTGAATTTTGGCATATTTTGGGGGGTGACCCCCTTCGAGCATGATTTTCTCGAAATTAAGGTGGATAACCTAAGGTAAACTTTTAAAATTCTGATAGAGGAGGGTTAAAAAAATATTTTGATATATGGATTATATATAAGTAAACTGTAGGATGTTATGTAAATCTTGCTGGAAGTTTGGTAATTTAACATGGTACCCTATGGGAAATTGAATTAATGTCCTTTGACCAGAATTGGCGAATACCGTAGCCGGGTGCGTAATACAAATTAAAAACATAAAACCGGACCGGACCAGTTTTTCCTATCTGAAAATTTGAAAAAAAAAAAGAAAATCGGGGCGGCGAGTTCGTAGAACATGACCTTAATTTGTTGTAGCCTTATTTATTTTTTTCAAAATATTTCTGATAAAGTCAGTATCGAAGAAATACCAAACCGTTAATCATTTTCAATGCCAATTTGATCATTACCTTTATTTTTCAACGCCGGGTGATTTGACAAAAAGATGTATCGTAATTTGTATTGCTCGTTACGTTCATGCTTGAATTATCTTTCAGTACTTGGTCTCGTAACAATATATCGAATCAATAAGTATAAGTTACAAATATTAACTTCAACTATCAAAAACTCGTTCTGTTGAATTTTATTCCAAGGTACATATGAACATTGTATGTGAGCTCAGGGAGTGTTGATGCTAGACATTACAGTGGATGATGATACACGTACAGATTCTTTGTAATCACCTACCTTAATGAAGGAAAAGAAAGAACAGCAATTGAATAAATTGGAAATTTTGATAGAAGATTTTCTCTGTTTCATACCTTATTCCTATACATTTGATTGACGTTGAAATATTAACATTAAATTAACATGAATGATGTTTTACGTTAATTTAACAACATTCTAACGTTAAATTAACGTTAAATTCTTTAACATTAAATTGATGTATAAGCTCGATTAACAATAATTTAACGTTAAATTATTGTTTATTTAACGTTAAATGAATGTTAGGCACAATTGGCTTTGTATACAGTATGAAACCTTTGCGCATACTTCTCTATTGGAAGATGTCAGACTCAGGGAAAAAAATATGTGTTCGCCCACTCGCTAATGCGACACAATTTTGTCTGTGGGCTCCTGGAAATCTAATTTTGATCGCCCACTTGGCGACCATAAAATTCCCGGTTTAGTCCTCTCTTATGTGATCGATGTCATTGAAACGCTCTTACTGCAGATAAAATTTCAGTCAACTAAAAGCGTTCTCTTGCCCTCGTTGTCAATGTCATCATCAATCGGAACTCCTCACCTGTCTACCAACTTTTTGTTGAGTAAACACACGAGGTGTTTCATATTGAATGATAACGAAGGAAATGTGGAGACACATCCTACCTGTCTCCAAACCAGAGACCCCAAAGCGCAAATACGATAATTGAAATTCGTACCTAAAAGAATACGATAAGAAGAGGACACAGTAATTTAATCTGAAGATTTACATGTGAGTGAGGAGAGTGAATGTGAGGATGACAGTGATGAGAGTCTGAGTGAGATGAGTGAGGATGAAGAACATGTGTTGTATGAAAGATGGAGAGAGAATGAGCATGAAATTGAAAGAGAGCAATTGTAACTACTCTGGTATGTTAATTCACTAATTGGTGTAACAGTGGAAATTAAAAATGTCATTTTGGATATGGGCTAATTGTTTTCAATGTGGGTGCCTAAAATCTTTCAGTTGGGGGCCCATTTGCCCCCCCCCCAATAAAAATTCAGCGAATTTTCATTCCTGTAGACCCTTTTATTTAAGAGTACAAATAAAAGAAAACTTTTGTTTAAACTGATAGTTTAAATAATTATCCGATTTAATACAAATTAAGATAAATGTTTTGTCATAAAGAAAGAAAATCAAGCGCATGTTCCTCAAAGTCCTTCATTGAATGTTTTGGGACTGATAACAGACAAGTATTTAACAATGTATCTCCCAGCATACTTATTTAATGATATTTGTAGTAATATCGATGTTTACAAATTACATTAAGGGACATGCTACCATTCCGAATATTTTCAGTAAAATACGAAAGTAACTGTCGTCAAATGACTATGGCACTAACAACAATGTACCACAGTGGACATTCACGGACCCCTGAAATTCAGAGGTGAGACCAGGTGCCCGGGAGGAGTGAGCGTCCCCTGTTTGGCTAGCCACACCCGCCGTGAATGTCCTTACACACAGACGAAACAATAATAATTAACACTATATATATAAATGAATGTGAACAAACACTGTGTAGAAAGTGTCACAGCCACATAACATCAGGAAAAAGGTATAATAACTTAAGTCAAACCCTCCGCGGGGAACTTTTTCACGAGCTCCACACTGCAAAGGGAATAAGTGTGACATTCATGCAAAATACGAAAGTAACTGTTGTCACATGACTTTGGCACTAACAACAATGTACCACAGTGGACATTCACGGACCCCTGAAATTCAGAGGTGAGACCAGGTGCCCGGGAGGAGTGAGCCTCCCCTGTTTGGCTAGCCACACCCGCCGTGAATGTCCTTACACACAAGTGAACAATACAAACCATTCTCCTTCCCCTCTTATTTCAAAACGATTATTTTTATCATTGTGGGGGCTTTTTTTAATGAAAGACTATTGTCAAGTATTACTAAAGACATACAGAAAAGGTATGACATATGGAGTGGTATTTTACATCTGGGCTTAGATTATTGTGATGAAGCATTGTAATCAGGTCGCTGTTATTAAAACGTAAACTCTACCTCTATCTGAAGACCTAACAAAATGAATTATTATTTTTTTAAAATCAGTTTAATAGTTTAGTGTCGTTGATATTTCATAAAATGAATTATTAATTTTCTCTCTCTCAACTTGAGACACTTGTTGACCCTTGATCTTTATATGCAGGAATACATTTTTAAATGTGTGTCCTTTTATAAGTCTGCTGTTGCGGTGAGTGGCAATGTGGGCCCCTAAACTGGTTAACTATGTATACAAATTGATTGGCTATTGTCATATCAAATGACAGTCCTAATTCGGTATCGTAACTACACTATAATATTTTTGTGATATGCCTATATGGTTTTTTGTTTTCATCTCATTACATTATATACTGTATATTTCCGTGGTGACCTCAGTCATACGGTTGAGTCAGTAACTTTTCTTTCTACCTTTTCATGATTTTATGTTTTAGTGTCACTGACTTAATTAATACAACTACACAAGTTATCATTCACTTATAACCGTCTACTAATACACATATTTACAGCAAGCTGTGTTCATATTGCCCCACTAATAGATTGGGATGGAAATACAACCAAGCTGAATTTCGAACACTTTGATGTCTGCTTTATTTGTAGATATATGGTATCTAAGATATTTTTACTGTTGACCTGCTCTTTACTTTTTCATGTTGATTTCTTTTCCTGTTTAGATATTTGTACTCTCCTACCCTTTTTGATTTAGGCAGATGAAGATTTTGGTACATACTGTAACATGAAAATGATAGGTATAAATCTAAATGTTGGAATAAACTTCCCCAGGAGATTGTTTTCACAAAAGCTTAGTTGAATATGTTTTACATTTCTGACCAAATTATAAATTATAAATTACAAATTATATTATATGACAAATGTCACAGCGTTATGATTCTCCATTCTATTCAAAAATGTAAATATCTTTTATTAAAACAATATAGGCAGAGATATATGTAAAATCTATCACTTTATTCTATAACGTTAAGGTATAGTTTATTTACCGTCATCTTTATTTATGTCGAGGCACAAATGATTTGTTCTATTCTGATATGTTCTTCTAAAAGACCTTTTTGTGTATACATAATTCCTTTTATTTCAGAACATAATAAATTTCTTACATATGCATTGACTTGAATTGAAGGATAATGACGAATGACTGGTTCATAATTTAAGGATTTCAGACCCTTTTTTCTAACGTACCATATTTCTTCTTGAGATTGTTGACGAATTGTGTATTCATTCAAGATGTATATAGAAATGTAAATGCTTTTTTTTTACTTGTTCCAGTTTCTCTGCACCAGTTGCGTCTACTGCTTTTGGATAATAAGATCATCTGACTTGTTTCTGAGTTTATTTATTTGCTTGAAATGTACTCTCTTTTCTATATGTTTTCTTATGTATTCTGAGATTCACTTGAATCAGAATGAGCTCTTTTTCGTTTCTCGAAGTGAAATCCTGGTTCTAATGTTGTTGAGTAAAAGAGTATAATACGAGTGTAATCGAATCATGGTTGGTCTTGCGCTCTGATGCTGCAAATTCCTTTGCCCTTAGCTCAACCTCCTCTTTTTCTTACAGTATCTTCTCTCAATTCTACTGTGAAATCGGAACAGAAATCGTTTCTGCCAAAACGTTACATACATATCACAGATAATTTGAAAGAAAATTGCGCACTCTATTTTCTATTTTCTGAAGATTTACCTCCTTCGATCTTACTCTTATTACACATCTTACAGCACTTATTAATTGAGTAAGGTTATGTTTGCCATTGTATATCGATTATTTGTCAGCCTTTGTACATCGGGTTTTTCACCTCCATGTTTTTTTAATGAGCTCTTAAACACTAAAGGAGTTGATTTGCATAAATTATGTTTTGTACAGCTTTTCATCATATGTACCCCTGCTCACGAATTAATCCATGCCTCTACCTGCTGAACATTTTACATTCTCGAATCATGTTAAATATTTGTGGTTTGGCTAAAGTTTTGCTGATTTCTGATCTAGTAAGTGAATTACATGACTATTCTTGTCTCTGAAAGTATTTTCATTTCTTTATTCCTTTTTTTTTCTTCTTTCATTTTTTTTTCTTTCCTTGTTTAGGCACAAAAATCTATAGCTTTCAAAACGTTCTATAAAATACGTTTCTTAGTAGCCATTGCTGTAAATTTGTAACACGTGTTGGTATGTTTAGATATTGCATATATCGTTAGTGAAACAAGATATAAATCTATCTTAATGTCATATGTCTCCTTTCTCTCAAACTTAAAAAAGAGGAGTTACTGGCTCAGTTATGTGGCAGAAGTCACCATGGAGCTATACAATAGAATCATAGAAATGCAACCAGTCTTTAAAATTGATATCGCACTTTGTTATAATATTGATATTTGGCCATATCATAAAAAAAATCAATGATCAACACGATTTGTGACTAATAAAACATATTAAGCTACATGTACTTGGTCTCGAATATTATCTTTTCACACTAAAACAGAAATTGGCACCATAAAAATATTCATCAGCCATTACATTGCAAAATGATAGACATATTATTTTATACTCCCAGTTGTGGAAGTACAGTGTTCAAAATAGAAAAATAAACTTTTTATTTTAAATACGAGTCTGGAACTTATTGCGTATCAATTTACCTTTACTTTCGTTTAATGTCACTTTTGAACAGCACACATTTGATATCTGGAAACTTACCATATTTTATCTTCAAGAGGATTCATATATCACTAATGCAGTATTATTATGTATGAGGATGACTGATAATACGAGAATGTTAACTGCATTCTTGGTGGCACGGTGATCTTTCTGTGCAACATTGCATTTTGCTTTTGTCGTTAGCTTCACACTGCAAATTGCCGATATTCTGTTGAAAAATGTTCAATAAAACATTAAAGACTGACATGTACTGCATAAAGTATCAAATTATTTTCATATTGACTTTGGTGTCTGAAAGTGATTGTATTTAAATGTTAGAGAAAAAAAATCCGTAAAATTACTGCAAATCGGTAGTGTTGGTTTCAGGGAGAACAATTTAGAAACCCAAAGGAGAGGAGACTAGGTGTCCATAAGGAGTGAGTTTCTCCTGCTAGTGTGATAAACTTGTGGATGCCATATACTTTGATACAATTAACAAGTTAAAATCCCAATCATACCGTTAATAAACCATTTTTCAAGAGGATTTTGGTAGAGATAGCAATATATCGAAGCCTTTGATGATAAAAGGAATTCCATGTTAAAAGGTTGAAAGGTAAACCAAGCCGCCAAAATGGAGAAAACTGAAATTAGTGAAGTGATTTAAAAAAAAATATTTATATATAGATAGGGGATGGCTTCAAGAAACCTTTTGGAAAGAGTCAACTTTCTAAAGTAGTTAAAATGGGCTGATGAATTTAGAAGGGGAAGGGAGAGCATTAAAGAAGATGAACGCTCTGGACTTTCCAAAGAGGCTACCACAGACGAAAACGATGATATTATGCATGTTCTATGTGATAGAAGGCAAAACTTTCGAGATAGAGTCAGAGAAATTATTGGACTGTTCAATCAAGTTTAACGGACATATTAGGTATGTCTGAAGTGTCCGCTAATTGGATCCCTAGAATATTGATTTAAGATCGAAAGAGGAACAGGTATGATGTTTTCTTTGCATTATTGTCTGGCTATGAGGATGACCCCGTGAATTTTATGGGTCAAATTGTCACTGAGCCTGCTGATCCTGAATCGGAAAGAAAAAACAAAGTTTGCAATGGATTCATCCATCCTCATCACTCTTAAAACTTTTAGAGAGTAACCTCACCCGGAAAATCATGACCTTTATCTTATGGGACAACAGGGAATAATCATGATTGATTTTCTTGAGGAATTCTGCATGATAAATGGTGCATATTATAAAAATGGTTTAAAGATGCCGTGTCTGGAGATCGTGCGAAAGAGAAGAGGAAAGCTAACCACATGCATTCTGTTCTTGCATGATAATGATGATGCGATGCGATGACGGCTGCAACGGAATGCTTCTTCGATGTTCTTCTTTATCCCCAAGATTTAGCCCCATCTGACTTCTATCTGTTTCCAAAACTAAACTCTTACCTAATTAGTAAGAATTTTTGAAGCAATGAGGGTGCCATGGACGTAGTATATGAGTTCTTAAGTGACCAAAGGGAAGCATTCTGTTTTAATAGGGATTCAGAAATAGGATCGTAGTGGGGAAAGTGCATTAAGATGAAATGAGATTATATTGAAAATTATGATAATTTAAATCCGGAAAATTCTCGGTCGTAAATATTCCATAGTAAAGTGAGTATTTGATACCTCACTTGGTAACATTGGTCATGTTGTGTGCATAGCAGCATTTCATCCAGCCATGATTATGAAAGAATCCTTGAAAGCATTCCATGTATTTTATCTAGTATAAACCATTTGCATTGCGCGCCGCTTTAGTAGCATTGGTCAACTCGTCGACATTCTGTTAAATCTCACACTTATCATTGTTATGTTTGTGTTTTAAGATATACCTTTGTTGCAAATGGATGTTGAATTAATTGATCGAAGCATTTCTATCGATGTAATTGGTCAATGTTTCAGCACGCCTTCTTTATCATTTGATCATACTCTCATGATTAATGCTTTATGTCCTCAGAAATCGTTTTATCACTTTAATGACAGAGTATAAAAGTACGTTTAATCTTACATATCACTCCGTAAGTGGAATATTTCATTATCTCAACAATAAAGTCGTACATATTACTCAGCACTTATTTCATCTTAGAGATATTAATGTCAAACAGGACTCTATCTCGGAAATTGCTTTTCCAATAACTTGATTACCGTTATCTAAGACGTAAGGAGTGAGATATCTGAACTATTCACTAGACCAGAGGTTTATAGTGTAATATACAGAGGCTAATCGACATACGATCACTGAATACTATCACAATATATTCTTTTCAGTTTATAATGAGTTTTATACAAATTGAATATCATTTTAGACAGCTGTTTATTGATTGCTGACAGCTTATAATAAAGATTTCAAGTCCTGCCTTTCGGGAGCGCAACTGGTACTACGATAAAATATATCTTTTTAAAGTATGATTAAACTCGTGTCAAAATGCCAAAGAATTTATTCGGTAATATTTGATTGATTATTTTACTCATGTTTAGCATTTTAATTTTTTGTGTTGTCAACACACAATTTGTGTATCTCACGTAATAATTATATTATCGTAAAATTTTACGTAGTAACTAATCATCTTGAACTTTTTCACTATACTTGATTTGACATTGTATGTGCATATACAGACATATGCGCATTTCCGACATTAAAATTTCAGTTCAACATTATGTCATACCGCGAATGAGATAATTTGATTCAGTGGCTTTGTCTCCTTCATGTGCTCATTTCTGTATGTATATGTATTTTATTTCCTGAACTTGAAAAGTCATTGCAGGCCTTTTGCGACGTGTGTTTAATGCAAGCAGGGGACCTTTACTCTTCCCGGGCACCTGGTCTCACCTCAATTTAATTTGGGTTCGCAATTGTTTATGTATGACATTGTACACGATATTGTCCTTTTACACCATGATTTCGACATGCGGTTAATCCTTCAGTAGTTCGTTGTTTACTTACTTATAATGGGCAAATTTAACCAGTGCTTTGAATGTGTAAAGTGGTTTTATTTAAATATAAATATATTCCTCATCGTGAAATTTTATCACCACAATTCCCCTCCCCGAGTCCCTTTCCTTTCCACCCCAATATGTGCACAGAACACAATTACCTTTAGCTTTCCTTAAAGTAAACAACGAAGAGTTCCGAAGATTAACATAAGACTGCCAAAACTCTTATGAAAATGAACTTAAAACATTATATAATAATAATCATAAAAAATTTTATGTATACAATGCTTCCTATGTTGAAAATCACGTGTAAAATAAGTTTGGTTTGTAAATAATATTCCAATATTGATTTGGAATTAGACTGTACAATCAAAATATAATTACTAGATACTTTCTACTTTCACCCCTACGTCGTTTTCTCTATTTGAACTATCTCTCTTTCCATTTCCTATGGTTGTCACGCAGCTATCATAGAAATACGAAATGTTGCAATCTGTCTTAGTGATTGATTCTATTCCATTTTATTCGTATAATCAGTCTAAGATTTAGATGTTGATACAGCTTCTCATTGTAGAAGACCTTGATAACCCTTCTACGTCGAATGTATTAAATGTTTTATTTTCCTCACAATATCATCATAGTTACAGTCAAGGACTCCTAAAAATTATGGTTTTTGACCAGTTTTCTTCATTTAGATAGTGCTGATGAAGATCAAACGTTTAAGAAATGACTGTAAAATATTTTCTGTTTATCGATATATAGATAAACTACATGTATATACATGTAATCCGCGAATTATATAGTTTGTCTAAACATCGATAGACAGAATTTTTTACAGTCATTTCTTATAATTTAATTACAGGTATATCAAAATAGTTTTTTTTTCAAGAACGATAACATCTTTTATTTGAAATTGATAAATCAAAATTTTGAGCATCAATCTTACGTTAGCCAATCAGAATCTCGATCTGATGGCGGCCCCATCAATAATAGAGATAGTATATGTACGAGATAGAAAGAATACCATAAAACGAAAGAAAAAGCACTTATGATTATATATATTTTTATTTTATTGAATTTAAAACATACTTCTTATTAAGTCAGACATCACTCGATATATCGATTATATATAATAATCGATAGTCGATTAAATTTTCCTTAGTATTCAGATGTAAGTGTGTTTATAAAAGACTGAATTTTACTGTACGAAGATTGCATATAGTATTAAATGAAGCATTGCTCTCTGCTTGTAATTACATTTTCGGAAACTGAATTTTCTCGTTGTGTGCCTGGGCAAAGGAGTTTATCTATATTGCCGTAATCTAAACTGAAATACTCGAGATTGTAATTCAGTTGTGAAATTAACCTGTTTTTCCATGGGACTCTGACCCTCTTTCGCCAATGGTTCTAAAGACTATTAAACCAGATATAGACATGGGCCTTATAAAAACCCATGACTTGAAGAAGGATCTAACCATAACGTTTTGTATAAACAACAGAAATATAACATACTTCCATCCATAAAAAGATCGATTCTACTGTAAAACCGTAATACCATGCAAAACTTGTTTTGTTTTTGTTTTGTTTTGTTTGTTTGGGGGGGGGGGGGTTGGCTTGTTTTGGGGGGTTTTTTGGTCTTGTTTTGGGGGTTTTGTTGTTATTGTTTTATTCGGGGGGGGATGTTTATTATGATTATTATTATTTTGTTTTGTTTTTGTTTGTGTGGTTGGGTTTGTGTGTGTATGTTACATATGAAACATATATGCCGAAATTTCAGTATTTTAATTTACCACAATAGCAAATACATGTTTTTGCTTGACATCGATAAATAAGCAGGAACAATGATTGCTTAATTAAATAATTCCGAAAAGTCATTCAAATTTTAATTACTAAAAATTACACAAATTAAATTTTTTTTCTGTAGGCATTCAACATAGTAGCAGCAATAACTTTTACACATCTGATCGACACAATTGCCATTTCAGATTAAAGTCCTATTGTAAACTATCTCTTAAAACTAGTAACTGTTACATCAAATTGTCTTTTGATCTTTTCCTAGCTTTTTCAATTATTAAACTACAGCGCATGATGACTACATAAATAGCTGTATAGCTGTGAATTTAGGATTTCGTAAAGATAATAAATGTCACCTCCAAATTCAAACGTTATACTTTTTCACTTTTGGCATTAAAACAGATATACAGTCAAACCTGTCTATTAAGGTCAGCTAAGGGAAGAGTCAAAAGTGGCCTTTATACAGAGGTCTTTTATTTAGGAAAACAGATTTTGGGAATTTAAAATGTGACCTTTATAGACAGGTGACCTCTTAATAGAGGTGGCCACTAAGACAGGTTTTACTGTATATATATATATATATATATATATATATATATATATATATATATATATATATATATATATATATATATATATATATATATATATATATATATATATATATATATATATATATATATATACAGTAAAACAAGTATATATATATAGTGTTCTTTAACCCGACATGCTGTCCACTTTAAGTATAGAACAATATGAAGAATGCTTCTTAATTCAGTTCGATCAGTATCTTGACCTACGTATTACTATACTGAACATATTAGACGCACAGATTCACTTTCATGTATGACTGCTAAAACACAATACATATCGGATCCAATCGACATCAACATATCTAGGACGAAATTGACTCCTTTTTTCTTCTTAATCCTAAGCCATCTTAGTTTGTCAATACGTCTCTAGATAATTAATTGAAACACAATATATGTCGATGTTCTTCCGACTTAAATAAGAAGTACGTCAATACAAAATTACGTATACTGAACTGACAAGTCAGCATTGCAACAACACACTGTTGTTAAAGATTACACATATTATGTAAGGTGAAATACGAAGGTACCTATTGCAATGGTATTATGACACTGACAACAACATAACACTTTAGCCCCTACTTTTATCCCAAAAAGCGACAAATGTCTTGACAAAGAAAATCATTTAACACAGCATACACGAAACAAAAACGGACTGTGAAAAGAATTATATTGTCATAAAACAACAGATAAGGGGTACGTGTATGTGTAGTCATTAGAGATCGTGAAAGCTTTTGATGTAATCCCCGGTTGAAGCTGTTTAGTTTATATAGCACATGTCAGTGTATTCTAGGATTCGAAAAGGCAATGATGCGATGCCTTTGTACAAGAAGTAAAAATGCTTTCAATTTGATGTACATTTTACAGCTGAGGCCGGTGTAGCTTAGGCAATAGCGCCTTTGTTGTAAGTCCAAAGGTTCGGGGTTTGTATATATGTGTCCTGTCTCTGGGATGTGACAATGAACACCGAGCTGTCGTATCATGGCAAATATTAACAAGTAAAAGGTATCATACCGCTCTCTATACGAGATCTTACTTAAAACAACAATTCACTGGTATAATGCTGTGTATACTTTGATTATATTAAATGCTTTCTCGCTCATATGTGTAATATATGTTTCATTTGTATATTGGGATTATCCATATCAATTAAAACATATGGATACAAAATCGTAACATCCGTGTTTCCTACATATTTGTTCAAATGAAGATACAATGTGTCCAAGAACAGTGCTTATAATTGACAGTTGCATATTATATCAGAGAAATGTCTGCCATGGTTTTATTTAATTAAATAGTATTTTCTTTATAATTTTCTGAAATAAATGAGAGTTACTGTTGAACGATGCCAATCTGAGGTAGAATGAGTAACAATGCATTTGTCACCTCATGTGTCAGATCTGATTTTTATCGGATTAGATTTGTCGATGACATTTGGATTTGCTGATCAATACCAAAGCCTATTCCGTCAGAATAAGTCGATTTTATATGTGCATGCTCTTTCTTAAATACACCCTTCTCTCTTCAACACACATATATATGGACAGATATGTGTACGCAGTGCTTGATGCGCAATTTTTTCTTTCAATTATTTATCTATATTAGATTAGTTGATTTTGAGAGAATGGGTAACAGATGTAGTCGGTGAAAGCACATATCACTCAAGGATTTGTCAAAACAAATCTTATGCACGAGGACACATACGAGTCTGTGAAAATAATAACACATTACTATTATATTACACATCATTCATAACAATCATGGCATATTACCAATTGTCAATACGGTTATACTGTTCTTACCTAGCGCAAATATGGGTTATAGTAGTATGAATTTGAAAAAATATCGAGGCGTGTATGACTCGTCAAAATGAAATGCTTACTCTTCTATGGTACCTGTGGTATGGAGCCATCAACTGAGAAAGTACTTAAGTCCATATTTTCACCTTAATTTATTCAATTATCAAACGTTGAAATAAAATGTCTGCACAATGGTTTAATTTTATTTATCGATTGAATAAAGACCAATAAAATCCAAATCCTAGTCATTAATTCATTGTCGAACGGAAGATTTTAAAATTATGACTTGAAGTGTTTTCTCAGATTATGGCGCCGGGCCCTGATCCAACTCTGTTTCTACCAGAAATCTGCGATTATTGACGTTAACGTCTTTTTCTTTTTTAATAGGTTTTCCTATTTAACTAGTCTCGGTAGCTGAACATTATACATAAAATTAAAATTCCTATGAGATATATTTAGTCATTTATTGTGTAATAGCGTTTGTGGGACGACAAGTCAGACTGATAGTCCTCGAGGGCATCATAAGTTTAGTTTCGGTGCTTTTGTTCTGACGTCATATATATACATAAAATTTTCAGTCATGACATTAGTAAATTACTCTAAAACTACCTAAATTATCTCCTTCATGCACGGTTCTGTCACTATACTGATTCTTCTCACTTTTATCGGCAAGTTTGGTTTTAACTCTGCTCTTAAAACATTTATAATTAGAATTCCAATTATTCGGCCATGAGTATCACTGAAGAGATTTAGTTGTCGATTTAATATATATATATATATATATATATATATATATATAAAGCACAAAGACACTACAGCTAACAAGGCACCCCATATTTCACTTATATTCGTTCCCCGTCTGGGACTCGAACCCACGACCTATAGTACCGAATCACCTACCTGTCATGCATCCAACCCTCTAACCGACTGAGCTACCCGAGCTCGGGAAGCTCATTATCTGAATATCGTTTTTAAATACATTGTAAGTTTTCAAATTACCTATATCTCATTTGCCTTTTCACATTTGTATGTAGATGGTGGGGTTTCGAAGTGCCTCCCCGGGAAAATTTAGAAAAAAATTAAGCAAATTTGGTGGCCTCTAGAGCGTCTTTGGATTGTATTTCACGCAGATTTTTTCCTATCTAAAACACATAAAGGAGGAGTTCACTCCAAGCAGGTGGGTCCGGTCTATGATTATCAGTACATGATAAGCAAAATTGTAAAAGAAAAAAGCTTGACGATTTTAAGAAGGGGGTGATTCCAACCTTTAAATCCGATTGCATAGCAGGGAATCCTGATTCCTCAAGTTTCTTTTCATGCTGTCTGCATCTTCGATCGCGTTTCTACCCCAAAAAATTTTGGAAAAAAAATGTTGAAGTGAAAAGGTGGCTTCTGATCATTGGGCTGTATCTTACTATTAATTAATTTATCACGAGAAAAAACTTTAAACAGATGACACCCATACACATGATAATTAATCCATGTCGCAATATAACTGAATAATGGTTGAAAACGATGTAAAGCCCCAATAAACATTACCTAACCTAACCCCGCAACTGAAAGCATCAAGTGTAATAAATTCAGTTTACCGACCATGCGGTTCAGGAAGAAGTTTAACACAATAACATCCTCTTTACTGCTAGATTATTCGCACAATGCACACACTATGTCCCATTATTTTGATTTCCTGACGGTGTATGATAGTAGTGGAAGTCCATTTTCATTTGGGTGTTTATACTGTTTTATATTGTTAAATCAATTTAAACCACTGGATATTTACTACTGGTGTGGCTAGCCAAACTGAGGACACTCAGACTCGAAAAAGTAAGGGGGAAATTACTCTAGAGTAGAAACCCCCCTCCTCCTTTCACTTAAATACTGGGGGGAAATTCTACTCTAGAGTAGATTTGTCACAAGAGAATGGTATTCACGAGAATGTTGGTCAGTGAAAATGCAATTATCATTTCAATTCAAAGACACTACAGCTAACAAGGCACCCCTTATTTCGGGAAGCTCATTCGGTTAGAGGGTTGGATGCATGACAGGTAGGTGATTCGGTACTATAGGTCGTGGGTTCGAGTCCCAGACGGGGAACAAATATAAGTGAAATATGGGGTGCCTTGTTAGCTGTAGGGTCTTTGTGCTTTATATGTTTGTCTAAATTGTCTTTAATTTCTACAGGTATTTCTTCGGAGATCCAAGGTCCATAGTACTCCCAGGTGTTTCACTGTGCTTTATATATATATATATATATATATATATATATATATATATATATATATATATATATATATATATATATATATATATATATATATATATATATATATATATATATATATTCATGACAATTTTAAAACTGGAGTTTGTGTAGTACCGTCTTTAAATCGCGTTTAATTGTTCATTAAAACCTAATGCTACAGAAGAAAATTAACCAATCGTTGCAATTATAGTTTGTATGCAAAGTCTCAGAACTGCTACTACTACTAGTTCACATTACATAGTAACAAAATTAATGAAAATGCAATACACATATGGAGAATAAGACATTAGTATAATTTACTGTATTGACGTCTTCATTTTGGAATGCTAATACACTATTATATTATCATCAGGTTTTCGTTTACAACATATGCGACCATGTCGAAGTTTCCTTCAGCTGGTGAAAGTTTCCATAATCAATACTGCCGTACTTAGTTAGTGTCGGGAAAGTACCACGATAAAGGTAACTTTAATTTAATAAAGTCTCAGAGAATGTTATTGTCTCCTAAAACAAAGGAAATAACCATAACAGTTTTATTTCCAGATATTTTCATTTTATGTTCGTTTTATTTCAGGACTAATAAGATGAATCTGTATTTAGAAATAATGATGCAGGTCAAATTAAGCTGTAAAATGAGCAGATTTTTTACACCTTACAAAAACAAGAACGATAATCGATTCAAACTTTGACAGTTTTTGGTATTATTTTTCTCATCGACATAACATAATATTCTTTTACCGCAATGGAATCAGCAATTTAGTATACAGAACTTGTTTAGTTTGTAAATTTTATGAGTAAACTTATCTTTCGAGTTGAGGTATAATACTTAAATAATAACTAAATTATTTACGGAAAATTACTGAGACTGAATTTAAGTCAATACTAATGACTGCTTGCTGATAGTCATTTATAGTTTTATTCTTTTCCGAAGCATAAATTCCTCCGAAATTCATTTGTTTCTGCAACTGTGAACAGCAGTATTGGGAAAATTTACATTTTATTCATTGCAAATGCAATATAACCACAGGGGTCGATGAATATTTATTCTAACATTAGGTAGAAGATCAAATGTGCTTAATGAACAAATTAAAAACCTCAGTTTATATATGATTTTTTTTATTGTTCTATTGCATAATTGTTATATTTTGTAGGTAACAATCAATTACATGTATATTAATTTTACAGTTTCGAAAATTCACCAATAACAAATGAGTTAGAGCAACATGTAGAGAGATTTACAAATGAATTTTAACTTTTAAACCAAGTTTAATAAAACGAGCTGTATGTAACAAGATGACATTGAGACCACAATCTAGGTATCTCTTTCGTCTTACCATCAGTAAACCTCACTTCTAGTGAAAACATCCGATTTATTTCACTATTTACAGAAATTTAATCAAAATGGAATTTGTTATTACTTTGTCTTATCTTAGCTAATTCATTGGACGTTTCCGCCAAAGCTTTTTTCCTTAGATTATGATAGCAGACATATTCTTGTAGAAAAATTTACAATTGTATTACTTTCAGTAAAAAAAATGACCTTATCAGTGACGGTTACCTTTAAATTTAAAGGGATGCATTACGTCATCACATTCGATGTTAAAGAAATTGGAATACTGATAGCTGGGTTGCTTATTTTAAGACGGATTACTCATAGTGTGGCGTCATGTAATTTCAACACTGAATAAGATGTTTGTATCACTAGTGCAAATCAAGTTTCCTTAGTCCTATTTTAAAGGCAGTAAATAAAACGTTTTCCCACAAAAATGACTTCAAGAACAATACAATTTTAATATGACTCCATAACCGATCATTCTTATAACCCCTAAATTCCTCATAAGAGAAATCTTACGCGGCGAAACCTATTGCGTTTACTCCAGTAGTGAATGAAAATCATGTTATTTAAGTAGTGAGTGAAAAACATGCTTTATCAAATTTCTTGTGAACTGCAATAAAAATATTATTTGGCACAATATAACTTTCACGCTAACAGCTAGGCCAAATTTTCATAAAAAAGAAATTGCTATGAAATGTATATCCAGTCTGCACGGTATGTGTGATCAAGCATGGTAACTTATATATCCCCATTTTATCCATTTTATTTACATGTGAAAACTACACCTCCATTGTCTACTCTTCCGCCATTAAAGAAATGTGTAAGTGTTTTCATCTTTCTACCATGCAATACATATTTTGTTACTTTAATAGTCAACACGATAACAGGATATCATTGCAATCGGCCGAGGCCGATTGTATATTACGATAGTAAATTCGTTTTGAGAGCGCATGTGCAAACTCCATTAGCGTGGCATGTTGGGTAATAGTCTAGTACTAAGACACAGTATTACTAACTTATTTCCGAATATTGACGACAACATCCGAGAGATTTTCCTAAAAAGGAAAAAAGGCGCGGCTTCTTTCCTAATAAGGAAAAAATGAGGCGGGGCTTTAGAAGTTTTAGCGGAAAATTCACAACTGCGCATAAAAAGATCGTTTCAAAAATGCTCTGGCATAACGTGCAAGTTGTGAAATTAAAACACCATAGGCAGGTTAAGACGGAATGTTGCAACTCCGGACAGAAAAATTTTATATGTTTAAATCATCATGTCCACAACACTGTCAGCAAGAAGAGGTGTGCATTTAGTACCAATTAGAATGCTGACAGTCTGCTAGAAAAATCCTTAAAAATATGGTCTACAAGAAACTCCAGCATCGCGATGATAGAATCCTCAATGTGCTTGTTCTTTGGATCAGAGCGTTTCTTTACATTTAAGGATCTTCAGGGCCTAGACGATTTATTTATATATACAGTTTCTATATTTGTAAAGAAAGTGCGTTTTACAGAAGCTAGTCAGCTGCTTTTACGTTTCTTCAGAGGCATATTTGTGGAGTTAGTCGAAAAATCTAAAGACTTCCTGCTTGTGAAATGACTGAACATTTGTGATTTGAGATACTCAGATAACTCTTTTGAATTTTTAAAGATCACATCTCAGTGACCCCGCCCCTGGAGTATGAAATTGTGCAGTACGTCTGAAAACCTTACAATATTTATGGGTGTAAAATGGGAAACGCCGTTGTTGAGCATCTGGACGCATATATATGACTATGTTACACGTATATGGATCTTTGCTTTGTGCATCTAGAAGTCCAGTAAATACAATTGAAGCTCTGAAGAAAATTATTTCGTCTATAAGAATATTGCCTTGATTTGACTTCTTAGGCTAGTCTTAGCAAAAACCATCTAGACATTGCATATAAAGTAAATGCTATGAAATGTAAAGACGATGGATAAATCCAAACCGCAAGACAAAACGACAAACAAAATCAGTGAAAGTGAAAACCAAATAGAAAACGACGATTCTACTTTAAGAGCGTATGTGAACCCCCATGATTGAGTCATATCAGTTGCCCGGGGAGAGTGAGCATTTCCTGCTTGCTAGCAACACCGACCACATATACCCAGTAGAAAGAGTCAAATCGTATAAATTCCATATATATTTATAAAAGGAGAAGACAAAGTAGGTAACCGTCATAATGGTGTCAAATATGTGTAAATGATCCGAATTGGTCTCGGTTCAGAATATCATTTAAAAGTCTGGATAACGAGGTATCATATTGAGTAATAAGAGTTTCGTAACGACCATAGAACTTCCTCAGTGACGTTGTTAGTCTAGCACGTATATAACCCTGGTTGAGTAGCTTATCTGAAAGTCGCCTAACCCGCAGAACAAAATCATTGTAATTTGAACGTGCTCTGTAATAACGTATTACCTGAGATATGAATACGCCGTATGCGGGCGATGATGGAATTTTGCTACTTATGAAAGGAGAGTTTGTGATAGCAAAGTTGAAATCGTCACGTTTGTCAGAGTGAGGTGTTCAATTGACCAGCAATGTCGGAAAACAACATAATATCTAAATACGAAGTGGAAGTCCTTCTTTCTGTTGTTTCTTTTTTGAATTTGCGGCTTCCATTTTTACTAGTAAATGCAATATGGATAATTTCCGCTAATCTGTCTTTTACTTTCTGATGAGGGATCGTTGTGTAAAGAGTCGAAAAACCAAAGGACTTGATGGAGTGATTTTCGGTAAAACTTTTTGAATTTTTCAGTATCTGCCTTTGATTAATTCCATTTCTGGAGTATACTGTTTTGCAATAACTATGAAGGCCAGATTTTTAATTTCTGGTAATATTTTTGTGAGTAACATCGATACAGAAATTATGGAACACTTCGAGGAACCAGCGATAAAGTGTTGTTTGTTAGGATGGAAATTCTAAATTTAATTTATTTGTGTCAATACCAAACGTACTGAGGACAGAAGTACTTCCGAAACCGAAAGGCCGAGAATAACACAAGGGGTTCCTTACGTTTATAGGTGGCAATGGAGTTGCGTCTTTAATTGAAGCGTTAGATCCTACCACCCATAATCTATAATTCTTTAGTAGGACCAAATATAGTACACATTTTAACATAGGACAGTATATGAAATATAATTCATTAAACGTTACCACGCATCACTAAAGAATTCAGGACTTGAGATTACATTGTGATTAAATGCTTTTCTGATATTCAAAAATGAATCTGTTTTCGTCTTCCACTGTTTGCTTAGCCTATAGAAAATTCCGTCACGTAATTTAATCAGATGTTGTATTTATCTCCATATAATATAGATTTTTTGGGAAATTATGACTATTGTCGTTTTGAGTACACTGCATTGTATTATTTCTTTCACTAAAAACTAAAAAAAGTGAAATGATCGGTTCTATTTGTAACGATTTATTTAAAGATAAATAACACAATTTAATTATAATTGAATGAGAAGGATTGAATTTTAATCGAATGCACTGAATATTCTTGTCGAGTTAAGTTTGAAAATTGATCATATTATTCTATACACGTTTCGTGTGTAAAAAAGTTTTATAACTTCTCTTCTTGAGAAACTTGTTGATCCTTGTTCTCTATGTGGATGAATATCTATAAATTTTTTAATGTGTGTCCTTCGATTGTGCTGGTTTTGCGGTGGACAGGAAGGTGAGCGCCCGTAAACTGGTTAACCACACCCATTGAGTGACGTTTGTTACTTTCATTGACCGTCCTAATTCGATATCGTAACTGCAGCAAAATCAAATATTTTTGTAATATATTTTTCCGTATATATTTTACTATTATCATGTTTTTGTGCAGGTCCATGGTGATTAGTTTCATACAGCTTTGTCTAATGTTTTCTGTTTTCTCTTTTGTTCTGAAACAGCTTTCTGATTTTACAGATATTATTACAGATATTAACATAGTGTAATGAATTCCTATCATAGGTTTTTAGGAGGTACATAATAACAAATGTTTTTAAAAATGTAAATTATCATCACTCTTCAATTGTACTAATTACTATTCATCACATTTGAAAGTTAAGCAAACATAATGTGACTCAAATTTACGTTCCATATGAATAAAAACCATATTGGGGTTGGGTGTGTTTTATTTATTTTATGTCAATGTAGTTTCTCAGTAGATATTAAAGTTTGTGATGTTTTTACCTCCTTATTATCTGACATGAAATCTTTCTGTTGTGTTGTGTTCTAGACTTTAAACCGAAATTTGTGTATATCCTCATGTTAACTCTACGTGAACTGCCTTTCTTCTATTCTCTGTGTATGGTTATATTAACTGCAAAATTGCATTTATATTGTTTTATTATCTAGGTAAATGATTGAGTCCTTTCATCCTACATGCAATTGTTCAATTAGGCAATGTTTTAATTACATCATTTTAATTTATTCCTGTTCTGGCAATAAATTTGGTCATCTTAATACGTTGAAACTTTCCACCCTATGATTAAACCCTCAAGTAACATTCTGCCATCAAAGTGTACATGGACGTCGTCCATTCAAACACCCCAATGGAACAGCAGTGTTTTGGCAGTAAACAACGAAGAAGTACCGAAGGGTTATCCTTATCTCGTAGTCCATGGATTAAATGTCAATATCGTGTATAGTGTTATATTAAGACAAATGCGAACCCAAAATACATCAAGGTGAGACCAGGTGTATATATACATATTATGTCAAATCAAGTATAATAAAAAAAAAATTAAGATAGTTTGTATGGTCAGATCCTAAAATGTCGGTTAACATTCTTGAAAGGGGATCTCAAACTGCACCAGATCTCTATATCGACCATGAACCTTCCTCAGTTACAATTTCAAACATTCCTCAATATATCCATGCGAGAGTAGTTTCCTGGCAAGAAGCCTTGCTCTCAGGATGAAATCTTCGTTTTACAGCATGTCCTGGCATAGCGTATAAGTTGTGACATAAAGACGCATATCCGGGAGAGGAAGGTATGTTGCTAGTCAGGCATAGAAAGTTTGTTATAATAAAATAGAAATCGTCACGTTTGTTATAAAGAGATATTACTAATGAATCATCGTCACTAATTGATAGGAATATATCGAAGTATGGCGCGGAAGATGCGCTCTCAGTTGTATCTTTTATCTTGAGTTCCTTGGATATATGATGTTAAGGTGGTCTTTAAATACAGGTTTGTTAATCCAGAAAACGTCACCGATGTATCTGTATGTAACGTTGAACCGAGATGCTAATTGTTTATTGCCTTTGGAGAGCAGAGACTGTATGAATTCGGCTTCGTATGAGTACAAAAAAAAATGACGACCAGAAGTGGCGCGCAATTTGTACCCATCGGGATGCCAACAATTTGTTGGATTACTTTCACACCAAAACTCACAAAAACATTATCTATAAGAAATTCTAACAGTTGGATGATCTGATTTTCTGTATACTTGCTGCTGGAATCAGACTGTTCCTTTATAAAATATGTGTCGTTATGGCCTAAAGCAAGACACTTATACCTGCAAATTCCTTTTTTGTTAAAGAAGGCGTTTTGAATAATTGGTGTAATTCTATTCTTCAGTTTTGGTTGAGGAACTGTTGCATAAAGAGTCAAAAGACTTGATGCTAGTGACATTATTAAAACAGGAGGTTTTAAGTGTTCTAGAAATTTCTTAAAATTATTTAGGGTCCACATCTGATTGATTCCGCTTCTCGAGTAAGCAGTAAAGCAGTATTTTCATGATAATGTTTTATTTCCATTAGAATTTTCGTCAGTAAAATAAAAAGAGGCTTGGTGGAACACTTGGAAAATCCAGCTATGAATCGATGCTGATAGGAGGTTTTGGAATCCAAAAAAAAGTATGGTAGCTCGAGATCAGATTCATTTGTAGTAATGTCAAATGAATTGAGAACTGAATTGTGGTTATTCAATACCTCTTAAGGAGACAAATTTGTGACTGTGTAAGTAGGATTGCCAGGCGTTGAATGAAGACCAAGCTCTTCTATAAGATATGCCTTACATACGAATGTTTAATTGTTAGCTGCTTTGTCAGCAGGAACAATGATGAAATTTTCATGAAGTCGAGATAGTTCTCTGAGGCGCCCTACATATGTACATTTAGCAAAGATTGCTTCTGGCTTCTGTTGCTCTCAGAAATATTGTAAAACTTCAAAATTAAAGTAGAATATCATGAATTTTTATTGTTACAATATTACAATATATCCTGCTATGATTTATGTGCTATAAAATCAATATTGTGATACACTGATAAATAATAAAGAATTATGGATTAACGTTTGCAATAGTTAAAAAAATCAGACACATTTCGAAATAAACAAATTTGCATATAACCAAATTTATTTATGTTTATTTATATGTACTGCTTTGAAGTTATATACAGAGACAGTACATGAAAATTCCATATCATCAAATTTAATCAACTCAGCATTACTTCTTTTGTAAGACGCAAAGAATTATGGTCGCTAATTTTCTCCAATAACCTCACTATGCGATGTTTTACATTATTGTTCAACAGTAGAGTATATCTTCGTGCTATATTTTACTCAAAGCCGGAAAATCTTAATCGGTTAGAAGTTTGGCTTATAAATAAAGTCACCACGGATATGTAGAGAACACAATAATAAACAATCAATAAGACAACGAACCCATATTCTATTCATGATGCTGTCTCTATTTGCTTTCATTTTTCAAACTACCGAAGCAAAATTTATATTTGCAAAATTGTGACAAGCATTTTTATAATATCATTTGTATGTAAAACAATTATCCAGTAACGACTCAGTGGATGGATGGGGTGTTGGGCTATTAACAAGCATTTTATATGAATTGTGTGCAAAATACGGTACCCATTTACGGAACAGTGAATTAGTTGCTCGGCTACTGATGGAAAGATTCTGAGTTCGACTCCTGCCGTGGGCACTCCGGTGTCTATGGTTTTTCTCGGAAGAGACAGTATAAATCTAGGTCTTGGTAGGCGTGGGACGTAAAAATCCCTCAGTGCTTCGAACATGTCTTTTGCAAAGTTTGCATGATGCATCAGGCAGATGCCGTCATCATATACGTGAACTAATCTACGAATGGTATAAATCAATAATCAATAACACTATATTAAAAAAAAGTAACAGTCGCGATTTGAAGCTTTCCATCGATATCATTTTGTGTTGTAGAATTACCATGTCTATCATTTTTTATTAATAAGATTTCAGCATTGAACTTAAAACTCTTTCACGAACCTTAACGAGTGAAATTTCTTTCGTATCTAGCAGTAGCAGTAAATGATCGCTACCACATCGTATAAATACCACATTCGTATAAATAGTTATAAGCGTATACTTCGTTACTGTGTAAAAAAAGGGAAATAGATGAACCCAAGCTAATTCGGTAAGGTGAATGATGTCCAGATACTCGAGTAAACTAATCTGTACATTCAAAATTATACCAAACCTAGATATTCCTTGCCTAGATAGAGATGAGAATTACAATTTTCTAAAACTTCATCAATATATCTCCTCTGTAACACCTTATCAACTTTCATGAATTCCAGATGAACCTCGATACCCGTACCGAAAATTGTCTGTTTTATCTGAAATCTCTTCCAGAAATATGAAAGATAGACCGCCACAATTCAGATGGATCAATAACAAAACACGAAATACTGAGTCCCGTGTGGAATTTAGAATAATTCTTTCATACCACTGGAAGGTTATGTGTATTATCTTTACAGTCTTTAAAAGCTTTTAGGAGACTTTACTGCAACAGCATGTTTCCACTGCATGGAGAGCATATTACAAATGCACACCCACGTCTAGATCCAAAGTCTGTGTGTTAATATCCATGTACCTATTCGACAGCTCAATATATAATAAAAAGAGAGTGATAAAACTAAATATGTCAATCTGAACATCTGTGCATTCAGATATAAGTCTGTGCTAGGCTATAAACGTCTGAGTTCGTGAAACTCTACATGTATTCTCAGTGGCAAAAGGCTTTATATTTAATACATCAGTTAACGATTCACAATCTAAAATAAATTTAACGCAGTTTTCATTATTATGATTTATACGATAGAAATATATTTTATATGAATTATATTAAAATGATTCACATAAAATTCCTTTTCGCCAACCAATATATTACTAAATTTGGATGTAACAAAAACCCATTAAATTTACATATAACCAATGCATTGCCAAATCAAACACAAGAAAAATATTGTAATCATAGTATCATAATCACATTAGTATTCATATTGAATTTATTTGGGTATAGGTTAAACTATGCATGGATCGCATCATGATGTCATGTCTTTTACATTCTACATCCATTTTAGCGACTTCAAGATTTTTATGTTGAAACCTCTAGTTGTGAGGGTGATAGTCGAATAATAATAATAATAATAATAATAATAATAATAATAATAATAATAATAATAATAATAATAATAATAATAATAACCAATAAAAACAATTGGAATTTTGGGAAATATTTTCATAAGCAATCATGAATAACACAATTCAGAATTTAAATTACTTCACATGTATCTACATAAGAAGTCTCTTGCTTGAATTCATTAATTTGTCATATCTTTTTAAAATTACATAAAATAATTCCTAATGCATTGAAACTGCTATTGAACCATTAATTAAGCACATTTAATTGTAAAATTCTTCATTTAATTTAAAATCTAAATATAAACATTCAAACATTCTGATGGGATAATGTGCTTTCCTTACAGTGTAATGATTAAATACATATTTTATACTATTTAATATATATTTTTAAACAGAACTGTCTACAATAAATGCACAAATCTAATGCACAATTTAATATACTGTTGTCTACAAATATCTACAACGTCATTGAACGGTATAGTGTATAACTTTTTTATTATTAAATTATTCATATGTACTGTGAAAATAAATACAATGTAAATTAACCTTGTTTGACCTCAGTTCTCTCCAGATATTTATGATGTCATTGAGCTAATGCCTTACATATTTCCAGTCTTGCATCTGTTTCACATCTGAATATATTTATCATTGAGTATTTTACGTTAATGTATTGATCATGTTTTAGACACAAAACAGTGATAATATAATTTTACAACAAAATCTAAGTGCAAATTCATAACCATCTTTCAATTGCTACCATGTATCGTGAATATGAGAATATTCATTTGATTAAAGCTTAAGAGTACTTCGGGGAAACAGCAAGTTCTTTATTAACATCCCGCAACGTTCGATCTGTAGAGTATAGATGAAGCTATGTAGAAAATTGCTTTAAGTTGGAGGTAATAGAGCAGAGAGACAAACCGATCAACTCAGTCATAGGGCTAAGGTGGTCGAGAGGAACAATTAGCGTGTCGCAGATGCTCCTATAAAACATTTGTTCTGACACTGCTTTATATTTTGTAGAATTAAATGGAATGACTGCAGCAGCTGTCAATACGACTTATATTACAAAACAAGTCAAAGATTTTTATCAAGATGACCCTCGTCAACACAGTGTGACCAATGACTTTGGGGAGCAACTGATAGAATATGGACGCCGAAAGGCAATTACGTCATCATCATCAAAAATGGAGGAAAATCATTTCACAAATGCGACATTTAATCCCATGGAATATGCTACTAACATTTCACTGGACGGTAACTTGTCCTCATCTGTCCATACGATCTCATCACCATTACCGTCTGCATCACATGAGATCATTATTGGTTTGTCATTGTTATTTTTCATTATTGGTGTCGTCGGGATTTTAGGCAACTCACTAGTTATCTTTGCCGTCATATGTAACAGAAAAATGAGGACTTCGATGACAAATTTACTTATCACAAATTTGGCGGTTGCTGATTTATTTATAATGCTTCTGGGGATACCTGAGACAATACAGTTTATGGTCAATCGTGGATGGACACTAGGGACTGTGATGTGTAAAGTGAACAGATATATCTTGGTTACCTCCCTTTATGGATCTGTACTGACACTAATTGCGCTCTGTGTAGAAAGGTGAGTTTATCTATAAGTAATTTTGAATTGATTTTTAAAAAAACATTCTAAACTATGAAGACAAACTGATAAAGGATAAAATGATATTTGGTGTTTTGTTACATCAGAGTATTCAAAAAGCGTGTAAAGAGAAAACATCAACCTGGTCCCTCCCTCATAAGAAAATTGCACTCATTCAGACATATTTCCACAATTAACGGGAATGAGAAATTAATAATATTTTAAAAGGACATTTTGTGAGTTCTATCTCTTTGGACGAAATACAGTTTTATTTATCGTTCAAAGACCATGCCTGTCATTACTCAGAGGTACAGACGCCCTTTTTATTGACACATTCTATTACAATAAAATTAATGTGCATGTGCGTATACTTTGTAAACATTTTAGTTTTAGATGAGCGTGTCGATAAGGATAGTTTTCAAAAACCTAAGAGTGTGATAACATACTTGATATCGTAGTATTGATGGTTACAGTTCTATCAGTTGTAGATGTATGTCTATAAAATTATCATGGGATATGATTTATAGTGTTCTCAATATTGTAAGCTTCTGTTTGACCTTGAAGTGAAATAAATATATCTGTACCCAATTCATATGTATTTCCGCTTGATAAAACATGGAATTTTGTAAATTTAATCTTTGTAATGGTGTATGTTTTTAAATTCTAAAGTGTAATGAAATGTAAAAAAACGAAGAAGTACCGAAAATTAAACCATATCTCATAGTCCATGGAATAAAGGGGACAATACCGTGTTTAGTGTCATATTCAGACAAATGCGAACCCCAATAAAATTGGCGAGACCAGATATTACTGCTCTGAATTTATGCTTCCTGTACAGTGTTAAAACACCTTTATTTCTTGATATACATGATTCGTGCTGTATATTTAAGTTTTGGGCTTTCAAAAATTGGTGCCGCAAAGCAAACCGGAAGAGGCTTACAATTCACAAATACTTAAACTCAAATCTTGTTTCCATTGTGAATGGTATGTTGATGCCAGTATCACAAGTAGCATGGTAGATCAATCACATTCGCGATTTTCATTTCTAGATGATAGGAGAAGCTTTATGCCGAAAATACTACTGTTTTCTAAAATTTTCATTGTGACCTTAATGCTTGGATTGCTATACCTTTGAGCGGCAAACGTCATATTGGTCATTTAATTAGAGTTGAAGTCAATATGAAAGATTCTATTCTTAAAGTCCTCTAAGAAAGAATATAGGAACGTGCTTTCACATATATTGAAGCTATTTTATCATTCCATACTCTTTACTATTTAGCACAATTGAGGAAGTGCCAATACCAGAAACCGTCATCTGGTTCATCCGTTATGGGATAAATTGAAGCCATTAAATCATCGTGCGGAATTTGGACGGTCAATTTACATGGCAAAATCAAACAAAAGTATTAAATAGTAAAGTAAATAAAGTTATTATTTGCTGAATAAAATGACCGTTTGTTATTCAAATTATTGTATATTTAATATAAATCCATGAAAATTATAACTTCTGAAATAAAGTACTTGAATTATTTACCTTGAGTTTCGTTTTCTGAAACAAAAATTTTAATTGACTATAAATCCTTTTCTAATGCAATGTTCGACAATAATTAATTAATAATTAATGCTGCATGCTCATTTTGTGTAGTACAGTTAGAGACACACACAAAGATAGAGAAATTTACTTCGTTTGCCAAAAATTATTATGAAAAACACATACACAGAGACAGTGAGAATTACTTCATTTACCCAAATTAGTTCTATTAAATAACTAAAAAGGATAAATCATTCGGTAAGTGTCCAAAAAGTGAAAAAAGTTTTCTCATTAGTGATTGACTTCTGTTGAACTTCCAAGCTAATCTTTCAGTTTCAACTGGAAATAAAGTATACACAAAAACAGTATATAAATAAATAAATATATATACTCCGCAAATTTTAATATCGTTGAATCACAGTTTTGTCTTTGTTACCTCAGAACAAAAGAAAACATTACAAAAATGCAATACATAAATGACCCTAAGGAAACCTGAGAATACAGTTGTCATCAACACGTTATCCTAGTGACATCTCCAGATGCTTTTTTTACTGCCAAATGCAATCTAAGATTGTAAGCTAAACTAGAACATAAAATCGAGATTATCTGTCAACCACTACGTCATCAAATCTTTATCCTGCAATATATGGTTTCATCTTTCAGCTCATCCTTTGATAAGCAAGTGATTTATAATGTGATTTTACAATTTTATCAAATTAATGGTCATGTTATTTTTTATGATTTATTTTCTTTGTTACTTCATTATATTGCATAACTTCTATTTCTCTCATCGTTAGACGAATATACAATAATCAGCGAAATTTGAATCATCATAAAGGGATAGTTTTCTGTAATACATTAACATTAACCAGCATTGCTAGCAAGCAGGAGGTGTTCACTCATAACCATATCGGTTCTTGATCCACGTGTCTACTTTTGACCGCCTTAATCTTACTACTGACTACCAAGTGATAGCGTATAGTTACTGTATATCGTCCGTTCGAAGTCACCATGTTTGAATATGGTTGAAGTTTATGGTATTTTTCCTGGTTTATTTGACCGTTCTCCAATTGGTTTATTCATACATTCGTTAGAAAAATGTACTTTATTGAACTTATAATAAGTTAGAAATAATATTTATTTTATTATATACACACATTTTAGTGTTTAAACCACATACACATTTAAGTGTTTAAACAACTCTCAAATTAATCTTTTGAGTTATGAATACCAATAATTGAAATGGCATTAAGAAATATGTGTTCACTTCAATCCAAACTGAATGGATTTTAATCTGAGTGCACTCTTCTTGATTATACAATTTACAAACATTTAATATCCTATTTTTTTTTATCTCTGATCAAATTGTTCATTGTTAATTATAAACTATTAATCTTTCTAATGAACCGTAATGAATGAATTATTTCTTTGTTATCCAAAATAAGAATATATGCAAACAACGTAAAACGGTTACGTGATGCTACGTGAGTCATAAAACCTTGAATCATGCCGGTTAACAAAATGCGCTGTTCGTCTGGTTCTAGTAAACAAGCATTATCATAGATATAGTGCAATGACATATAAAATGCTAGAAGTAACGAAAAAAAAAAGAATATCTTCAATACATTTATATTTAATTGTAAATACATGTACATCAATGAAAGAATGATGACGTCATATGTGGACGGTAAAATATCGATAAAATGATTCTGAATATCATGTGTTTTTCGCAGGCTAAAAGGGTTGTTTATATCAAACGATAGTCTGATTTGAGTATATCTTACAAGTATTCATTTTGGTTTCACAACTTTTAACAAATTAGTTTCATAAAACAAATGTAGAATTTTGGTGGGTTAATACTTCTTTTCCCTACCTTTTATAATAGAAATGATCGTGGTTATTGTAAATAGAAAAGGAAGGGGGTATAAGTAAGAAAGGGGCATATATATTATATTATAAATATATTATAATATATATATTATAAAATCTAATTTTATGACTAGGGTTTAACTTTATCAAAAATGATTAATTCATATGAATGAAAAATAGACCAATGAAATATCATAGAGTGGAGTATCATAGAGTATAGGCAAGAAAAAGAAATACATTTAATATTAATCACGTATTTAAAAATTTCATTTTCTTTAATCCATCGCTGATTTGAAAAAAAAAACCTTTGCCTTCTAATGATCGGGAAAGTATTTTATATGATAATATCCACAAAACTGTTTCAATAAGATTTAAAGCATTTTTTGTTGTAATTGTTGTAGTTATTTATATGATTTATAAAGTGGATAACGCTTACAACAGCAATCAAAAAATATAAGAATAACCGCTAGAGGACCCTTTTGGAATTATATGTTTTCTATGATAAATCAAATACCATCATGTATTTTGTTTTAGTAAAAATGTACATCCATTAATGGTTTTCATATGTAAAGAGCCATTAATTGTTTATAAGATCTAGCATTGATTTCTAGAACTGATATCATAGGAGTTTTATACCATATTCATTCACATGATCTTATTTCACCTAGACTGTCATGTGATAAGCTTTTGCCGGTAACAGCTACAAATCATTAATGACCTGCATGCAGTCATATCGCAGAAATTCCTCGTGTCAACAGTAATTGCTTGTGACGTCTTATATCTGAATAAAACCATCATATATGATTGATGCAATGATAACGAAACGAAAGGAAGGGCTTTGTTATTCAAAGTTTATCGGACTTGACATAAGAACAAAGACGTAATATTAAGTAATAGCATAGTAAAGACTGAATAATGTCCAGATAGGATTAATTTTACATGAAAAATCAATTTTCAATTTTTCATATTAAAACTATAGTTAACAAGTGGTTCTGAGACAATGTTGAATATTACTGTAAGGTTTCTTTCCATTTCAAAAAGTTTTGCTTACGAATATTAATCTTTTTAAAATTTATCCTTCATCTTAATAATGAGTCAGTAACTAGACTACATTTTCGCTTTACCAAGTAGATAGCAAATGCACTTACACATACAATCGGAATGATATTTTATTATCTTAAATTCATCAAACTATGTGATTTATAACTACATGCATAAAGTGGAAACATGAAACCAATTATTACAATAAAACTCGGTTGATCTTATTTTAAATTAATATCTACATGCTGACTTTTTAACATGTTGTTTACTCGACTACTCTTATAGAAAGCGTTCCGAAGATAAGCATACTGGTTATAATAAAACCAGAAGCACCCAATATCATAATGCCGAAGTATACATCTATAGCGATGGGAATTACACAACTCTCTCTATTTCGTTTTCATCACTCGATAAAGGCCAAGATGCCAATTATTTGTGATAATGCGGATTTTGAATACTTTTTTTTATATTTTCTTTGAATATTCGGTAACGGGCCTCTACTATTTGTATATTACTGTGTGATTTGAGGATCACGTATTGCATGCATGTGTGGTTCATATTGTTAATTCTATCTGAAGTTTGCACGAACAGGTACTGTCCTATGAGGTCTCGTGGTATGGATGTATCATGATCCACCGCTTGAATCAGAATGGAGTCAATAGTACATGGAGAAATATCTTGTCTCGTGTGTTATATTAAGATATTTCAGCATTTATATTTATATTACCAAGAATTTCTTTGCCCCAAAAGTCAGTAACTAGTTTCATGAGAAAGATAGTATTTTGATCCTTTTATCTATAAGTACGATTTAGCATTCATTGTGCGAAGACAGTTACAAATGTTTATGATTCAATATCCAAATAGTACACAAATTTTATACGACGTATTTCGTTTATCATAATAGAAGTTTAGTTTGATGCAACTGTTCAATGTTATTTTAGATTAGATGTATCGCTAATCTGTCACTGTAACACTACATTAGAATATTCATATAAAATAAAGGACCAGAAACACATGTCTATTTTATTTCTATTGGTTGCATGTGTCGGTGTGGTTCACAAGTAGGAGATGCTTACTCGCCCAGGTACCTGATCTCAGTCCCATTTAAGGGGGGGGGGGTATATTTAAAAAAACATGCTCTTTGGTTTGTTTTCGTTTTGTATTTGCTGATTTTCTATACCATTTATGGGGGGGGGGGGGTTGGGACCACTGAACTGATATTATACCTCATTTTACAATTACCCATATATATAAATCTTTATAAAACCACTTAAAATTTTTATTTTCTTAAATTAAATCTAAACCGACGCCGTTAGAAATTTTAAATCAATCTCATACCTACAAAATAAAAATATAGATAATCTGTTTGATTAAAAATACCTTATATAAATTATTATTATTCTTAGAATTCTTAGAAAAATATAATCCGACAATGCAATTTGATATACAAATAAATGAAATGAAATTTGCAGTATACTACAGCATATTCGATTTCCGAATTCAGCTCGAGATAGAAAAATCACAGGATTAAATTTCCCTTTACCAAGAGTATTCTTGTGTCTGTTCGTACCTATGGCAGACATGACATGACAAAGGACAATGCTGATATTATATATTTCGCTATTGTTCAATTTTTATTTAGGGATTTTAATTTCCTGATGTAAGGCAAATCCCACATAAAGGGGAAGGCTATGACTTTCAGTAACTGACGATTTTATTCTGAGCTGTACGTCATATGAAGGCGTAGTTAATCAAATCGTAGCAGATCTTTACAGATAATCATTATATGTCGACCAAAACTAGGAGAGCGGTATTAAGGCTTCTTGTTCATTTGTGTTTTATAGCTTAACGATAGTCTTGTATTTTTGTACTCTTCTTTAAGTAGGTGTCATTTTATCTTAATCACTTTAAGAGATAATTGAAGTTGGGCAGCGCACCTCTCGACATAATTAATTTCTCAATTGTAATGATTTTGTTGTCGACGTTTTCTTAAAATGTGTTTTCACTGTAGTCTGTTCTAACATAACTGAACTGGGCATATTTTTTATGTTACCGGCTTTTTGAATAATTATAAACCTTACATGTCGATTGAGTTACTGTTATAAACTAATTGTACTATATTCATCATTTAAATTTTCTTCTTTTTGAATAAGTTGTATTGTCCCATGCAAGTGGCGTGAAAAATGATAAAGCTGGCCTCTCGCCATAAAAAGCCGAGATGTTTCGAAAAATTTTTACGGGAGCGAAGTAGACCTAGGTCAACCTCACTCCCGTATGTTTTATGAATATTAAATGAACGTCTGACCCAAATGGTATAAAAGAAACAGGCGTAGTCATGCAACTGTGACATTTTATCGAAGAGACAACAGGCAACATGGCGTCACAAACAGAAGTACAAGTAATTATCTCTATATATTTCCTTTTTTGTTTCTTCATTTATTGAAGTAACATACATAAATACTACAAAGTTACTTATAACAAAAGATCACATGATACTGTAATGTTGTATGCATTTGCCAGGAAAAGGCCACCCACCCAACCGTGCGTATCGTAAATAAACAAATTTTAAAGTTCGAAGGAACAAGTTATATTACATGTTCTAGTTATTTAGATATTATAAAATGGCCAGGTATGACATATATCATAATGTACAAATAGTATCGTGTGTTCAGTTGTACTTGTAACGAACCCACCCTCTCCGTGCAAATGTAAAAAGGCCAATAAGATATAGGTAATTTGAAAACTTACGATATTCAGGTAATACTATCCTTTCTCCAAATTACAAGAGCCAAATTCCAATACTCCACAACAGACCACACATTTGGAAATTATAATATTATTTATACATGTATACTTTACTGTAAAAAATACACATCAGTTTACACATCCGTTTGTTAACACATCTTTTGGAGTGTTCGAATAAGTAACATACAAACAGTAAATGGTATAGACTGAAGACGAAATCTTCAAAATTATACACAAGATTCTGTTCAAGATCCTACATGGTGGGTGCATACTGAATAATGTTATTTGTAAATTATAGGACTCTTCTGACGTCTTCATTCATAAAGGTATTATTTTAATTTATTCTATTTTGTTTTATTTATTTTATTTCAAGTACAAACATTTTTCATCAATAAAAGTACGGAAACTGAAAACTATATGACACTTTTGTGATAATTTATATTGTTATTTACGGGCTAGTACGGTGCTCATACAAATTCAAGAACTAGTAACATTTTAGCTAAACAACTTGCATTTTTGAAACACGAATGTCCCAGCTGCAAATAAAACATAGCTGTCAATGTTATACACCCGGGTCACATGATGACGCTTAGGGGATATACTTACTGTTGAATTTTGGTAACTGTAACAACATTCTTTTGGAAGTTATTAGGCACTGCAGAATTACGGAGGTACATACAGACGGACGAAACGACCGAACGCTTTTTTGCCCAAGATCTCTTAGACAGCTGCAAAAAGCGGAAGGGGAGACGCAGGTGTTACGAGAACGAAAAATGTTTAAAAATCATATATTTGAATTAGAATTAATAATAATGCTGTTTGTTTGTAACTGTTCGACTTGATATGGATCCCCATTCATAAAATTATACAAAACATTGCGGAGCTTCTTACCCATACGTCACTGTTATCCCACCCCACCCTCTCCCCAAGGAAAGGCTAGGTAAAAAGAACATATGCTGTTTGAAGAACAAACAGCTTTTTTTTCTTCTATCCATCATTTCTGTCTCTGTAAATGTAAAAATACTTATAATCGAATTCAAGAAAGTGTCCTTGGGAATGATGTATAGTAATTTCGAATTTCATTTTATTTTTGAGGTGAGGTGGGAAGGAGAAGAAATGAGGGAAGGGTTGGGATACAGGGGAAAAGGGTAAATTTGAGAGCAGTGAACTTCGGCGAATGCCACCCGGATAGAATATGGAAGACAGGTTTAAAAGATTAGACAAGAAGACTCTTGTGTCTCCTATCTGCAGTGGATCATGTTATGAAATGCAATAACATATGCATGTTTACACTCTACATGTAGACTTGCATCCGTATTGTATAAGATCAGTCAAAAATGAAATTATAGACACATAACTAAATTGTTGTAAAGGAATTAAATAAATGTAAAAATGTAAAGAAATGAATTCGTCTAGTGCTGTAAGTGTTAAATATCTGTGTAAAGTGCATAGTGAGGAAAAAAGTTTTCATACGTTTTGTACAGACATGCTGACCGTCAGTGTAGGTCGCCGCTAGTTAAATGTCACGGTTTGTCGATTTGACATTTCTTTGATATGGTAAGCTAGAGCATTTGGGTCAGACGTTCATTTAGTATTCATAAAACATACGGGAGCGAGACTGACCTATGTCGACCTCGTTCCCGTAAAAACATTTCGGCTTTTTATGGTGAGAGGCCAGCTTTATGTATTTATTATATCAATAACATTTTTTTGTGTGTTTGGAGGAAAGGTTTTTCAAGAAATTGTCGGCTTTCCAATGGGCACTAACTGTGCTCCGCTTCTGGCTGACATATTCCTTTACTTATACGAAGCTGAATTCATTCAGTCGTTGCTTTCGCAAGGAAAAAAAACCAATTGGCTCTTGGCTTCAATTTCACTTACAGATGTATAGATGACTTGTTTTCAATTAGTAATCCTTCATTCGCGGATTACCTTAGCATCATCTATCCAAGTGAACTGGAGGTCAAAGAAACCACAGAAAGTAGTAATTCTACTTCGTATTTAAATAATATGTTGTCTTTCGACATTAATGGTCAATTGAACACCTCACACTATGACAAACGTGACGATTTCAATTTCGCTATCACAAACTCTCCTTCCATAAGTAGCAACATTCCATCATCGCCCGCATACGGCATAGTCATATCTCAGTTAATACGTTATTCCAGAGCATCTTCAAATTACAATGACTTTGTTCTGAGGGCTAGGCGACTTTCAGTTAAGCTACTCAACCAGGGTTATATATGTGCTAGACTAGCAACGTCACTGAGGAAGTTCTACGGTCGGTACGAGACTCTTATTACTCCATATGATATCTCGTTATCCAGACTTTTAAATGATACTCTGGACTGAGACCGATTCCGATCATTTCAGATTCTTCCCGGGCACCTGATCTCAATTCATTTTGTGTGTCCTCTGGTTTCATGATTTTAAGACTTATGGTTTGGATTTATCCATCATCTTATCAGTTCAATCACATTCAATCCTATCCTTATTTTTGGTATGAATAACTATTATTGAAATCTTATTAAAAGAGCTATTAATAAAAATCTTGCCTACATGAACTTACCAAACTACACTTCTTTCTCTTTCTTCTTGTTGAGACATGATATTAAAGCAACTAAACTTTCAAGATCTTGTTTATCATCACAGTCCATTAACAGTGTGTTAAGAATAAAACTTATTTATAAATTTTCAAATGTGTGTCCTTTGATTGTACTGCATTTGCGATGAGTAGGACGGTATGCCGTTGAACCACACCAATTGAGTACCGTTTGTCACTCAATTGACCGCCCTAAGTCGGTGTCACATTTATTGTATTTTAATGTCATTGCAATACTTGTTACCAATTTTATCTCCTTGGTGACTTCTGCCCCACAGCTAAGTCAGATGTCTTTTCATTTCCCTTGCAAATCACTTAAGTTTTTTTCTGTAATAAATATATACTTTATACAATGTATACAAAGTAATATGTCAAGAAAGAATGAAATCGTGGAGAGAAAAGGTAACCAACCATCACTAGTGATATTCAGTAGCCACATGGATTACTAAGCAAGTAGTTAAAGTAAGTAGCAAAACAGTTAATCAAAAGTTTAGAAGGATTCGATAACGATCCAAACTGCAGAACTAAATAAATTGTAAAATTGTATTGTATACTACCACTGCATAAATAATTTGTAGTTAACTTCCATCTTATATATACATAACCGTTTGCTCGTCTAGATACTTTTAAATATTGATTGATCCAAGTCATAATTTTTAAAAATGACTCGTTTCATCAACACTAATAATCATGAAATATAAAATCACTTTATGAAGAATGCTTAATCTATCTCGACACCTGATCCCGCCTTTGCCTTTTTGAGAGAGAAGTTTCGGATTTTCTGGTGTTTTTTCTTGATGATCAACACGCGGCACCTTGATTTAACATTATATTTATACATACAGATATTTGTTCACGTGCAATGCCGACACCGGGAGTTCAGTTTATCAGAATTTCATAACGTGAATATAATGATTTGTGTCTTTGTCTCCGACAAGTGTCCATGGGCTCCATGTGTAATGTGTGTATTTTCTTCCTTAACTTGGAGAGTTAAGTTCTTGCAGAAATTTTGTGACAGGTATTGCATTCAAGCAGGGGATCCTTACTCCTCCACTCGGTCTTACTTCAATTGGAGTTCGCTATTGTCTGAATATGACATTGTACACGATAATGTTTTATTCCTCGGAGTTCGAGATGTGGTTAACCCTTCTTAGCTGTTTACTCATACTATATAATATGTCATTAGGCATGCCAGGGAACATACATCAATGACCACCGGGAAACCTTCCCTCTGGCTTCCAACGGAAAACCAAAGCCTTAATACTTAATACTTTCATTTTTGATTTCCAGTTTTGAACTTGATGGAAGAGATTTATCTCATAAGAGACATATCAGTTGTCAAAATGCGCATATGTGCACTAAATTTATACACAAATATTCTGATATTTATTTGCATCCACCAAACTTTATGTTTCTGTACATGCTATCAAGAACATCAATGCAATGTTGCACGGGCTAAGCTTGATATGAACTATACGATTACGATTTGCATATCAGAATTTTTTGTTTTTCGTTCATTGATTAGAAGACAATGTACATATGAGACAGGAAATAAGAGATCAAACTGGATTACTTGAAATAAAACCAACACTAGTGCAATTAAACAAAAAGGCGAAAAAAACCCTCAAACAATTAGATAGGTAGAACACACCATTCTCTGTCCAGAGTTATCGCTCCTTACTCTCGCTTACGTCTCTGGCAACGCTTGAGAAATAATTCGGTGTCACATGACAAATTTGATAACATGATGCGTCAAAATTGCGGATATGCCGAAAAAGGAAGCCAAAATTGATTGTTTTGTTCATTTTTCTAAAACACTATTGCTTTTAACTCCACTATCTTAATACTAATTTCCATCCACATGCACAACCTAAATTAATAGCATATTACATGAAATAGTTCTGAATTAAAGTTTATGTAGCGATTTAAGATGACTTACAATAAAAATAAAACTTATTTTATTGAATATACGGGTAAATATGTAATTTTAAATGTCAACAATGGATTTTAAAACTTTTTCAAGATTTTGAAGATAACCGTTGCCAGAGATGTAGTGCCTTTAGCGGAACCCTGAGTAGAGAATGAAAAGACATTACAAAACAATTTAATATTATGACGCTGGTTAACCAAGAGCGATTGTTAATTTGATATTGCAAACCAATATATGCGCCCTTGTATGAACGGACATACATGTATCTATTCATAAAAGTGAACATACAACAAAAATGTTATTTGATAGTACCCGAGGGCATCATAAGTCTAGTTTTCAGTGCTTTTGTACGGACATGAAATATATACTTCAAATTTTCAGTCATCAAATCACTCTAAAACTAAGGAGTATCTCCCTCATGCATAGTCCTTAGATAGATTCTTTGGTTCACGTTTCGGTCATTTTAGCTTCAACACTGCTCTTCATATTTTTACATATTTTGAGAATTCCAATCATTCGGCTACGGGCATCACAGAAGAGACATAACTTAGAATTAAAAGGTGTATTTCTATATTTATTATATGCGGTACATGATTATTGCATATAACATTTTCTTTTTTTAAGCACATGTACTGCTCAATACTCATCTGATGGTTTATGGCCTATAACAACTGTAGGGGTCCTTCATAGTATTATTATCATGGTAACAGCATATTTACCCTTTATCAGACATTATTAGTTTCATGATTTAATGCTCTAATTAATTAAACTTGACATGCAATTTAAAAGCATTATTAGATTGCCAACTCAAGCCTAACGTTAGAGATCCATGACAAAACAACGCGACTGACTTTATCAGATAATGAATATATATATATATATATTATTGCACCGAATTGTTAATGTGAAGACGAAACTTTAAATATTCCAAATTATTATAAATCTTTACACATAAGATGGATGTCGACTAATATATATATACAGCCCCCCCCCCCAACCCCCCAAAAACAAAACAAAACAATGCCATGCACAAATGTGAGTTAAACCCTCCATGGGGAACTTTTGTACAGTGCAAAGGGAGTAAGTGTAATACTAATATATAATACATACATAAGTGATATATAAGTCAAAATTATGTGGTCAGTTAAGGTCCATTATATTATATCCTAACATGCTAATTAGGCCGATAACAGGTCAAAACCTTTTTTATGTATTTAAAGGATTATAAACAGATATAAAATTAAAAAGGAGAATTTAACAATGTCAGTAATATGACAAAATAAGAGGAATTTCAGGTAATTATAAAGGTATATGATAAATTACAGTTAAAGATTTTTTTTCCAGTAAGAAAGAAAAAAGAGAGGAGTTACCGGCTCAGTTATGTGGCAGAAGTCACCATGGAGCTATACAATACATGAATATAAATATTATAATAGAACATTTAACACATTACAAAAATATTTGATTGTAGTGCAATTACGATACCGACTTAGGACGGGTAAGAAATGTCGTTTGTGGGTTCATTAATATATTGATTTATATAAAATGTTATTATATTGATACGTGTGTATTCTCTGATATTTATTTATACGAGGTAAGACTGTAAGATGATCAACGTATTTCTTCTTCATTGTAAACCATCCGACAGGCTCTGTAAGGGTATTCGGTTCATTTTTTATGATGTTAGATTTATTATTCGATATGTTTACATAATACAGAAAGACATAAAAAAAAATTTCCGACTATAAAACCTCCCGTGTGACTGAATCGGATGAAGTTTATCAATGTAATTATTTTATCTCTTGTTTCATCATTGGCAGCTCATACAATTTATGATACCGTGAGGTATTGCATTAGATTGAAATATATAATTTTTCGTTTGGAAAGAAAAAAGGAGCGACACTCCTTACAAATAATGTATATTCTGAACTCAAACGATCTTCGTAAAAATGGAAATTCTGTAATCGTCCTTACCCGTTATTGGTAAATCAGTACGTGCGATTTATACCTATCAAAATTTCCAGGTCCTTATTAATGAATGTAATTAACGACACATTTGTGTTAACCTTTATAGGACTTCATACTATACCGGTTGAATGTGTAATGTCTCACTGTAAGCTAAGCAAAAATTATTCGTGCGTGACTGTTTGGCCTACATTGTCCGCGCTTCTTATCGCACTACGTCTTAAAAACTGAGAAGATCAAAACCAATGCAGAGAATGACACCAGAAGATCGCGCCTTCGCAGTGGGAATGGTAACTTCTTTTATGTCTTTGAATGATCTGTTAAAACATTGCATTCTGCATGCTTGCAACATGTGTCATTCTTCATTCGATTATGTACATTATAACCAACCTCAATCTCCATTGTATCATATTACAGATTGCCAGCATATCAAACAGAACTCCTGAGACGATTCAGATGCAAAACGAAAGTTAACTCGAATCGGTAGCTAAAGTGCACAGACGGCCAGAAGGAAGATGACAATTACATGGAAGACCAATTCACGTTTTCTATCATATTCACGGAATTGTAATTTGATGACTAGGAAAACAACGTGACAGATCCTTCTGGTCAATGGCAAAAATATAAGCAACATAGTTTGCAGTTACAACTAGTGAAGAAACTAGAACGATTGATATATTCTATCAATTTAAGTTTAATTCATGCATGGAAGACTATCAAATTTAGAATTATACAAAATTCACCTTTTTTTATTATTTTTGATGCTAAATAGTGGTTATATATATATTGAAGTGGCAAATAGGTTTGATTCGTCTATTTAGTTTTCATCTTATTAAACATTTTGAACTTTAAACATTTTTATCATTACGAATTCTACTGCCTCGCATAATCGTATGGCATCACGGTGGGTGTGACCGGTCAGCAGAAGATGCTTCCTAATTCTTGGCGTCTGATCCCACCTCTGGTTTTTTTTAGGAGTCCGTGATATCTTCGGAATAATCTTTGCACTTAGATTTAGTTTTTAAAGTAAAATAAATCCTGGCATTACAGTGTAATTTACTGAACAAAATTTAGAAGTTTTGTATACCATAAAATTTTATGAAACGCTTTGCATCGATTTCATACCCATTCTCAATGTAGAATCTGTTTTATTGATATTTTTGAGTACGATCTATATATTTTAATGTGAAAAGCAGCCGCATTCGGTTTGTATCTGCTATTAAACAGTTTCCCTGCACTTATTATCAAACAACACATTATCTTATGCTGTATATGAATCTCGACCTCTACAAATGATTACTTGTTATAGAATCTACAACATTTATGTTAATGCATAGCATTTTGTATGATTCTGTGAATTCTTCCAAGTCACAATTCTTTTAATAAACACAAGAACATATAAACACGTACAAATTTAGCGTAGCATATGTGTAATTGGACAACTTATGTTTCTATAGTGATTTTCAAGGCCAATGGAATCTAAACTAAACTAAACAATCTAAACTGTGAACGTTTGAAGGGCAAAATTATTACCACACTTACTCAAAAGTCAGAGTCAAAAAACCAAGTTAGGGGCATGAGGAGGATAATCCGCAATTTTGGTATAATTGATAACTTGATAATTCTGGTCAATACAAAAGCACAAAAAACTAGGTTTGTGAATACCTATGGGACTGTCAGTTCACGGTCAGCGGTATCGACCCAGTTGATAATTCTGGTCAATACAAAAGCACAGAAAACTAGGTTTGTGAATACCTACGGGGACTGTCAATTCACCAACAGCGGTATCGACCCAGTTGATAATTCTGGTCAGTACAGAAAACTAGGTTTGTGAATACCTACGGGGACTGTCAATTCACAAACAGCAGTATCGTCCCAGTTGATAATTCTGGTCAATACAAAAGCACAGAAAACTAGGTTTGTGATTACCTACGGGGATTGTCAATTCACCGGCAGCGGTACCGACCTAGTTCATAATTCTGGTCAATACAAAAGCACAGAAAACTAGGTTTGTGAATACCTACGGGGACTGTCAATTCACCAACAGCGGTATCGACCCAGTTGATAATTCTGGTCAATACAAAAGCACAGAAAACTAGGTTTGTGATTGCCTACGGGGACTGTCAGTTCATAAACAGTGTTACCGACCCTTTTGATAATTCTGGTCAATACAAAAGCACAGAAAACTAGGTTTGTGAATACCTACGGGGACTGTCAGTTCATAAACAGTGGTACCGACCCTGTTGGTAATTCTGGTCAATACAAAAGCACAGAAAACTAGGTTTTTGGGTACCTACGGGGACTATCAATTCACCGGCAGCGGTACCGACCAAGAAGTAACAATAAAAAGCAGAACATATACACACGTAAACATTGAGTACACCACATGTGCATTCATTACTCCATTGATGCTCAAGGCCGAAACTGTGGAACTGCAAAATATAAATATTTGAAAGGCAAACTAATTATGACTACCAAATTGACCTTAAAGTATAAGCAAAACTACCAATCTTAAGACAGAGCTGTGCAAGGGGGGGGGATATTCCCTCATAAACTGTATTCGCTGGAAAGGGACTTTTCCTTTGATGATTATTAAGGGTTACACTTGTACTCTTTTTTCTCTAAACTTTATTTCTATATTTAGTGACGTCGTATACGTAAGTCTTCAGTTCACATTTTAATCATGTTTTATTTAGTATGGAATGGATATTGCTTACTACCTAAGCTAACTCTGTCAATTTTAATCTTACAATGATATTTATGATGTTTTTTCTCTTTCTCGCTTACTGTTTAAAAATATATAATTTAGTGCATGGCTTACGTAACTGATTGAAACTAATATTATGTCTTCCCTCATTACTGAAATATGGAAACAAATGCATTAAGACTGACAAACAAAATAAATAGGGAGATAAACAACAAACGATTTGAAGATAAATGTATTACCAAGATGCCAGATGTTGAACCTCTGAAGAGGTCGATCCTAATAGCAAGTTTACAAATGTTTCAATGAGCAGTGTAAAAGAGAAAGCAAGAATAATTAGGTTATAGCGAGTTTTTTCTTTCAATTATAGTTCTGTTTATTAAAATACAATTCAATATCTGGATGTCTTGTTCTTGTGTGTTTTAGCGATGCTGCGAAGTCTATTCGTCAAAACTGTTTTGTCCTATGTTTTCATTCGAAAAAAAAAACAAAAAAAACCCAAAAACCATCATATTCTCAAGTGAAAGCAATCCAATGCTCTGCACTTGATGTCCTAATTGCTAAGAAACAAAATATCACATTTAAATCACTTTTTAATTGGCCAATCCGTTTGGAAAGATATTATAATACTTGTACATATCATGTATGTTGTTATCACATATTTAAGAGGTCTCCTACAAGTCTACTTCAAGCTGCATGTATTATTATAAAACGTATTAAATGTAAAAGAAGTAAAGTGCTAAGATACTGAATAGTAGTCAATGAGGAACATGCATTCTACTAGACAAAAGAGAGATATAGGCGATCAGGTGCCATGGAGGAGTAAGCATCTCCTGCTGATAGGTTACACACGCATCATTGTCATTATATTACTCGAACTAGAATAAATCCTAGCCATATGAAGTGGTAACTGCGATACTGTATTAATAATCGGTAATATGTCATAAGTAAAACTTGTGTGATGTTGTATTGTCACAGTATAAACTGTATAACAAAGATAACAATCACATAAGGAAGTTAATCTCTCAGATAATAATTTCTGATAAAAGCGAAGATGGTCTTAATAGCGACAGTAAGGATTTGCAGAATGTATCCTTGTGATACTAACATTTCACTCAGTAGTTTGCCTCGGTGAATGAAGGAACTGTAGTTTGAAGAAACTCTACCATATTGGATCCCTTGAGAAAAAGACACACTATAAGCAGGTGATAAAGGGATATTACCAAATGTATATGAAAAGTTAACAATAGGAAAATTGAAATCGTCACGTTTATCATATAGTGAAGCAGAATGTTTACCGTCTTGGTCAACATTCAGTGGAGGTCTAAGTATACACTGCAGGACTTGGATTCTGTTGTATTTTTAATTTCGAGTATGATATATCGCGTATGTAAATGTATCATATGTATGTTTTTATTTTTTATAGACAATACCTCATCAATATATTTGAATGTTAAATGAAGGTTTTTGCTAGTCTCTTTTCATGCTGACTCCGAAGAATTTGTAGATATTCAATTTCGTATCGTTTACGAATAAAGGAACAAATCAACGGCTAGTCGAGGTGCACACTTAGTCCCCATAGGAATACTGAAAGTTTGTTGGTCATCGAAGACAACATATATATTGTCAATCAAAAAGCTCAGCATATTTTTTATTTCATCTTCAGCGTACTAAAACTTCAAATCAATGTCTTGTTACAAAATATGCCTCTGGATAGCAAAACACAATATATTTAAGTGTATATCTGCAAGAAGAGGAAACAGCTGTCTTTTTGTTTCTCACGGGGAATTGTAGTGATAAGAGTTTCCCTGGCGATCTTTGAATAACAGATATGATTTGGGTCAACGTCATGACAAAATTTCAGATGTAGAATGTAAAGATGATGGATAAATCCAAACCATAAGTCTAAAAATCATGAAACCAGAGGACATACAAAAAATGAAAAACAAGTGGAAAATAATAAAATATGTCTACTAGAAGAGCATATGTAAACCCCTATGATGGAGTGAGATCAGGTGCCCGGGAGAGTGAGCATCTCCTGCTTGCTAGCAACACCCGTCACATATACCCAGTAGAAAGAGTCTAATCGTGTAAATTCCATAGGTATTTATATATGGAGAAGTCAGAGTAGGTAACCTTCTGGTATAGAAGGTGTCAAATCTATGTAAAAGGATCGGAATCGGTCTCAGTCCAGAATATCTCGAAAGTAATTGGTGTCGCATGACTATGGCACTAACAGCAATGTTCCACAGTGGACATTCACGGACCCCTGAAATTCAGAGGTGAGACCAGGTACATTTCTACAATGTTTGATACTAATCTATCCTCAGAGGGTTAAATTACAGAATGGAACAAATTACTGACAGACGGAGAGGGACTTGTCAAAAAGCATTTAACGTTAAGAACTGGTGTTGTATAATAATCCCCCCCCCCCCCACCAGCCATTTTCTCCAGCGGAAAAATAGCTATATAGAAGTTTTCCTCGGCACAATTATTAAACAGATACTTGGCTATGTAGCCATTTTCCTCTTACAGACATTTTCCCTGGGGAAATCTACTATATAGCCATTTTCACCATTTTTGGAATTTTTAAAACGGATATTAAAAGCCGGTTCTCTCCAGTGCTATTTTGAAGCTGAATTTTACAAGATTTGATTCCTTATAATAAACAATTTATCGCCAAGTTTTGAGAGATATATGAAGATTTATTCAACCCAGAAATCATCTCCTTCGGGTTTCGCCCTCGAGTGACTCAGTTTTCTGGGTTGAACAAATCTTCAAATCTCCCCCACAGATTGGCGATAAATATATAAATATACCTTGGCCACTACATTACTACTACTACTACATGTAGGTCGTTCCCACGACAAGGTTGCGTTGTTCCCATGACCGTTGATTCATGTCCACGACATACTACGGCGATGGACATTTCATTAACACGACATTAAGAGAAAGGTTTCCTATATCATTCTGGAAACGACATAGTATAGGAAGGGTATATTATGTCATAGCCACGACGTATCATCTCGTTGCTTTATTGCCACCGCGTAGGTACAGTTAGGTGCAGTCCTAACCTTACATAAAGTGCACTTCAAGTTAACTTTATGACTGCTTTTCAAGTTTACTTGGCGACAACAGAGTAAACTTGGAATCAAGTTTAGTAGTAAACTTGATTCCAAGTTTAGTACTAAAATTGATTCCAAGTTTACTCCAAGTGCACTTCAAGTTTAGTTTACTTTCTATATATGTATATACCGCTTCATTTCACTTGATATAACCGGACGGAACACACGCCTTTAAACAATCGAGTTGTTTCTCTTAATTAAACCTTGGACACGGAAACACATATCGTAAAGTCGTCTCGGATATCAATGTATATAAGGGAAAGGACCATTTCATTACGTGGAAGCGGCCATGCGATAGTTGAGATTCGATGTATCTTGATGGAAACTGAAAGTGTACAAGTTTCACGACGAGCGATAAGTGCTTTGATAAATTAAACGTTATGTTACCGGTTCGATTATAGGCACACATAAAATTCAAGGTAAGAAGAGATTATTATCACAAGTAGCCACTAAAGTTTTACCCTCTTTGACACGAAACCGAAAATAGAGCCAGTGTAGTTTTCGATACGGAATGTCCCAACAATGGCAACATCTAAACACCCTGTCGAAGTGAAACCACAAAAGGCCATAATAACGAGGAAATATCGTATAACAACATAATTATAACAATAATAATTCATCACAAGAAGAAAAATGTAGATGCAGTTAGAAGTATCGAAACTTCCGATAAAATACCATCCGAATGTTCAACATGAAATCAATAATGTAAAATTGTTAATTGTTTATAAATATTTACTATATTTTTCTAATAAAACATTTTTTTTTATAAAATATGCAATTGTACATAATAAGACAATTATTTCCATCGTGTTATACGAAAATGGATAATTGTAATAAATAAACGTGAAAAGTAAACTTGTGTCACGTGATAGTAAACTTGAAGACGGAATTACTTTGAAGTAAACTTGCTATCAAGTGCACTTGACTAAACTTTATGACTGGTTTTCAGGACGAAAAACTAAACTTGAAGTGCACTTGTCAAGTGCACTTGAATGTAAGGTTAGGACTGCACCCAACTGTATGTCATGTCCAGGACGTAGCTACGACATGACCATGACATACATTGTCCTTTCTGCAACATGAGAGAAATGTTTTGCTATTTGGATCTTATAAAAAAGCTGTATCATGGGAACGACGTCGTTTGTCTATTTAGCGATATATGTGTATATATGCATATGTCCACCCACGGCCACTGTAGCTGACGATACCCGTAGTGCAACTATATAAATCATATGTCAGATTGTCAACAAAAGAGAGAGTAAAGTTGACTGGTTAATAGTAAAGATCTTTTAAAGCCACTGTCGTCCCCACTACATTGCATGTTCTTTTCTCTCACAACTGCGCGCCGATTAACTGAAAAACCATCGTTTTAATCTACAGGTTGTAAACGGTAGTATTTTCAATGTCATTTGCGGATGAAGAATTCATACAATAAGGATGAGCGAGTATAATTTCCAAACCTGTTACGTAAAAGGGGAGGGGACTGCTATGGTGGGAAAGACTACTATAAGGTACTTTTTTCCCTGAAGGGGGAACATATAACCATTTTTCCGGGGGCAGGGGGGCTACTATGGGGAAAACTTTTAAATAACACCGGTCAAATACATTGTGACCGTTACGGTTAATCTCTCTCTCTGCTTCCATATTTTGAGTCATAGAAAAATTTGATAAGCATTTTAAATGTATTTATCGTGACGTCGTGTTATCTTAAAGCGATTTGATGATCATGATTCTGATAAAAGCTTGTTTCCGGCAGATAAAGCAAAGTAGACACAAAACAGGAAGAAAATACTCAAAGAAAAAAAATGCTATTAACGAAAATATGAATCAGGAAACGAAGTTAATTTCTGAATATTGGTATAGATGTTTATAACTGTAAACTCTTGTCGGCGTGACGTCTACTCCAGTGCACTTGTATATGTATTCAATACACTTTATTTGGCATTGAAGTTCGGAAGAACAATCCTAGTTGTAAAATTTCCGTCACATTGCTTGTAGTAAGGAAATATATACACGTATAAAAGTATTACAATTAATTTACACATACTGACAATCTGAAACCTACAGTATGATATTAAAGTGTCAAGTACAAGTATAGTATAAGTGACTACGATAAACCCCTACATGACACTTGATTATTCTTGATTTGTGTTTCATTGCAGGTATATCGCCATTATCCATCCCATCAAGGCACATATCGTATGTAACAAGAGACGAATCGTAGTAGTACTAGGATGTATATGGCCCTGTGCGTGCATAGCTGGACTTCCTACGCTCATATTTAACGACGTGAGACAAGGAGATCCGAAAATACCGATCGTGTACTGCATGATAATATTCCCAGATAACCACGTGTTTTATTTTAAAATATTTAAATTTATAGAGTCCGTGCTATTTTACTTCCTTCCATTATTGATTCAATTGACTTTGTATGCGTTTATTACAAAGCACCTCTTCGTAGGAACCGATAGACTACATCGCCGTATCACAGTTCGTTTGGTGAATGGATCGTCACTGGAGCGGTTTTCTGAAGCCTTACAAGCAAGAAGAGGCGTGGTCAAAATGTTAATGCTTAGTGTCATCGTTTATTTCCTTAGTTACTCCCCTCATCAGATTTTACTCATTAGTGATACCATTTCACCCTCTACCTTCCATCAGAAATTCTTTTTCCAAGTGTTTGTTATGATCATTGCTAATGTAAACTCAGCAGCAAATCCTGTCTTGTATTCTATTTTTTCTCAAAATTTCCGGCAATGCTTTAAATGTATAGTCTGTGGTTGTTGTTTTGATAAACATCGTATAAAACCTAGAAGACAAAGCACCCTTACTTCAAACACATCGAGGACATGGAGACATACCAGCTACCGCTCAGCACACACAGAATTTTGAATCTCTCATATGACTTTTAGATGACAAGTAAAATCAAAACTTTGCCAGCCGCTGCATTTACGAAGATACCCATAAATGATCAGGAAAACTTGTAACGTCATAGGAAATTACTTAGTTCTTAAAAGGCCGATTATCCTATGAAGATCCCTTGCTCGACGACTGAAAGTTTGAAATTAAGTTTACAGATGAAATTTTAAATTTTAAGTCTATGTTGTCTATATCTGTGTTGCTTCTGATAACATTTGCTCATTTGCAAAATCCTAAACCTTGACGTATTAAATTGTATAATAATTGTATTGTAATACAAAAACCACCCCAAATTGTTTTATATGTTCAAATAAATATATATTAATTTGGTGCATATTTCGTCAACGAATGTCTTTTCTGTGATGCTCAGTAGCTTTGGAGCAAAATACAATTATGGCAATTGAATTATAAATATGAATATTTATTACTATGCATGTATGAGGAAGGTTGTCTCTTAAAGTAATTTCCCTTCCTGGTTCAACGGAAAACAAAAAATGAAAATATTTTCTTTCCTTTTGTATTGTGACATATCCATAATTCTACTGACGACCACGTTCACATTAGGATGTGTTTTTATTCCGTTTTTCTCATCCATGCAGTATATCCTTTGATTGCTGTCACAATTTCGTTTGGTGAGTATTTGTTTATTACAAATGAACTGTAATATAATACAATGGTATGTATCATACAGAGAGTTTAAGCGTTCGTTATTTCCTTTCTTTCAACACAGTTGTGTAAAATAACCTTGTTCATAGAAAGTCGATGGTTCGAGTAACGCTTTATCGCGTATTATACCATACAATGGGCGTAACATCTACAGGTAATACAAACACTATATATACAACATTTTTAGGAATTAGGTCATAATTAAAACTAATATGGTAAGGGATCTGTATGTAGTCCATTCTAACTGGAAAAAAGAACATTGTCACTCGGACCCAGGATGGTCAACTGACATATCATCATCTGCACGCTGGATGGACAACTAACGTATCGTCATCAGGAGCTGACGTGTCGTCATCAGGCGATGATGACTAACTGAAGTGTCGCCATCCCGAAGCTGGATGACCAATTGGCGTATTGTCATCCGGAAGCTGGATGGTCAACTGATGTTAGACAATCATAAAATTATCTGGAAATCGGTTAACGGGCCAAAACCATTAATTTCGTTTTATAAATAGATACCTCGAGCAATACTTATAGTTATTGAAGGAGAAGTGCGATTTCATTCAGTCGATGTTCTTATTTCATAAACATCTTAATTTTGGTGACATTACTCCACCATTAAGTTAATTCAATTTTCTTTGAAAAAATATCTCGCAAAGCACATGAAGTAATTCACCATTTCCAGAATTATGAAATTTGGCAAACGATACTGGCTGAAAAATAGTTTTGATCACCCGATTATTAAACTATGAAGTCGGTTTGCATCAAACGTAACGGTGTCACTGTGTCTCGTAGAAATCCAAACAACCTCCTCCTCCGGAGATTCTACTACATTTCATCGGTGGGATAAATTTTATATGGTCAATCGTTCGTGGGTAATATATGCTTTGTAGTAAATTTATCAAGGGGCGGTTTATTCTCTATCGTGAAATATCGGCTGATATATTCTAAATAGTAAATTAAGCGGAGAATATATTGTATATAGTATATAATCGGAGGACGTATTCATATTGTTTACAGTAAGTCAGCTCCATCGGGAATATTGTTCCATATAATTAATCATCCAGAGGATATATTCCCTATAATCAACGATTTCCTCTAGGGAGATATTATGTTATATAGTACTTTATATTAATGGCATGGGTAGGCAACTATATTATAGTATTTTGTACGTTTTTTATACTTTCTTTGTACTATTGACATGAAAGTATAATTAAGAATAAATATTCTTTAAAAATTAATCATCCAGGTGAATATATTAGAATATATCGGTTTCCCTTTTTGATCTTTTATATCGCGTTTATGACCCCGTATCCTCTCCTTCAATACCCATTTCACCCACGTGTACTTGTTTTTTTTTTTCAGGGACGCGTGTGTATTAAGTTTTTAATTCTTAAAATGCTCGTCTTTTTGACATTGAAAACTCTTTTTCTTTTAGTAGGTCTCAAATGTCATCTTTACTAATAGTGTAAGAGGATGTTGTAAATATTTCTGTCACTCCTAAAAGCTAACTGTAATGGTTCCGGAAAGATATTTTGCATACGATCTGAAATAAATAATTCTTTTTTCGGATTTCTGCTTTTTAGCATGTCATTCCTATTTATTTTGTGTACTTAACTGCTAATCAATTTACCACTATGTCCACATTTTGTAATTGTTGTTTAAGGGTCTAGGGAATTGTGTTGAAGCTCATAGGGAAACATTTGAAAGCAGAATAAATCCATTAATTCCTACACAAATGCTAGCGACAATGTTAGATTACTACTGAAATAAAAAAGGAAATGTTATAAACAGATCGAGCTGGTCGCCAAAGGATTGAGGTTAAGCAAGTACGTAAAGTGTGCATACATGAGTAAATGGTACAAAAAATCCTTGAAATATATTGATAGAAAAAATCCATTATTTTATAAAAGATAGATCAGGGATGTATATGGATGGAGATTTAAAATAACTTTTACTACGAAAAACTCTATGCTATTTTGACGCAGGATTTTAGTATAATTGAATTACGATGGAGAAGGGATCGAATCGTACTTAAGAATACACAAGTGGGACTAGAACTAGAAACTGACGAGTGTATGCGCATCTGTATATAACATAAACGGATGAACATCTATACTTACGATTCTTGCCATCCATTCGACACGAAGAAAGCACCAGCGTATGAACTCGGCCCATGGATGTGAGAAAAGGGGGAGGATCAATACAAACACAGACGCCTCCGAAAATGTATGTGGTCCCTTTAGGCGTGACAGACACTTATGTTACACCCACGTACATTTGAAAATAGATAGTGCATAAATGTAGATAGAGATGACATGATGCTTTATTTCTAGTGGTTACAGGCAATACTATCTAGTAGATGATTATGGCATAAACTGAAGATGGTACGATGATTATTGTTTTACGTCATTCCACGATTATTTCACGTATATGGTGTCTGATGCATTGCACAGTAATTTATACCTTTGTAACAGACCCACCCTAGACAGTGAGGGATCTTTTACGTTGTAAACGTACCGTGACAGGGGACCTGGGTTTTTACTGTCTCATCCGAAATACAAGACATCGCTGTGGCCATGGCAGGATTCGAATCCAGGACCTTTGTCACACATCAAACACCTCATCAAGTGAGCTTCAGATAATAAGGTGCTATAATTTGTATAAATGGTATGATGATTTGTTTTCGATGGTTATCTGTGCTTTTGGAAGCAGAATGTAGAATTAAATGAGGAATTAAATCTCAAAACATAGGAGCCATGTTTGCCCTCATGTCTGAATATTTAGGGTCCACACAGATGTTCTTGATCCCATCTTGATCCCGTCTTTTTATGAAAACTATCAGAAAAGTTACAGATTTTCTTTCTAATACAATTTGTGAAATACTACGATATTTCTATTTTAAATTCATGTTCAGTTTTAAGATCTCCAATGAAGTCACTTTCCTTTTCCCTTTATACTGTTATCTGTTTATGTAGTCTAGAGTGTGTTTAAATATACTATCAAGCTTGCTCGACGTACAACTCCTTTTAAAGTTTTTATCCAGAAAAGCCGGCGTGGCCTAGTGGTATCACGCTGGACTCCTGATGGGGAGGCCGGGGTTCGATTCCCGCCCTGGTCATGCCGGAGTCCTGTCTTTCGGATGAGACAGTAAAAACCGAGGCCCGTGTCGTAGTATGCATGGCACGTTAAAGATCCCTCACTGCTTCGGGTGGGTCCGTTGCAAAGGTCATAATTTGTATGCCCCGCATCAGGCAGATGCCGTCACCATATACGTGAAATATTCGTGGTGTGACGTTAAACAAAATCAATCAATCAATCAATTTACCCAGAATGTTCACGGAAATATGTACAGATCATTTCGGATTGGCTGTCAAATAGTCATTCTAGTTTACTCATCTATTGTACTTGAAATTGACATTTCTATTCTCATATTAATAATAGAATCCGTACTTTGTATTGTTTCTTTTAAGTATTGGTACGCCAGTAACTGCCTGAGCTACGCTTGTCCGGATTTCATGCGTCTTTCCTGACTTTCGATTCAACTGTTTCTTGGTCAATATTGTGCTTAAATTGGTCGTGTGAATCATGCACACTCAAGCTTGAGATTTCGTACAAATAGCCAAATTGTGTGTAAAATTTCATTGTCACCTGTTGGCGAACTTCAATTAATTTTCAATCGCCCATATTGGGTTTTACTAGCCAATGGCGAGTGGTTGAGCATGAATTTTAAATCTTGGGGCCCGAAGGTTGCACAGTGAACAACACAGTGGAACAATACTTCAGTTTAGAGAGCACGAAATCTAACCATAGATGGTACTTCTATTATAATGCTAAGATTTAAATTAAATATGAATAGCGCCAGCAGCATAATTCCTCATTATGGTGAATTTCTATTATATGACAAAAACACGATTTATGTGTGTTATATAATAGTCTTTCTATTAATTGGATTCAATTTCCATTGTCTAAAAAGTATGTAGGCAGACCGTCAGGAGATGAAGGAAACAATGTATACATGTGGGAGGCAATACATAAATCGAGAATGTTAAATTATTTAACTCATAAAAATATCTCTTCGCTGATGATATTTAATAGATCAAAACTAAAATACGATTTCACATTTCAATAAATCAATAAGGAACCAAGTCTTGATTTTGTTGAGATGATATTGAATTGCATAATGTATTTGGATAAAGTTTTAAAAGAATATGATATTAAATAAAGATAGTAATTTCTAAATACCATTACCGACGCATAGCGAAAAACAGTTGTCTTAATATGTCGTACCATATATGGTACTTGTATATATTTCGTTGTCCAGTCAGATGTTAATATTTCGAATGTTATGTGACATGAGTTGTTTGACCATTGTGCTAGTCAGTTCTACCCCGTTCGCTAAACTAGAAACATCAAATTTCATTTATCGAATATATGTTAATATTATAGTCTTCCTTTTTAGTTTTTAGTAATTATTTGAGCATCACATAGCATACATGTAGATCTAGTAAGGCACATGTAATTGTACAACTTCACAGGTTTCGGATCATTTTTTTCCTTAAAAATAATTATATATAAGGTTTTTTACGTCTGGTTTTCCCCCTGGGTGGATCAATTTTGTATCACATTGATTTTTCATAATTGTCGTTTATAAAAATTATGTAGTGAATGTTTGATGACATATATTTACATATTTATTGCATATGTATGTGAACATGATAAAAGTTTGCATGATTTCGACTCCCCTCATACGCCTTGAGCTAGTCGGCAAATTTATATCAGCATTGTTGTGTTATTTGTTTTAGTAGTATATAGATGAAGACTAATTCTAAAAAAGCACATGCGCATATGAAACAATGTTCTCTTCATAAACTGTCTGTCTAACAGACTTGCCCATGTCCCCTTCAAAGAGGAAGGAAGCAATTCAGAAATTGGGGCAACATCTATTTTAGTGGTCTGACGGAACATAATGTCACATTTCAATCATTTTAATAGGTGGAGTGCCCCTTCCCCCTTATTTATGTCGATTCTACCAACACACAGTGAAATAATCGAATGTGTTAGGCAGTAAACCTTATTATCAACTTACATCTATCGAAAGTAAATAAAAATACTAGTACATCAAGTTATATAACAAATGTTGTCACGTACGTGCAGAACAAAACCAATGTCAGCGCATAAAAAGACATACAAATATACCACTGTGGAACAGACTAAAGACTTTGTCTGGTTTTCAGGGTTTGGGAACATCTGTTACAATTCAATATTATGAAGACTCAAACAGTAAACTTGCTTCATTTATACAGCCTTCAGTATGTACGCCAATATTAATCTGATGATGCTCTATTAAACCTACCTAAAAGGCTGAATATATAAACAATATAAGGCTGTTGTTTTTTGGTTGTTTCCTTAATAGACCTCCTATCACATTATGTGAACTTGCCATGTTATTATGAAATGTACCATAGTATCATTCCTGTGATAAGACACCTTTAAGGTGCCAGATACACATGTACTATTTGAAACAAATCAGTCAAGGAGAGCACAAAGTTACTGTTCAAAAGCTTACCGTTTAAATTGTAATACATATGCCACCTCTATTATATATATTTATAACGTTGGTATTCGTTACTTCTGATGTGGGCCGTATACCAAAATACATATGCAGATCGATTTTGTTTTGCAATAGCAGCTTTTAAACTCATACTCGTCGTTTATAGATACGACTTAATTGTGACCCCTAGAAATAATTTAGGTAGAAATATCTTTTTTCATAAGCTTAGATACCTGTATCAAAATAACTGTAGGAAAGCATAAACCAGTATCAATCTTGTGCTCCTTATGCTTATTTCGGCAAAAGCTGTTTCTACAGTGACATTCAAGATAAAAAGATAAATGACAGTCCAAAATGTATGTAGAGCATCCACGTACAGAGCCATACGCGAGGGAGACACAACTCTTATTGGTTTCCGTTTTTATGAAAAATAAAAGTGTATACGTGGGATTGGGTTGTTATGTCACATATTACTTTTCTGTATCATATTTCACTGTACATGTTAAGTTATTATAAAGCTAAGTCAGTGTCTTTGTAAGCACTCTAATCATTTTGTTATTTATTTCATATAATTTTATTTATTTGTTATATATTTATTTATTTTTATCTTTTTTATTATTTATCTGTCTGCTATCATCTATCTAATATAAATACATATCCTTGGTTGATACTTTAATATAACCATTTCTATATCCATTTAAATGAAGATGTTATACTACTTAAGCTTTTTTTTCAATTATACATATTTAGGTTTTCGTTTACAAGTCAGTCTTCCAACGTATATTAATGGAAGCACAGTATGTCAGATGAAAGATCCACCAAGTATGTTATTAGAATCTAGCAAGATGAAAACGACCCCATGGGGCGTACAATTTATTAATGACACTTCTGAAAACTGTACATATTTCTACAATGAGTCCACTACAGCGTCTTCAGGTAGGTCAGAACTCCATGTATTGTTAATCCAAGAATCATATCATTCTTGGAAATATAAAACAAAAACGTAATTCCATGATCTTACATCACAGATTGAATATGTATCAAGACTTGATGTAAAATATACATAAATTGAAATTCATATTAATAATTGTCATAATTATTTTGAGTTATTAATAAATGAAAATTCATATATATATGTGTAAAGAAAAAAACCAAAATACATAAGATTTTCGTAATTTGAAGAAAGAAATGCATAATATATATCGATGTATAATGATTATTTGTATTTTTCGCCTAGAAGGTATAATTGGTTCAAAGGAAATTTACGTTAGAGAATCTGAAAATTTGATGTTATCCTGTAATGTAAACAAATACGATCAAATACTGCGTATTCTGGGTCCAAATAATATTGATATCGATGAAGTTGTAATGGATGAAGACAAAATAACGATTAGGATGGATCGAGTGTCCGCCAAAAATACAGGAGTGTTCGCATGTCTTGATGAAAATGATCAGGAGAGAGATTCTTGGAATATCATTGTTCTAGGTACGTTTGTTTCGCGTTCAAAAGGATGCATACATGTCAGTATATGTAGCGAAATCTTTCATATCATGGTCTATCATTTACAATCACTAATTATTTTTTGAATTTTATACTATGGTTTATATTATGATTAGCTTTTTATAACTTTTCAAATTAAGTAACCTGCAGCTATTCTTTTTCTCTATATGGAAGATTATAAATTCTTAAATATGTGTTCTTTGATTGTACTGCTTTTGTGGCGATTGAGAAAGTGGGCCTATAAAGCGGTCAAATACATCCATTGAATAACGATTTTTCTCCAAAAGGCCTTCCTATGTCGGTACCACAACTACATTACAATTGAGTATGATGTCTTTTAATGTAATTATTGTTATTTGCAAGCTGAGTCAGATTTTGCCTTCCTTCTAGGTGCATTAAAGATTCATATTAGCTCAAAGCCAAAATGCATTCACTATGAGAATACTCAGATAGTGTGTAAAACGTCTGAGAATGTATCTTTTGACTTCTGGACACACAGTCAAAATGGTGTTTTACTGCAAACCATAAAAGGAAAAGACGAACTGAGAAAAAATTCGTTGGATGTCACACTCTGTGGATATCAAGATGCTGGCAATTATTCCTGCCGCATGACAGATCTAACTGGCAAAATGGTCACTCGCACAAGATTTTTGAGAGTCCTAGGTAAATATGTTCATATTACTTTTTATTTTGATAATATAAATATTAATGATGCAACTAAAACAAAGATCTCGCCACAATGTTTCTTCCTGATATTGATGTAAATTACTATGTTTCGTTTTCGTAGCACCACCCGTAGTTACCATGGAAATTCATGAAATCATTAAGTCAAATAAGGCCGCCAATGAAGGGCAAAATACTGAGATTTCTGAGTCAGCAACTCTTCAAGTATTCTTTTATTCGGACCCTAGGCCCATACTAGTAGAATGGCTGCGTCATGGGAAGAATATATCGAATGGTAACAAGTTTCATCAAGGAACTGTGTCCCGTCTTGTTCAACTGAAAGTCTACAGAAAAACAGTGCCTACCGATGGATATATGACATTTATGAACATATCGACTTTCGTTAAAAGCGACTTGGGCGAATATACTATACGTATCCATAATGGTTACGGTCAGGTTTCTACAGTGATTAATCTGCAACCTGCAAAATCAGGTAAATGATAAAAGAAACAAAACTAGAACTATATAACTACACAGTCAAATTCTCATATAAACAACTGTTTCCAATGCGAAACGTAGCCTCTCTGTGATTTTATTGTCGCATTTTGCATTTCTGACATTAATCTGTCGTTGGTAGTATCCTGTAGGAACGCGAAAAATATCTTTGTTTTAACAAGATTTCATAAAATAAAACAAACTACATGTATTAACTTAGACAGACCACGAAGAAAATAAAAACGAAATAAAAAATAACTATGTCTGAAAATAAAACATATATGTCAAATATAACTTACTGACAAGAAAATATACGTTTTGAATTATGCTGTGATTCGAATTCACAATAAAAATGTTTAATATGACTGAAAAGGAAGTGTTCTTACTAAATGTTCTATATATCCGTATATTTAATAATTAGACTACATACTAGAGATCTAAGGACAAATTCAACTTGTAAACCGGTTAACCACACCAATTGAGTGATGTTTGTCACTTCATTTGATCGTCTTAAGTCGGTATCCTAACCGCAGCACAATCGAATATTTTTGTAATGTTTTTCCGTGTATATTCTACTATTATCATGTTTTGTGTCCTTGGTGATTTGCATGTCCTTGGTGATTTGTATCATACAGCTTTGTCAGATATCTATTTTTTCTCTTGTTTACATAGGAGAAACTTACAACCTTTTTATATACATCGGAGTTGGAGCACTCTGTGGACTGCTAGTCGTAATGGTAGTGATCATCTTAGTTGTTAGATGTTGGATTCACCATAACAAGAAAGGTAAGTTAACAGGAAAAGGCAGGAGGTATGCACTTTTCTTGTGTTTATAGGACATTTGTCATATTGCAATGAATTGATATGGTGCACTTTATTTTTAGGTTTTCATTACATTTCTGTTACTAAGTTTCAATTGTATATTCCGTTTACATGATATCTATTTCTTCTGTGTTGTCTGATTATTAATTGAATAAAGTTTTAGTCAAATCATGGTTATTTCACGTATATGGTGACGACATCCGCCTGATGCATTGCATAGAAATTTACACCTTTGCAACGAACATTCCGGATCTTTAACGTGCCGCGCCTACTACGGTTTTTACCGAAAAAACAGAAATTCGGTGTGCCCACGACGAGAGTCGACCCTAGGAACTCTCGGTCATGACCCGAGCACTCATCCACTAAACAACACCGGCTATTACCGAAAAGACTATTACAACCATTGACTAGCCCCTTCGGTAACCAAACTACACCTAAGTTTGGGTTTTAGGGGGTTTTTTTTGGGGGGGGGATGTTCCCTTGTTCTGAAATTAAAACCATATCTACTTCGAATTAAGTGAAATGGATTTTAATTTCTTGGCCAGTTTTATCACTGTTTGACAATTATTTAATACTGATCATTATGCATATGAGTCGTGGAATACTCATGCCGTTCTATATATAGAAAAGTGCATTTATAATAATTTACGGTGGCACAGAGGTGACATGGGTATACTTTTTTTTAAGTACCACTATCTTGTGGGAACGAGATACTATCTTGAGGGAACGAGAAACTATCTTGTGGGAACGAGAAAGTTTTCTTGTGGGAACAAGATACTATCTTGTGGGAACGAGATACTATCTTGTGGGAACGAGAAAGTTATCTTGTGGGAACGAGATACTATCTTGAGGGAACGTGAAACTATCTTGTGGGAACGAGAAAGTTATCTTGAGGGAACGAGATACTATCTTGTGGGAACAAGATACTATTTTGTGGGAACGAGATACTATCTTGTGGGAACGAGAAAGTTATCTTGTGGGAACGAGATACTATCTTGAGGGAACGAGAAACTATCTTGTGGGAACGAGAAAGTTATCTTGAGGGAACGAGATACTATCTTGTGGGAACGAGAAAGTTATCTTGAGGGAACGAGAAAGTTATCTTGAGGGAACGAGATACTATCTTGTGGGAACGAGATACTATCTTGTGGGAACAAGATATTATCTTGTGGGAACGAGATACTATCTTGAGGGAACGAGAAAGTTATCTTGAGGGAACGAGATACTATCTTGTGGGAACGAGAAAGTTATCTTGAGGGAACGAGATAATTGACCAATCAGAATCGGTTGTTATTATCAACTGTGAAATCAATGAAAATAAGCAAATTGATTACCTTCAAACATATGCCATATAGATCAAAAGATTCTCGTTCCCACAAGATAGTATCTCGTTCCCTCAAGATACTATCTCGTTCCCACAAGATAACTTTCTTGTTCCCACAAGATAGTATCTCGTTCCCTCAAGATAACTTTCTTGTTCCCACAAGATAGTATCTCGTTCCCTCAAGATAACTTTCTCGTTCCCACAAGATAGTTTCTCGTTCCCACAAGATAACTTTCTCGTTCCCTCAAGATAGTATCTCGTTCCCACAAGATAACTTTCTCGTCCCCACAAGATAGTTTCTCGTTCCCTCAAGATAGTATCTCGTTCCCACAAGATAACTTTCTCGTTCCCACAAGATAGTTTCTCGTTCCCTCAAGATAGTATCTCGTTCCCACAAGATAACTTTCTCGTCCCCACAAGATAGTATCTCGTTCCCTCAAGATAGTTTCTCGTTCCCTCAAGATAGTTTCTCGTTCCCACAAGATAGTGGTACAAAAAAAAAAAGAATACCCATGTCACCTCTGTGCCACCGTAATAATTTGTAACAAGTATATTTTAAAAGTATTAAAGAATTGAATAGATTTACACTAAATTCTATGTTGTATTGTGAACTAGATACAGTACCCTTGATTAAGGTCAGAATCATAAAACACCGATGAAAACTTATGCACACTGAAAATTATATTTTGAAAACTTCCGTGGGAAATTTGTACAATGAGAATGTATTAAGGAAATCAAATCGTTAGAATTGGATAGAAAACGTTAAAAATATTATGTCAGAATAATAACCTATGATGTACTATACTACCTATCAGGAAAAAAAATACAAACGAAAAAGTATGCAGACAGTTTGATATTTTATACATATGATGGAAAAACAACGACAAGTAAAAACAACCAAAACAAAAAATACAATAGTAAAACTTTCTTGAGCAAAATATGAAATATTAATTTATTATAGAAAATACTCTCTTAGCATAAAATAAAAACTATATCATTCATATGACTCAATATGGCATTGAGCAAGTATCGGACAAAATTCAGAATAGTTCAAATACATTGTTGCTTTTTTATTTCATTTATTTTATTTATTTATTGTTTTACTGCTTCAACGAATATTACAAAAAATCTACGTGACCGCTGACCGTTTAACAAAGTAAGTTTGTTGTGACCGTAGGATGAAAAATAAAAAACGAGGTCCCATATCACGATATATGTCGGCACATAAAAGATCTCTCATGGCGTCGAGATAATCGTTTATTTAGGTCTACATTTCCGTGCCATGTATCAGGCAGATTACATATTGTATCAGGCACATCCCATCGTCAATAAGTGATATCATCTCAATGTGGCGATAAGAAGGAAACAAACAAAAAGATATCAATAAGTTTTTGGTGGATTATGATGTAAAACCGAAAAGCATCCCCAAAGTAGGAAATATTTAAATGATAGTAAATAAATATCACATAATCAGAAAATAATTTCTCCAAATTGTTATATTAACGTTTTAATTTAATTTAGATAGTGAATCTTATAATCATACAGCTTGCTAAATTGAAGATAATTTTCTTTTTGCCACCCTCCCCCTTTTTTATATTCTTTTTCCTTATCAGTTTTCTTCATTGTATGCTGTTGACTTATTTACAAATATTATAAATTGAACAACCAATTGACCTAAATAATTACATGTCTTATTCTATTTTTATCAAGTGGAGGAAGTTCCGAGACATTACATGTCCTTAGACGACCTACTCGATCAGTAAGTGTTTCCAATTCTCAATTTCCAATTTCAATTCACTTGTTTGTTTTTCCTAATCGATCACTGGAACGTAGTAATACCACTTTTAATGCATAAAATGATTTATCCTTTTAACAGGAAAAAACCAGAGCATGTTTACAGGCATCTCAATTCAAAATAAATGAAAGTTCAACGAAAAGTTTTCCTTGGATTTGAAAACAGTGTCTTACATCAGTTTCGTGACGTCCATTCAATTTCAGACTACTTTCTGATTTTATAAATATGTACATAGCTTTTATATTTTAAAATATTTCAAACATATTTATTATCATAGATATTGTTTTCAATTAAATTAAGATGTTGTATGTATGTTTGCGCTTACTTTATCATGTACAACTATGCCCGAGGTAAAATTTGAATTTTAAGAAATGTTCTAATTCGGTGCACAGCAAATACTGGTAAATTGAAATGTCGATTTCTACAAATAAGACAAAATTTGTAGTGTAAAGGAGACCTTCACGACATATAATGCAAATCAGCTTATAACATACTATAACAAGAGTGGGCATATACAATACAAAATACATAAATGGTATCGTTAAGTCAAATAAGTTATTCGTAGCAAAAGTAAAAAAAAAAAACCCTGATAGTAAGCTTAAGTTCAACATGTACTAAATGCTCTTCCTTTTTTCTGTATAAAGGTCAGATCCTACGGTTCATAAGGGAGAATGAACTATCTTATTGATCCTTTATGGTGAAATAGGAAGAATATCCCTGAAGAGATATTTAGAAGAATGCTCAGACCTTCATCAAATCAGGGAGATAGATGTTTAAACATGTACAGATAAAGCGCTTTTAAATTAGATTATATTATTCATTTTCTCTTTAGTTGTACTTAATACATTTCTAAGTCATGCTCAATATACTCGAATTATTTCCACAACACTAAAGAGAGAATATTGTGCCACAATTCTGTTTTAACATTCTGATTTTAATTTCCATTTTAATTCTCATTTGCTGATACATTGCTATTTTAGTGATTTTACTTCATTTTCACAATTTTGTTTTCATATATTGATTTTAGAATTTAAAGTTAGTATTTTCATTTTTCATATCTCAATTTTAAATATAATTCTTATTGGAGTGTTACACTTAAAACTTAGTAATTTCATTTTATTTTCACATTTAAGTTTTTACAATCTTATTAAAACGCGACTTGTATTTCGCTCCTCTACGATACTCTTCATTTAATTTAAGAATTTAGAATATTTTGATTGATTTTAATTTTACTATTTTATTTTTATTTCCTTTGATATAATTTCTACTTCAGGGATTTTATTTTTTTATTATTATTCTGTCATTTATTCATTTTATTTCTTACTTCCGATTTTTTATTTCTTTATCTGAATCGTTTTTATTATTATTATTCTGTCCTTTAATTATTTTATTTTTTTACTTCCGTTTTTTATTTCTTTATTATATTTTCTTCATTTTCTTGCTGTTGTATGCATTATTGATTCTGATATGCAAAGTAAAAGTAATGAATAGGAAATTATAAAATACAAGTTAACTGCTAAATGTAAACAGTAACATTTCTTCAAAATAAAAATAAAAAGTAAAAAAATAAAATAAATAAATAAGACAATTCCTCTACGAAAAAAAACACCTCTTAACAAATTGCTGACGAGATATCTGTTCAACACAAAACTAAAATATTTGCTTGTTCAGACAAGGTCAATGCGCAAAAACTTGTGTATCTATACTGGGCACCTATATCCCAAAATGGCAGTGGCGGATCCAGAACTTCCGGGGGGAGGGGGGCACATGTGTATTGTCCAAACTACTCGGCCATTTTTGGTGCCGAATCTGGATTTTTACTTGTAAATGTGTTGCGAAAAATGGGCGGCGGACCCCCCGCTCCCCCCTTCTAAATTCGCCACTGAATAGGGGCAAACACATGGGCGTCTGTTTCATACATGCTACATAAACACATAGCATGTATGAAACAGACGCCTAATCGATGGGCAAACAACCACAAACTGCGTTGGGAACTGAAGGGGTGTTTTTGTTGTTCTTGTGGCGTGTGTAAGGAACGTTATGCTGCTGATGAGTGTTTGGCGATTTTTGTGGCATGTATTAGGAGTGTTTCGCTGCTGATGGGAAGTGTTTGGTGATTTTGTGATGTGTATTAGAGGTGTTTTGCTGCTGATAGGGAGTGTTTGGTTCCTTTTGTGGCGTGTATTAGGGGAGTTTTGCTGCGGATGGGTAGTGTTTGTTTGTATTTGTGACGTGTATTAGGGGCTGTATGCTACTGATGGGGAGTGTTTGGTCGTTTTGTGGCATATATTAGGGGTGTTATACTGCTGATAGGGAGTGTTTGGTGGCATTAATGGTGTGTATTTGGGGTGTTTTGCTGCTGATGGGGAGTGTTTGGTGGTTTTGTGGCATGTATTAGGGGTGTTATACTGCTGATGGGGAGTGTTTGGTGGCATTAATGGTGTGTATTTGGAGTGTTTTGCTTCTGATGGGGAGTGTTTGGTGGTTTTGTGGCATGTATTAGGGGTGTTATGCTGCTGATGGGGAGTGTTTGGTGGCATTAATGGTGTGTATTTGGAGTGTTTTACTTCTGATGGAGAGTGTTTGGTGGTTTTGTGGCATGTATTAGGGGTGTTATGCTGCTGATGGGGAGTGTTTGGTAGCATTAATGGTGTGTATTTGGAGTGTTTTGCTTCTGATGGGGAGTGTTTGGTGGTTTTGTGGCATGTATTAGGGGTGTTATACTGCTGATGGGGAGTGTTTGGTGGCATTATTGGTGTGTATTTGGAGTGTTTTGCTTCTGATGGGGAGTGTTTGGTGGTTTTGTGGCATGTATTAGGGGTGTTATACTGCTGATGGGGAGTGTTTGGTGGCATTAATGGTGTGTATTTGGAGTGTTTTGCTTCTGATGGGGAGTGTTTGGTCGTTTTGTCGCATGTATTAGGGATGTTCTGCTGCTGATGGGAAGTTTTTGGTGATATCAATGGTGTGTATTATGGGAGTTATGCTGATGACTGGGAATGTTTGGTGATTTTGTATACCGTGTATCAGGGTTGTTATACTGCTGATAGGGAGTGTTTGGTGGCTTTCGGGGCGTGTATTAGGGGAATTTTGCTGCTGATGGGCAGTGGTTGTTGGTATTTGTGACGTGTATTAGGGGCTTATGCTATCTGTTGATGGGGAGTGTTTGGTGATTTTGTGGTGTGTATTTGGGGTGTTTTTCTGCTAATGGGGAGTGTTTGGTGGCTTTCGTGGCGTGTATTAGGGGAATTTTGCTGCTGATGGGCAGTGGTTGTTGGTATTTGTGACGTGTATTAGGGGCTTATGCTATCTGTTAATTGGGAGTGTTTGGTGGTATTAATGGTGTGTATTTGGGGTGTTTTTCTGCTAATGGGGAGTGTTTGGTCGTTTTGTGGCATGTATTAGGGGTGTTCTGCTGCAGATGGGGAGTGTTTGATGATTTTGTAGCGTGTATTATGGGTGTTTCGCTGCTGATAGGGATTGTTTGGTTCCTTTTGTGGCATGTATTAGGGGAGTTTTGCTGCGGATGGGTAGTGTTTGTTTGTATTTGTGACGTGTATTAGGGGCTTTATGCTACTGATGGGGAGTGTTTGGTCGTTTTGTGATGTGTATTAGAGGTGTTTCGCTGCTGATAGGGAGTGTTTGGTTCCTTTTGTGGCGTGTATTAGGGGAGTTTTGCTGCGGATGTGTAGTGTTTGTTTGTATTTGTGACGTGTATTAGGGGCTTTATGCTACTGATGGGGAGTGTTTGGTCGTTTTGTGGCATATATTAGGGGTGTTATACTGCTGATAGGGAGTGTTTGGTGGCATTAATGATGTGTATTTGGGGTGTTTTTCTGCTAATGGGGAGTGTTTGGTCGTTTTGTCGCATGTATTAGGGATGTTCTGCTGCTGATGGGAAGTTTTTGGTGATATCAATGGTGTGTATTATGGGAGTTATGCTGATGACTGGGAATGTTTGGTGATTTTGTATGCCGCCGTGTATTAGAGTTGTTATGCTGTTGATAAGAGTGTGTGGGGTGTTTGGTGTTGTGATGTGTATGAGGGGTGAAGTGCTGCTGAAAGAGAGTGATTGGTGTTTTTGTGATGTGTATTAGGGATGCTTTGGTGTTGATGGGGAGTGTTTGGTGGTTTCTGTGGTGTGTATTAGGGATGCTTTGGTGCTGATTGGAGTGTTTGTTGGTTTTTGTGGTGTGTATTAGGGATGCTTTCCTGCTGATTGGAGTGTTTGTTGGTTTTTGTGGTGTGTATTAGGGATGCTTTGCTGCTGATTGGAGTGTTTGGTGGTTGATGTGGTGTGTATTATGGATGTTTTGGTGTTGATGGGGTGTTTGGTGGTTGTTGTGGTGTGTATTATGGATGTTTTGGTGTTGATGGGGAGTGTTTGGTGGTTGTTGTGGTGTGTATTAGGGATGTTTTGGTGTTGATGGGGAGTGTTTGGTGGTTGTTGTGGTGTGTATTATGGATGTTTTGGTGTTGATTGGGAGTGTTTGGTGGTTGTTGTGGTGTGTATTATGGATGTTTTGGTGTTGATGTGGAGTGTTTGGTGGTTGTTGTGGTGTGTATTAGGGATGTTTTGGTGTTGATGGGGAGTGTTTGGTGGTTTTTGTGGTGTGTATTAGGGATGTTTTGGTGCTGATGGAGAGTGTTTGGTGGTTGTTGTGGTGTGTATTATGGATGTTTTGGTGTTGATGGGGAGTGTTTGGTGGTTGTTGTGGTGTGTATTATGGATGTTTTGGTGCTGATGGGGAGTGTTTGTTGGTTTTTGTGGTGTGTATTAGGGATGCTTTGCTGCTGATTGGAGTGTTTGTTGGTTTTTGTGGTGTGTATTAGGGATGCTTTGCTGCTGATTGGAGTGTTTGTTGGTTTTTGTGGTGTGTATTAGGGATGTTTTGGTGTTGATGGGGAGTGTTTGGTGGTTGTTGTGGTGTGTATTAGGGATGTTTTGGTGTTGATGGGGAGTGTTTGGTGGTTGTTGTGGTGTGTATTAGGGATGTTTTGGTGCTGATGGGGAGTGTTTGTTGGTTTTTGTGGTGTGTATTATGGATGTTTTGGTGCTGATTGGAGTGTTTGTTGGTTTTTGTGGCATGTATTAGGAGTGTTTTGCTGCTGATGCGGAGTGTTTGGTGGTTGTTGTGGTGTGTATTAGGCGTTATGGTGCTGATGAGTGGTTGGTGATGTATGTTGGTTTTAGTTACATTTGGTCTGGAGATATTTTCACTGCGCTTTGTAACAGATATACTGCTCTTCGCACATTGTTCCAAGTATCTACAGCCTGTCAAAGAATGTCAGTGGCGTATGCCTCCACAACGATTCACGAAAGTATATCGTCAGAGGTCCGTACTACCTCGCTGTTATTAAAACAGAATTGTGGCCTTAATTTTCCTCCATACAACTGCGTTTGCTGGAGGTAGAATGGGATACTAAATTTATTTCTATGATTTCTACGGATGAGGCGTTACACTCTATGTTATCACCAGTCAGCCTAATTCAGTAATGTGATGGGCCTGGGACCAAGGGATTTACAGGTTGGGTCCAATCAGTGAGTCATTGACGTGCTGTCTTTTGGATACAAGTTAAAGGTCTAGAGTGAGTTTTACTAAAGGCCGTAAGCCCAAACGTAGACGTAGACGTAAACTTTGCAACTAAATTTACGTGTAAGTCAATTGAATTTTTCGTGAAGTCCATGCCCATACGTAATTACGTTGGTAAATGTTGTAAAAGCTGTACGTTACGTTTGGAACTCTTTAGGGAGGAAACAAATATTTCTTAGCAGTGTCTACGTCTACGTTTGGACTTACGACCTTTAGTAAAACACAGCCCTGGTTTCTTGTCATAGAAATCATTGGCAGGTTAAATGCCCCTCGCTTCCTATAGCGAGTCCGTTGTAAAAACCAGAATTTCTGTGCAATGCATCATACAGAAACTGACACTTCAAACGTAAATCTTAAGATTAATGTGAAGTAAAACGGGAAAGAATTGGTATTACGTTCTACACACACTTACACACCAACATACTCACACACCTACACACACATGTTTCTGTTCTAAAGCCGTATCTTCCTTAAGGCTTTTCGACTCATTTTGGAAAATTCAAAAATATTTTTGTAAATATATTACGTTATACTGCTGTAGTGAAAACGTGATTTCTATTTACATGTAAGTCCGACTGATTCCTACATGTATACGTACATGTAATTCAATATCATCAGTCCAATGATATTTATTACATATCTAAATCTTGTCTTATCTTACGGATGTCATACCCGCTCATTATATTAAAAAGCATTCAAAATACATCAGCACATATATCTACTTTATATATTTTTTTCATCGGATCAATTTATTATTTCATATTTGGTCGCCATGATATTTTATCCCGGGCATACATACATGATCCATTTTATATATCGTATACCGGGTATTTTTTTTTTTTAAGTGTACTTGAATTTGATGTTCCATTACTTTTGTAACATCTGAATGTTTGGGGGTATTCCTGGTGTGTGTTGCTAGCCAAACTTTAAAATACATCCATCTTTTCCTATCTTTAGTGTATATGTATGCCCTGCCTTGTATTTTATGTTTTCATATTTGAAAAAAAATGTGCTCACTGTGTATGTGTCTGCCGGTCATTTTAATTATGATATGAACAATGTATATTTATTCTATATTTATAAAAACATTGAGGTGTCAAGCATTACAGTCGCACATCCGGGTGCTGAGATCTATGAAACAAAAAGATCAATTGCTTAATTGTACTTGGTGCAAAGTATTTGAAAACCTAAACAGAGAACAGACCAAACACTTTTTGAGTATGTTACTGTCCGCGCCACTCACTTTGTAAACCGGAAAATCTGGATTTTCACTTATTTATCTTTAAAATAGTTTTACAACATTAATATCAATCGACAGATTTTGTCTAGTCGTAACTTTTGGTGTATGTTATGTTTCTACGAAGAAGCATTCGTATTCTATGGGGAAAATCATTTTAGATAGGGCATTTTCTATGTTAATTTTGACGTGACGTCGCCGATGTTTAACATTGAGTCTATGGGGAAACTTGGCAAAGTCACGTCAAAACTTAACATGGAAATCGCCCTATCTAAAATTGATTTTTTTTCTATAAAATATGAACGCTTCTTCATACAAACATATAGCATACACCAAAAGTTACGACTAAACAAGATCTATCGAAAGGTTTTGCCTTTTTGAAATTATTCTGAAGATGAATAACTGAAAATCCAGATTTTCCAGTTTCCAGAGTGAGTGGCGCGGACAGTAGGTATTTTTGTTTTGGTCCGAGACCCAGACATAAGAAAAGTGTGACTTATCTTAAACTCTGTATATTTATGAGGAACTCATGTGTGACTAATGTAATTAATTAATACACATATTATCGCATTGGATACGTTTACCACATCATGATAGGACATTTTAATAAGAAGATAAACCGGTGTGACCTAGTGGATAAGGTGCTCTGCTTATGATCGAGAGGTCTGGGGTTCGACTCCCGCCCGGGCACACCTGTGTTCTGTGTTTCGTATGAGACAGTCACGGTAGGTGTGGCACGTTAAAGATCCCACACTCCATCTGGTGGGTCTGTTGCAAAGGTCTAAATTTGTATGCAACGCATCAGACAGATGCCGTCACCATATACGTGAAATAATCGTGGAGTGACGTAAAACAATATTCAATTAATTAATAAGATTATCTGCCCTTGAGAAGAGCTCTTCTGCTTTCTATACATCACTGTGGAGTATATGAAGGTGACAACTGGATGATAGACTAGATTGACTAAATATTACCATTGTGAATTGACAATAAAAAAATAAGAACAATAAATTGAAGCAGCCATTGCATAACTTTTATAGGTGTTTACCGTTACACATTTACATCCGCGGACTACAGTAAACAAGGGCAGATAATTCACCTTATTGGGATGCCCTTTCCTCTTGAATGTGAATCCTTACTCTCTATTCAAATGAAAAAAATGCATAAAATGGTTTTCATATTTTACTTCAATATTTAAAATGTACTCATGTGAGCAGTACATTCACCGACTTCATGAAAGTCATTTATTTATTTTTTTTAACTGTTGGCTTAAATTGTGTAAGTAAATATCTTGAAAAGGTAATAAAGATGAGAAGACATTCATTTACCGATTAAACCACTGGATTAACTACATGTATACACAATTAGATCTTTATTTAACAGTATTGCATAATTAGTTTTAATATGCATCAGGGGCGTAGCTGCCTTACACGCCAGCACGCCATGGCGTGCACATCACGAGGACAAAAAAAAATTAAAATGTGACTCAAAGACATCCATATCATATGACAACTCGTAAGTGTCAAATCAATTTGTGAAAACAATAATCTTCAACTTTCTCTAAATCAAAAAGACTTTAATGTTAAGAGGTAGATTCAAGTTCAGCTTTTATTGTGTTCGACACATATTCTTCAATATTAAACGTCATTTCTTATGACAAAAATAGTTTCAATGTTATCAAGATGTAATCCAGAAAGCACGACTTTGCATTGAATTTTACAAAATTTTCTCGGGGGAGACCCTCGAACCCCCACTTACAAGAGAGGGTGATCCCATCCCCCTCTCAGAGCTGCGCGCGCCTCATAAGAAGCTTTCTTTGCGTGCACATTGAATATTTCTAGCTACGCCCCTGTGCATTAAAAAGTATAATATGATAAACATATCAATATTAGGTATTCATTATGTAATTATTATTTATCATAATAATTATTAAACAAACATGGAAATGCCGGTTGCAGCATACAACATTCCACCCTTGATCATACAACAACCTATAGGCCATAGCATGGTAATTAACGAGAGGTGTGATTGGCTGATCTGCTGTAGGGAGAGAGGTACTACTATTTCAATGTATCAGTGGTTCTGATTGGATGAAATTATTTGATCAATCTATAAATAAATATTGATTCTTCTGTAAAATCATAAATTTTAATCTCATTTCATTAATATAATGATTTTATAACCTTTAAGGGGTGGTTGTTTACATTTGAAATTTGTCAAGCTATGCGGGGCGACCCATTCTAGCAAGATTTTCACGAAATTAAGGTGGATGACCTATAATAAACTGTTAAAATTCTGGAAGAGGATATATATATATATATATATATCTTTTGTTTATATTTGGGGGGGGATTCTCTTGCATTAGATAAATTGCTAGCATTTATGTGGCATTATGCTGTTATTCATCTCTAAGTTTCAACTGCTTATCGCGTGTGTGGTTTAAAAAAATAAATCTTGCTGTTCTTCATTTTATCTATAGCAATTTCTTATATTTTAAGTACTTCTGTAGGTTTACATACCAATTTTCTTAATGATATAGTGATTGTTACAATGTGATCTATGAAGCATGTCTTTCTAACCATATTTTTATTCTCTTGCAATGTTATATATATGTTTGCAATCTTAATTTTGTGCTTTTGCTTTAAAGTGCTATTAGAATGCTGGAGAATTTTGCGTTTTCGTGTAATACTAATTGAATTATTCCTCCATTGAAAGAAATTACAACTTTTCTTGCTTCAGTTCAGTATTTCTCTGGGAGATGTTTAAAAATACCGATTTGCCTAGTATCACGAACAATATAAAAGACTTCCAGTTTAACTTGTTACAAAACCTTTGTACAACTTTTAACGTCATTTAGTATGACGTCACAATTCAAAGTTTAACGTAATAATGAAAAATCAGGGGAAAGAACACCTGTACAACTTCTGACGTCACATATTATGGCGGTTAACTACTGAAAAAAGCTATCGAACTTTTTATTGTTTATTGTATATATCTTGAGATCGGCGTCGCGACACTTTGTGAGCGACTCTTTTATGCAGATAGGCATATAATATAGAAAAATCATTCTAATAACACTTAAAGTTTTATGTGCTTCGTGTTTGTGTATGCTGTTTCTTACAATCTGTATTTAAAACTATTATTCTATGATACTGTGAAATTGTGACTAGGTCCTTTGTGTTTTTGTTTAGTATTTTAAATATCTAACTGACTTTTCAGTATAGTACTTGCTTGTTCTACCTACATGATGTTATTGTTAAATATATTCTATTATGATAATGTCGGTTTAAAAGCTCAGAAGAGCTTATGATTCTCTTAATTTGCCTCTTACTTTGTTACATGATATGCCCACTTCAGGCAGCTAAAGAGAGAAGTCTCACAAAAAAACTAACAATTGAATTTTCTTATATTGTCTTACATCTTTCACAGATAACATCGTAATTTCAGCATGCTATGGCGTTTAAGGTTTCTTGAGTTTTGCTGTAAGAGTTACAACTCCCTTTGGCAATCATCTGGAATAGCGACACATAACAAAAGGAGCTTGAAATATTTTATTGATTTAATATTTGTAATTTTTTTTGCTGTTAGAATTTAGTAATCGGTCATGTGAAAGCCATCCGTAGCTACCTTAAAATAAGGCTTATCATATCTTATCATTTTAGTGTTGGCCTAATCATAACCAAATATTTCTGATCAGTGTGCGATCATGAATTTTACAAAAACGTTCCCTATAATTAAAAATGCGAAAGAAAACATAAAATAGTTATGTAGTTTTACTTAAGTATTTAGTGTTTGTAGTAAGTATCACGTTGGCTTTTAATGAATTTAGGACGATGTTATAGAGATTCGGTAAATTAAAAGATTAAAGTCAGCATATTCTGTCAAGCTCGCAGCATTAGCTGCAATGTCCTACAATGTCCAAAGATATGGAAAAGACCTTTTTTTACAAAACCGCTCAGATGAGGATGAACTGGACAAACAACGAAAATAGCATACCTACATCCTTTTAAAGTTCCACAAACTAGGTTCTGTTATTATAAACATTTGCACATCGAAATAATCTCAGATGGGTCCAGACCCTCGGTCTACCCCTCTGAATCCGCGCATGGAATAAACCAATCAAGTCATTGAATTATCATATGACATACTCCGATGTAAATGTTGTTCATTCGGACATCCTCGACCTTTTCCTGCGTAAAAAAGCTCGGACGTCACTCGTAGACATTATTTAAAAATAGTTCCTGTGGTTATAGACGCTCGCATGTGTACCAGACAAATAGGTCAGTGCTTGGCGTGTAATAAAGACGTTAGAAGACTTTCACAATTCAACGGACTTAAATTAAACGTTAATCCCGAACTGTTGCAGCTTTCATTACTTTCCTTGACATTGATGACATAGATTGTGTACTGGATTACATTTTACATCGCTGATATATTACTGAGTACATTGCCGGAAACCGATTGATGCATGGAATCGGTGTAAGTCATTCCGCCGAGTGACGTCCGAGTCTTTTTTCGTAGGTACAAGTAAAGGGCGAGGTTGTTCCGAATGAAATGTTGTTGTCACAAAACTTGTCAAGTAAGAGTTATCTCTCTTTTGATACTAAACGGAGAACGCGAATGGTAATTTAGTGATTAACTACATTTGCAGGTCTTTCACATCTTTATCATATCATCTTGATAAAGAGATTATTCAAATTATACTATTGCCAGTTTTCACTGTTGACCACTCGTAAATGATCATTAAATACAACGACGATTAAATTGGAAATGATTTATCGTTTGGATGATCTATGGTATATACATGTATTTTCAAACGGCGACATTTTCTGTATTTTTCATTCCCTTATTCTCCGCTACCCCAGTGTAGCTTCCTTCACACCATGTGGTCATGACATCACCACAATAAATGGACCGGAACATTCTTACATTGTCCGAAATGAATCATCATTGATACGTAGAGTTATCTTTCTTTGGATTCCAAAGTGAGGAAATGCGGATGTGAAATGGAATTTACGTCAATAATAGTTAATTTATTCGAGTCTTAAAAAAATTACATGTGCGTAAACTTATGTGTCATGATTCAAAATTCTTCATTTACCGGTATACGGGAATAAATTATTTTAGACCATGATATTGTATCATTTTCGAAATGCAATCTCGCTGACAAGTACACTTGTAAAATGTTATATTGATATCATAATGATAATCAACAGATGCCATCCCACTGAATTTATCTTGAACTTTTTCTTTTACTTAAAACACACAGAAAAGGAATAATTTAAGCGTTTAAAAATACATTTTCTTGACAAGTATGTGACATTGACAAATTTCTATATATAGAATGTAATAAAATGCAATGCATTCTTCCCAGAGGAAGTTCTACCATCGATACAAAAATTTTCTATTGTTGAAAATTCTGTTCTTCGTGAAAAACAACTCTTCAAAAACAATGATTATCTCGTTCTTGGTCTGCGCTTGAAATACCATAGGAATTGTTGCTTTCTGTTCGTACAAAAACCAGAATGTATCTATTTCGCCCAGGACCCATGAGACAATTTAGAAAAGCATTACTCATTTTACATCATATATATATATATGAATTATTTGCTGGCTTTTATAGAGTGTGGTACAATTTTTATGGAAACGATCAACTGTCAGACTATCACAGTTCGGAAAAAAAAAAACTCCTGGTCTTTTCAGAAATACATTATTTACACAAGTATCATATTTTCAGTTATTGTTTCTTTTCCAGCGGGTCTGACAAATGAAATAAATATGGTAATAAAACCCCTGGTAATTAAATCGATTAGGACATGTATGAAATAATTTATATTATATGAAATATGTCAATGTTAATACAGACAATACTAAGGGAGACAATCTATAATAGAAATTCATGTACATAAATTGATAACAATGTTGCTATTTAAGACGCGTAATGAAGTTAATGGTAAATGCATGTATTTTCACAATCCCTGTCATAAAGGCTTACAAGGCCAAAAGATAATATGTCTGAACAATTAAGAGCAAGACTAATCCCTTAGACAAGATACCAGACAGATGCAAGATTAACCTCCCATCAACAGTATGCACTCACCAGGGCAGAGAAAGCGTTTCAAAAGTGGGGGAAGGGAGTTTTGTAACCTGATAAAAAATCGGTCGATCATCGGCGAAAAAAGAAGAAAAAGAGAAAGAAAAAGAAGGGGGCAGTGCTATCTCCCAGGTTCCTACAGGTGTGTCCATTTACAGCTGAGTAGATGAGCTATGGCCACAATATGAACATCACATGGTTCATGGAGGTGTTGTACGTAAAAGATCCCTCAGTTCTGACGTGGGGTTCTTACGAAGTTGTGGAATTTTTTTTGCAGATTTAGTTGATTCTAAACCCCCCCCCCCTTTTTTTTTTTATTCTGCCTCTATTATCCCTACGCAATACCAATAACCACCGTTTGCACAGATTTAAATCCCCTCCGATCAAGAATTCACTGTGCCAAATTTGGATGAAATTCCCAGAAGTTACGGAGAAAAGGTAAAAATATAGAAATGAAAAATTTTCTATAAACATACAGATATTGAGAAAAAAGAACTATGGACAAATTTTAATCAGGAAAGCTCATTTGTACCATAGGTTATAAAGCAATGATAACAAACATTTCAGACAGAGCTCAAGTCCTTCTACCAACAAGTAAGCCATTGTGCATAAGTATCGATTAAAAGATAATAGAATTACCAGATACAGGGACGGTTTCATGACAGTTCGCAAAAAAATTGCTTCGGACGTAAATGAATTTCGTGATGGCCTTTTGATACTGCATCTGTCAGTTAAAATTAAATTCTGCTACTTAACAAGTCGATCAATCCCTTCATTCCATTAGAATACTATTATATATAACCTAGCCAATTCGCCGATCCATTGTTGTGGAACCGATTGTTTGCATGCGGTAACATTAGCCTAAATTGACGGAAGCACCATCGCAAAACACATTTAATGTGATATACATATCTCCGGAGACATTCAGTGTAGATCAATGTATGAAAAATACTGCATTCAATCAAAAACTCTCAGTTGTCGGAAATGCTATTGATCCATCCAGTTGTAAAGTAACAAGACCTTGTCCGGCAGATCTATGTTTATTTAAGAAGAATGAATATGAATATTTTGAACGCAACAAAAGACTAGACTGTGATAAGTTATCCGAAAGAGCCAGAATTCTAACAATATCAGAATTGGTTGGTATTTGCAGAAAAATCGCTATGGTAAGTACATGCAATTCATCTTGTGTAAGAAATTTCTAAAACTTGGCCATTATTATCGTATCATTAATATTCTTACAATTTATTCTATTTATAGATTTTGCCAGGGAAAATATTAATAACCTATCTAGCTATGTATGATACAGAGTCCTTTTTCCCGTCTTTATTAAGAAACGAAAACACCTGACGCAATGACGAAATCCTACCACAGTGGCAATAATGCTTATTTTTTTTATCTGAAAATTGATTTCATAGGTACAATCGTTCTGTTTAATACACCTTTATCAAAGGCAGGGATCCATATGTTGATACCATCTTTGTTTTTAGTATGTCGAAGCTCTTATCTCTCTCTTTCTCTGTGTGTGTGTGTGTATTACAGTAACCAGTCGTATATGTTGTATGTAATGATATGATCTGTTCTTATCTTGAAATAAAAAAATTTGATCACTGATCTAATCTAATCACAGTGGCGTATTTAGAGGGGGACCGGGGACCACCCCCCTTTATACCCACATATTTACTAGTGAAAATGCAGATTTTGCACCAAAAAAGGCCGAGTAGTTTGGCTAATACACATGTGCCCCCGCCCCTCCTTCCTTTTTCGGAAATCCTGGATCCGCCACTGAATCATACATGTCTATCCGTTTTCTCTATCGATTTGTTTAGTTCCAGCGCTGATCTAAAGAGGTCTGGACATATCCTGGCCCTGAGATTCGGCGAAATTACTTTTCTTGTTATTAGATAATTTTACACATAAAAACATGGGTGGACCCCTCTCGGGAAATTCATTGGAGGTGGCCCCCATCTCGTTAAAATTTTTGGATCCACGCTTGTGTTTATTGATTATTTTATGCCATTTCATATATATATATATATATTTACATATATATATATAAAATAATCTTGGAATATATATATATATATATATATATATATATATATATATATATATATATATATATATATATATATATATATATATGGTAGCGGCACCCTGTCTACGCAACAGAACGCCCCCCCCCTTTTTTTTCCCTCGTCCTCCTACCCCAAGAAGTGCCAACGTCTCAACCGACTGACTGACCGAGAGACAAATGATGAATCACCTCAGGAAAATCCGACAGCTGGGGTCGAACTCGACTCAAATTAGTAATCCAGTGCGGTGTCACTGGACCACATTACATAACTATATTTATAGGCCGCAACTTATCAAACAAATTTAGAAATCAGCAAACTCGGAATGATTCTCCCGATCGCAAATGGCATAATGGGTTTCGATATATTGGAAAAGGAGTGAAATGTGCATAGTGGCTAAATAATAAATTCATGAAATATATTGTCGTCAGTTTATGCATACCCAGTGCATGGCATCTATTGAAATACATGAATACGTGACCGACAAACAGTTTCATCTTCAGTTCCTGCGCTATGGCATACTGTGTATCATGGTATGGTATAATGGTATGATGCGATGGTACCGTGGTACGATGATATGAAAGTACAATGTATAGTGATCGATCGACACGCTAAATTAAGACTACTCTTAGCTTAAAGTGAAAAAGCAGCTGACTCCAATAGAGTGCCCTTTTTACAAAAGAACTTATAACAAATCGGGGGGGGGGGGGGGGGGGGTTGTTATTAATTAATAAAATTTTCTGGGATGCTCTAAATAAATGCATTCTAGACAGACTAGTAAAAGGAAACACATCCGAAGTAGAAAATCCATTGTTTCTGCAAATATCTGTGTTTAACTTGTCAATTATTTACGATTTGTCACAAGTTCTTCAGTCCCTCTGGATCCTCCATTTTTAGGAGTACTTTCGGTGCAAGGGATGGATCTTCCTTCGATAATTTCTTTCAACTTCAAGGCATACTGTAAAACAGTTAAACATAACTTATGGTATAATGATATGACACAGCCAATCCTAACATAAATTCCAATCTGTCATATCTAATTATGCCCCTTTTCGTGAATTTTGCACCAGGATTGTGGTCACGCTGCTTGTTTTGGCTCCATTTGCTATGAGAAATCGTACTCACACGGGCACCGGCACCAGATGACCTTGCCCTTTGCGGCAAGTGGGAAGGCAGAACCCGCAGTATCAATTCACCAATATCAGGATTGTGTCATTTCCATTGAGCGTTTCAAGTCAAAATAACGATAACCACTTAATCATACATTTTTGTGACATTATCTATGTTTTATTTTGATCTCATTACCGCATTTGCTTTGTCTGAGACAGGTACCTGTAAAGTCAGAGGTTCTTACTTTCATCAAAATCTCTTACTCAAAAATAGACAAATATATAAAGAAAAATAATCACAGATACACACAAAGATGTTGATACAGATATCTAGTTTTGTTCTTGGTCTAAGAATAGATATGTTCATGTACAAGGTAATAAGTACATGTAAGTAACATATTAAAGTCATATTCTGTTGGGTTTGTTTTGTTTGTTTGTTTGGGGGGGGGTTGGCTTTTTTGTTTTAGTTTTTAGGTTTTTTCTTAATATTCGGTATTTTGACTTTAATAAACAGTTAACTTCCAGGAATTATTTCATGTTTTATCATTTGATTAGTTTTTCCTACAATACATTGGTATCTGTTCATATCTGCGTTTATCAGCACTGTAATGTATAGTGTATTGTACTAAAATCGGATTTTTCAGGTACAGATCTTGCCTCAAGTGGGAGAGGGGGCGCACTCCAATGACTGGCATTTAAGGCTTTAACCAGTGGTTAAGCTAGCTGGTGGTTAAAGTTCGTATTACTATATTGTACTTCTTTTAAATAAAATAACATTTAGTTACATGTGTATTCATTATACTTTTTGTAGCATATGTAATCAGTAAAATGTTCAACTTGGCTGAATACTCATACAGTGACTCTGCAAATTTATCTAAATGCCTATCAAACTTTAATCATTGATAAGAAAAAAAGACAAGGACGGAAACCGTATAGAAAAAAAACCCTTCAAATTTCATATTTATTGGTATAAAGTCTTAGGGGAGGGATGTAGTTCTTTCCAAATGTTCGGCTATTTAATGAGCAAAAAAGAACTAGTGATGCATAAAGATAAATAGGAAACCTTTAAAAAATCATAAAAACTCCTGAAACGTGTGATTTTATGGTAAAAACCTTAAAAATGAACAGAATATTCAGAATTCCCTTCTGGATCCATCTATACTTTATGTATGATTAAATACATTGATATACCCCCAAATGATTTATTCCTTTCAATATCGTTATCGAGCAAACATAGTATATTCACTAAAAAATTCATAAACCTCATCGCAAGCAATACATTCAATATATGACATGTTTTCATGATGAAATAGTGAATGGCAGCAATTACGAAACATGGTATATCAGTGAATTATAATGCTCGTATCATGGTCACAAATACATTCCACTAAGATATCCGAGGATTGAATTGCATGCACATAACTGTACATGAAATTGATTTCGGGGATTACCTGTTTTTCTCTTGATCAATTTCTGATATTTAAATATCGGTGTTATACCAGTGTTTACATGTAAAAGTGAATCTGTAACGGGATACTGTCAACGACTCCTAAAACTAAATGCCCGTGTCATATTCTACCGGCATTATCTATCCATCATCCTTCGGGCAATTGTTATGATAAACTTCACGAAACCTATACCTTTTAAGCATGTAAATTGTACATCACATCCATCAGAATTGGATAATGCCGTATGTTATGTGGAAATTTGCAGCCTAAAACCATTGGGTCTGTGATGACTCCAGTAATGGTCATGGTCCTATTTCCTGTATCGATAATATTAATGTCATAATATGTATTGACATTCGGAATGTTTTACAATCGGAGTCTACGTCGACATGAAGGTGCCTTCTTGTAGATACATGTTCGGAACTCCTCGCACTTTACTTGTGAACTTTTTTCCGAAGAAAAGCGGGGTAGTTCCGAATGGTAGGTACGTTATCGCATTTATATGATAGTCTTATGGTTGACATTGTCATTCGCATAGACTAATGACAAAACCATTATGTCTAATGACGGAAATATAATACTACAGTGTACTAAAATTTACAGAAAAAATTCTGCTCTAACGACGTCACTATGTACATGTAATACAGTGGCGGATTGAAAGGGGGTCCGGGGACCCGCCCCCCACCCCCTTTGGTCACATATTGACTAGTAAAAATCGAGATTTTGCACCAAAAATGAATGAGAAGTTTGGCTAATACCGATTTGGGTCCCCCTTTTTGGAAATCCTGGATCCGCCACTGTAGTATACGTATACCCGTGTGCTTCATAATGATTTAAAGTTTTAACAGGGATACTGTGACTGACTGGGTTTTTAGATCCCTTTTTATGGAAGATGTTACCAACCTTTGAAGCATACACGCAAGTAGTGGAATCCGGTGATCCGTCACTAATAGATAATATATAATTTAAAATCTGAACAAAATACAAAAAAAAAAAAGAAATTAAATAGATAAAAGTCAAATCATTTAGATAATTTATTCTTAAATCATTTTTAATTGTATGTTCACGTATACGTTTCGTCTTTAACTGTAACTTTTTAGAATTCCTGTGATACAAGCCTGGCCCTAGGTTATTTTTAAACAATTCTTTTATATTTTCGTAACATCAAAGATAAAAAAAAAAGATTATTGTCTTGGGTCAGACTTGCCGGACTAGTAATGCCCTATCCCACAATAATGTTGATGAAAAAGAATTTGGCTTTTTTGTGCGACTAGATCATGGGAGGGCAGGTATGATCGCTGATACAGATGCAGTGGTCCTAATGGGTGACGCATGTAATACCATTCGGAACCACGTCGCTCATTTACTATTTAAAGTACGAGGAGTTACGAATGATGTATAACATGCAGTTTCTATCTTTGTTGACATTACAAAATTGTTAGGCCCAATGTTAACGAGGGATTAGTAATTCTGCTTGTAATCTAAATTTCCTAAGTTGGAATCTCACAAAACACAAGGGTATCAATATCCTTCAATTATACCGTCTCCAAAAAGGGATGTATACTCAATATCCTTCAATTATACCGTCCCCAAAAGGGAAGTATACTCCCAAAACATGGCGCCAGTAACATTGTAATAAATCACTATATTATACACAAGCGTAGCTTTTTAAAAAGCTTAGGTTGCAATCGGAATAGCTTTAAATCTTCAAGTTGTTGGTCCCTTTTTGGGAAAGTCTCTCGGATGTTCTCGTCAATATTCGGAAATAAGTTGATTTTTGTAGTGAGCAAATCTTTTTTCAAAAAAAATTGTGAACATTTTATAAGATTTATTTCTAGAAATCTCAATATTTACAGCAGAATTATGTGCTAATATTGTTTCTTAGTACTAGATTATTACCCACATGCCACGTTAATGGAGTTTGCACATGCGCTTTCACAGCGAATTTACTATCTTAATATACAATCGGCCGAGGCCGATTGCAAATAGACATACATCATTAAAAATCATATCTTGGATTTCAAATTCCTGGAGAAACATACTCTGGGTGAAGAAAAGTGAATGCAACAAAAATGGGAGGAAATTTAATCTCACTTTGTTAACTTTTCAGAAAATACAGGATATAGCAAATTTGACAGTTTCGTAGTATGTCGACTCATTTAAAAGATTCAGGGATTCAGTCAATGGTTTAGTGTAAACTTAGTTGAATGTAGAAATTAAAGTACAAAAATACTTAATTTCATCATGCCCCTGTATGATTGATTACCTCACTCAGAGTAACGCCAGTCTTGTGACCTGAGGTCAAAAGCTAAACACGTGTACAGTATAGCCTAATAGAAAAATGCATCAGTATCTCGCAAATACAGTACCGATGTCGTTGATTCGTAGCTTTACTTCAGTTTAATTCCTATGTATAATGTATGAAATTATCAACAGACATCTAAAACATGTTTGGGCTACTAACCGAAGATCGTGTTATGTTAATCGTACCTTTTCTGTGTCTTTCCGGCAAGCTCGGTTGCTTTTCCGAGAGTGCGACGGAAAGACTGGCAATGCCTGTCTAGATCTTAAAATGTCTTAGACTGGCAATGCCTGTTTAGCTCTTCTTCGCGCATCGATAGCAAGCAAGAGCAGGTAACTCCTACTCCAGTCTGCCAGAGAAAGTGCGATTACATGTTACGTATATGTTACAGTGGTGGATCCAGGATTTCCGAAAAGCGGGGCACAAGTGTATTAGCCAAATTACTCAACCATTTTGGGTGCCAAATCTGAATTTTTATTTATAAACATGTGGTGAAAAGGGCGGGCGCCTCTCCCTTTCTAAATCTGCCACTGTGTTATACGACAAATAAGATTCTGACTGATACTTGCTCAATAAAAACCTAGTAACCCTTACCCTACAACTGACGGTCTTTGCAATCGTATGTCTTTATATAAAATTAATTTGCTACAATATTATCTTTCCCACTTCACGTCATAATTCTCAAATTAGATACTCATACAGGATACAGTAATTAAATGCAACACATAGTACAAGAAATGAAAACAGAGACATCGTATCCCAATCCAAAATTATTAATGAATGAGCCATAACATTTATAATTCAAAAATAAACCTTTACAAAACGCGCTCTACCGCGTTCGTGGTGTTGAAAGCGTATATCTACTCGGAACGGAAATGCAATATCATTTCAATTGGAATTTCAGCGGTGGATATAGAAGAGAGAGGGGTTATTTTATTTTTTTTTTTTGGGGGGGGGGTCTCAAATTTATCAAGACGATTTTAGAAGCGATACTTTCTATCTTATAAGGGACAGGTTATGCCAGTGGTATCGCACTGGATTTAAATCTTACAATCCGGATTCGGTTTTGTGGCCATCTTTTTTACTTTCGGATTCGTTCAACGTTTTACAGTTTTCCTTTGGAATCGACAGTATATTCCCCAATGCTTTGAGTGGGTTCATTGTATAGGATGTAGTTATGCAGTTATAACTTCGGATGGTGTAAATTAATAATTAAAACTTAATTCTTTCAATCACGAATCCGTACGAACATCCCACCCCCCTTTTTCCCCACACTTTCTCTAAACTCCGAATTCCACCACTGACACTTATCTCAAAGTTTTACCGTTATCCTTTGGAACCGACAGCATATTCCCCAATGCTTTGGATGGGTCCATTGTATAGGATGAAGTCATGCAGTTACCGGTATAACCTTTGGATGGTGTAAATCAATAAATAAAACTGACTTCTTTTAATAACAAATCCCTACGATACCCCCCCCCCTCTTTTTCCCCACTTTCTCTAAACTCCGAATTCCACCACTGAAATTTATCTCAAGTGCGTTGTTCATTTCTGTATTGATTTGGCATTGTTATCATATGATATGTTGACCCAAGTTGAACTCTTGTAGTTAATCTGTACCTGATACTGAATTCATTTAAAATTAGAGTGCTACTACAATTATTAGAGAACAATCATGTTCATTACAATTAGATTAAAACTTCTAGAGGCGAAAACCTTCTAAAAGCGAAAAGTTTCCCTAATGGTAAAATAACAGATGAAGTACAATTTCCACTTGTACTTGACGACCTAAAATATCACAATTACTGGCAGTCTTGTCCCATGATGCCTTGCGCTGCGCTTAATTTTAAAGAGGTCTCGGCAATCAGCACAGATTACGTTGATGCCACATTTCAGGTAAGGATCCACAGATTTCGCCGCGAAAGGTTCCACCATGGAAAATGTTTCTGAAAGGGTGTCCAACACTCTTTTAGAGTGTGATTTTATCTTATTTTTAAACCAAAATTATCAAGAAAAGTATTTTGTCGATTTTCAGGGGTGAATCCCCAGCCCCCACCTCTGTATCTGCACAGGGAGTGCATCTTACAGCGGTCTACATCATCACTGGTTCATTATAGACTCTTGCATCCAAACATTCACCCATTACACGAAAACGATTTTCTATAACTAGCGCACTTGTAAAATAAACAGAATCAACCTCAAAGCATTAAATTACCTTGTAATGGACAAATAATGCCGAGCAGCATACATCATTACAACAAAGCATGATTATACGGGAGGGTTGATCGAGAAACAAAACTCGATCTCATGATATGTCTATCATCTAATTATCTTTCCCTCATTTTAAGATTTTTAAAATGCGCATAATTCAAAACGAGACGATAATTTGAAATCTACGCATAAGGAGAAAACGGAAGTAGATATTTATTGATTATGTAAGAAATGTGATACGATGGTTATGTTATGAACTCATTTTACATAAGGTAGCTCAATAAATTATTCATTTTATATTACATGACAGGACCTCCGCGAATCTATTCTTTGCCGTTGTTAGTTGTATTATTGTTTCTCCTGTTGAATATATTGAATATATAAAAACATCTGTAGCGAACAAAACTCCGATTCACAGATCCTGAGGATGTAAGGGGTCCAGGGTCCTGGACCATCCGATGAAGTGGCGTAGTTATAATAAAGTTGGTATTGCAATACGTGCAACTCTCTCAAATAGAAAAGAAAAATGATATAACTTTAATTGCTCATACTCTTTTTTATTGTGTTTTTTGACATCTGACAAAAGTCTGTAAACTTGCTTCTACCTTGATTACATGTAAATCAGAACAATGTATGGCACACCAATTTGTGAAAAAGTTTTAGTTTTTACCATTTTTAAATGGCATATTTAGTATAATAAGTGCAGCAAAACATTTTAAAACCATTTAAAACGTTTTGAACCGCTACCCTTTTATTTAAATTAGAAAAAAACGTCATAAATATGAAGAAAACTAAATTTTGACTTTGACATTTGCAAATGTCCCTTGAAATAAATATTTTCTTATAAAAGTTAAATAAGTAAGTAAAAACGTAAATGAATATTTAATTACTATAAATCAAAAAAAAAAACACACACACACACACACACACACACACACACACACAAGAATGTGTGAAATTGAAATAGTCGGACTTATATTTCTGATATGACTCATTAAGTGCTGTATAACACTTCAAACTTGCTTTGCTGTGGCACATAAACAGAAAAAGTACCTCCAGTAGGTTTGAACCTATACCCTTTAGCATACCAGAACTAGCCGTTATAAAAATAAACAAATGTAATAGCCTTTGAATTAGATATTTTCTAATCGAAGTTAGCAGATAAATGCTTTAATTTTTTGCTTAGAACTCTTTACTGAATAAATCAAGATCATGACCCTGAGTACTTTATTTCTGACAAGTTTAATCAGAATCCCTTCAGTGCTCAGGTTTAATTTTCTGTGCATTGCATCAGGAAGATGACGTCACCATGAAAATGAAATGGTCTTGGTGTGACATAAAACTAGAAACAAAATAAATTAAATCCTATCGATTATTTTCGTATGTAAAATGAAGTTTCTGCAACACAGATGGTTTTATAATGTATATTCATTTGACATTTTGATGTGGAGGACTTCAGCAGATTAAAGAAAAATATATTCACTTGTCATATTTAATTCATAAAACAGTATTCTAATTGCATTCATTTATTTTGATTTACGGTAACTAATTATGGACGTCATCATTCAAAATGATTTTAAGGTATTCGAGATAAAACTAAATTAATTAAATGTTAAGTACATGAACTTGAAGTCTTTTCAAATGATTCACTCCGTGGATATCCAGTGTACACGTTACGTGCTAGAGGTAACTCCCCAGGTAACATTATTTACGGTACAGACTCCAGGTACAAAAGCTTCTACTGTTGAATCACAATCAGTTAACCTTGTTTGTAATTTACTCTAGTGTGGATGTGAAAATTTGAGCAAAGACACGTAAGTCATTACTGTTCTGAATATAGCAGGGGGTTCAAGTAACTCCGCATTAAATGTATATTTGCTTAAAGGAAAGGTTAAAAGGCAAACTTTAACTGAATCGAAATAGTTAGCATGTACGAAAGCCGTGTCAGATCAAAGACTATTACGAAAAGGACATGCGAATTATTTATTTCTCGATCAGTGTATGTAATTAGTAAAAAGGAAGGCTTTTGAGGAAAGGAAGACACAGATTCCGTGGCAAAAATAGGACATATCACGTAATATTAATTAATTAATCTCTGAGATAAATATATATATATATATATATATATATATATATATATATATATATATATATATATATATATATATATATATATATATATATATATATATATATGTATATATATATATATATATATATATATATATATATATATATATATATATATATATATATATATATATATGTATGTATGTATGTATGTATAACGCATTATCACGACAACTCTGCTTATAGTTTGATAACACTTATCTGTAATATTTCTACTTGGAAATTCAGCAATGTCGGCGATTTTTCTCTTACAGCATCAATCTCTTTCAATAGTCGGCAATCGTGGATGCAGATCAGTTCATTAGGATCAAAGTACAGTGTATTAACTAATGGAGACGAACCCGGGGATCGAGGCCTAGAGAAGAAAACTTAGTGCGGCACTAATCTATGGAAACTTCGTCCGCCTAGTCGACAATTCTATTACAATATTTGACCGTCTTGGAAATGATATGGTAGTGTATGCCGTTTACTCTCCTTAGCTATAAACAGTGACAGCAGTGAAATAGCTACATATGAGACGTAAAAATAATTGACAGAAATGGAATATAAACATGATTGTGGATGATTCGGAACGAATTGACTGAAAGTATGAGGAGGAAGACATGGACTTCGATCCTGTTAATATGTCTAGTAGCCCTGCTCACAGGTTTGTATGTGATTTTACTCTTTTCATAGATATGTATTTTCTGTTGATCAAAATACTTTTTTCGTCGCTGTTCGTAGTTTTTACCTTTCTGTTTTGAAAATCGGTTCGTTTTTCAGCGACATTTTCTGTAAGCATGAAAGTGACTTGGAAATGACATGTCTCAGAAATAATTTGTGATTCTTTTATATATAACATAAATTCAAAACCACTGAATATGAAAATGACTTTTGTTTTAATTTTATTTTGTGTTTATAAACAGGCGCTTAACCAGAAATTTTCTCGAGAGAGGGTCCACCCTAATGATTTTTAGAGAGGGGATACAACCATGTTGTTTATAAAATTACTTATTTTATATTGAAAAAGAACGGGAAAAGTAATTTTCGTCGAAATCAGGGTGGGTCCAAACCCCCTGTCCACCCCGTGGGGCCTGCGCATGACAGAGAATGTTCTTAAGACATCACAAAACTTGGGCTATATAGTGCTTTAACTTATCCCTCTACGGAGGCACTTTTCTTCTATCTTTATATCAGATTACAAAAATCGAAATCAAAAGATAAAACCAGGGTTATGCATTTGTGTACAAAAAGCTACTTAGCTTTGTTACATTTTCTCGTCTGGTGCAAGTTTTAATGGTTGTGCACGATTGTGATGACATCTCACGTGTACGGTTCTGGCTTTAATTTAGCTATGAATAGCTTGGAAAATTTTGCATACCAAGGGATACACATGTATGATTGGAAGAGGCACCGGTAATATCTTAACCATTAATTTCAAATACATCTGAATAGATATTAATAAAGTTATCACTTTTCTTTTTTTTTTCTATTTTGTAAACCTTAAAATATCTTTAAAAAGGTACCAAGTTCAAAAATACATTCTGAAATATGTTCATATTTTCCTGTCATGATTATATTAAAGAAGTAACCATACGGCACGCGGCAGATGTGATCTGTCAATAGGAGAACCTTACTCCTCCATAACGCTTTATCTCACCTGTGACTCCTTTGGTATAGATCTTTTATTGACTTTTTACCAGTTTTGTATCACACTTTGCATCCTTTTTTTCGTTGATGCTTGATCGTTTCACTTGATGTTAGTAGAGTCAATGGATACGAGGAGAAGATTTTTGCCATTCATTCTGAAGGATGGTCCTACGAATGTCACCGTCAACATGAATCAAGACGTGCGACTTCCATGTCGAATACAGTATTTAGGGCCGAAAAAAGTAAGTTTGTTCGGCATTTAGTGTTTAGCCTGGGGATTGCCAACGTCACTTGACAGTCCCAAGTCGGTTCTGCCATTGACGTCTAATCGAACATTTTTGTGACGTTTTATATGCTGAAGTTCTCATCCTAATTTGATTTTTGCTACAGTGAATTCCATTATGTGGGAAATCGGAGATCCTATGTCCCTTTTTTAATTTGCAGTACAGTAATGGAAGACTTTGGAGAGGGGGGGGGGGGCGTAGCCAGGGGCATAATAATGTGTATGCACTAGATGGGCAGGGGGTTTGGAAGCTGATCTGAGGCCACCAATGGGTCCAGGGCGAAGTCTTGGTTGAGGTCCGGGGGCGAAGCCCTCGGAAGGAAACGGATTCTGGAGTTTTTAAAGCAGGTTAAATATATTAATCTCTCTCTCTCTCTCTCTCACCAAAATGCCCATGCCTACTTGGCGTAATGGCAGCTACGCGACTGGAGGAGAAAAATACTTATTGACTCAATAAATACCATCAATGTTCAGTTCGAATGTTCTGAATTTTTATAACTTTATGAGAAATTTGACTATAATATATCTATTTGTTTGCTAATGAGGGGAACAAATAAATCATGTAACATCGAGATAACTTTTATCACGGAAAGCAACAATGTTTCACTGTTTTGTGCCGACGTGAACTCTTTGTCAGCAACTAAAAGGCATTAATCTCGTAAAAAAACTTATGATGACAGCGTATTATCCTATCGGTGTTTGAACTGTATGTCATAATGCAGCATTATCGGTACTTTTATTTCAGTTATCAATAAACCTAAATCAATTTTAAAACAACATTTTTTTTTGCACTCATTGACATTTATTTGAACACTTTCGATTGTATTACCTTAATTAATCACATCAATGCACATCTGATCTGATCGTTGGAATCTCCTTAACACTTGATGAACTGGGTAGACGGCATCTATTAATATGCGCCTCCTAAAAGCCATATTTCCTAACAGATCCTCGTTGTTTCTAATAAATGATAAGTGTTGATGAACTCTCGTTGAGAATCACAGACTATCAGCATTGCACTAAGTAATGCCGCTATACAGGAATTTTTATTTGTACATCAACATTTTTACTCTCATATTGTAATACTGAAAAGAGTAACTAGATTTTATCTCTAGAAAGATACAGTTTATGAAATAAATGAAAGGCATGTACCAACATATATATATATATATATATATATATATATATATATATATATATATGTATTATCATGCATCATTACCTGAAGAGGCTCATAATGCCGAAACACGTGTAGTAATGGAATAAAATATGTTAAGCTTTGAAGACAATGTTCTTATTTTTTGAATATTGAATTTCTTTACGTTGGACATTATCTTTATCCTTATTTGTATATATTTACGTCGGGTAAATTCCTTCACTTTCCGCGGCCGTGTTGTCATGCATGCGATTAGCTAATGATTGGCTATTAAAGCTCCATTTTTGTGGAGCTCGGGTAGCTCAGTCGGTTAGAGGGTCGGATGCATGACAGCTAGGTGATTCGGTACCATAGGTCGTGGGTTCGAGTCCCAGACGGGGAACGAATATAAGTGAAATTTAGGGTGCCTTGTTAACTGTAGTGTCTTTGTGCTTTATATGTTTGTCTAATTTGTCTTTATTTTCTACAGGTATTTCTTCGGAGATCCAAGGTCCATAGTACTCCCAGGTGTTTCACTGATTCTATTTGTGCTTTATATATGTTTATTTTTCTTTCAGTGATGTATCCTCTCAGGGGATCCGCCTGCGTTTACGTCGGGTAAATTCCTTCACTTTCCGCGGCCGTGTTGTCATGCATGCGATTAGCTAATGATTGGCTATTAAAGCTCCATTTTTGTGGAGCTCGGGTAGCTCAGTCGGTTAGAGGGTCGGAGGCATGACAGCTAGGTGATTCGGTACCATAGGTCGTGGGTTCGAGTCCCAGACGGGGAACGAATATAAGTGAAATTTAGGGTGCCTTGTTAACTGTAGTGTCTTTGTGCTTTATATGTTTGTCTAATTTGTCTTTATTTTCTACAGGTATTTGTTCGGAGATCCAAGGTCCATAGTACTCCAAGGTGTTTCACTGATTCTATTTGTGCTTTATATATATATATATATATATATATATATATATATATATATATATATATATATATATATATATAACCAGAAAAGTTCAGTATCTAAAATATTCGTCGTCCACTTGGCCTTTATAAAGGGTCTCCATTTAATTACGCCAAGTGGCCGAAAATTTTGGGGGTTTAGTCACTTATATAATTCATATTTTCCTTAGGATGGCTTCTTATCATGTTTTATATTGCATATTAAAAGGCGCAACAGCAAATTTAAATTCAAAGTTATTATATCATTTAAATTTTTTCCAAAGTTCTTTTCTTTATTATCATTTATTGATATCTACATGTATATTGATGTTAGTCTATATCTCATACAAGGTGGCATGGGTGAAGCTGATTAATGGATATTCGTCTGTAGTAACCGTGGGTACAGAGGTATACGACACTTCCTATGCTGGTTTTGTCAGTGTCGACAATTTCATGAACGGGACCTTATCAGGATGGGATTTGATTATACAGAACGTCCAACCGCAGCATTCTGGGACATACGAATGTCAAGTGAGTGCCACAAGCGCTCCAAAACGCCAAGTATATCTCAGAGTAATAGGTGAGTGAGATTACAGACTTGCCGAGGTATGATAGTATTACATTAGACGGATGTAACCATTGGCGGTTCAAGGATTTCCGAAAATTGGGGGGACACATGTGAAAGGCAAGTATTAGCCAATTTATTCAGCAATTTTGTATGCCAAATCTGGAGTTTTACTCATATTTTTTTAGTGTTTTCAACCTTATTACCTATACATGCCTTGTAAATTTGTGGACGAAAAAGGGCCCCTCTAAATCCGCCACTGGTAGCTTCAGTGTCAGACAGTGTATGTACAGGCTATATATATTCCCCATCAGTATCAAAGTCATAGGAAAACGACGCAAATTTCAAAGCAAGTTTGGATCTAGTAATAATTCCCTTCATCTATTTAACATTTTAACAAAGTTACAATCTTGATTTGATATTTTGATGAATATACAACATTTTAAAGGTATAACCACAGCAGTGGCGGATCCAGGATTTCTAAAAAAGAAAAAAAGGGGGGGGCCCACATATGTATTGGCCAAATTTTACTTGTAAATATGTGGCAAAAAGGGGGGGGGGGTCATCAGGTCTCCCGATTGGTGCCCCTTCTTATATAGTACTAACAATATTATTGGTATTATATATTGAAAAAAAAAAGGGGGGGGGGTTACGAATCGGAAGTCTTGTGGTATGGCAAAATATTCATGAATGTTTCCGTAATCTTCGGACAGTAATCAACTTTGGATTAAGGCACGCGGTATCATTTATTCGTTCGTTTTAATGTGCCGTTTTCCAGATTCTTCATTATTGTGACACACTCAGTATATAATTAAAATATGTATGACCAGCACCCATATACTCTTAAACCCGATTATTAAGGATCCATGAACACCGACAGATCAAGGTACACAGTGATAGTATCTTATTTTTTATGGTTGAAAAACTAATAATTCTGGAACAACCGCTTATGACAAACTTTTTGTTAAAAACAAAATTTTATAAAGGTCTGCGATAGGTATGCGATCTTACGACTTACTTGAATACTCATCTTCATGTTAACGGTATACAAATCGGTTTGCCTTTTTAAGAAGGAATTATTCTTCGCCTGATAGAGAAGAAACATTGCATTTGACGGGTTGAATCAAACGTAGTATTTGAATGGGGTTCATTCTCAAATGCTGAGGTGATCCAGTTGAGTGTCTTTGCATGGTGATACCCCTAGGGATTTATCTTCAATTTCAAAGTAGAATCTTATTTTTCGATTTTTCGAATAGTTTTACTATAACCATTGTCGAAAGTGAGAAAATAATTAAGAACATTTCATCTATGTATGCCTCTCCGGTGAAATCCAATGCTTTTATTCATGTATTTACAATAATATTTGTAAAATATGACAGAAAATTTAATTTGCACCATCGTATAAAACCAAAGGCATTAATTATTATACATTCGGAATATTTCGGATATCTTCTCACTAAAGAATAGGGCACTATGTAAAACTCGAAAGGGGCAAGTGTGGGCGCCAAACCTCATTTTGAAAAACAATTAGATAATTCTATCTACTCCATCAATTCATAAATCTTACAGAACTTACATATAAAACACATGGAACTTAGAAGGTGTTTGCATATATGGGGTTTCTTTTCTTTTCAAGCAAGTAATATGTTATTAGATGGGGATAATGATAAGAAAAATTGCAGTTAAAGAATAGTAGTAGATCTTTTAATTACGTAGTTATGTATAACAATATGTAATAAATGTATCGATTTCAATCAATATTCAATTCTTTCGCAGAGAATAAGAGTTCTAATGATACATTAAATCATATACTTTACAATATTATATAATTAGAATTCTGGCTGGCTGGCCTGACGTCATCATATTTCAGTAACGGCCACTGATGGAAATAATGACTCGACATACTTTCTAGCCCCAAAGTGTACTGACGTAAATAGTAAAAAAAAGTCTATAGCAGATTCTCAATAACTGATTGAAGATATTTGAGGCATAAATGCTGAAAAAATGTTCGAACGTTAAAGAATACTTCTAAATCGATATCTGGACTGACAAGAATAGATCTCGTGAAACTCATACTAACTGCGCTGATAATTGTAGAAACGTTAAAGGCCCTTCTTTCTGTCTAATACTCAACCCTGTTAAACAGTTTTCATTGGAAGAAACCGGTGATATATCAAGCCCAACAGATATTTCTAAAGGTTACTTTCGCAATCTCATAAAAATTTGATCTTTCAAGCTCCTACTGTTGGCTAAGTTGCAAGACAATAGAGCATGAAAGATCGAATTTTAATGAGATTGATACATTCGTTTTCAGATATTCGCAGAATCAAACTACTTCGTAATGTATTACCAAGATTTACCAAGCGCGGCATTTTTAACAATGTCTTTTGAATTAGAAATGGATATTGAATATTATTATACTTAATGAAATAAATTACTAGTAGCGAACTTATCAACGTTGGATGAAAAATATCTTGAATACAGATTGCTCAACATTGCAGGTTGCTAAATTTTGAAAACATACATATTTATATCTCATGGCCCAAAAGACTGTTACATGACTTGTACCTTGTTGCTCATTGGTGACAAAGTTTGAATTTAATTTATTCTGGTTGGTTTCTAAAAAGTTTTGTTCAAATTTGATATAATTATGTTTTCTTTGCAATGTACTGTATCATTCATCGAAATTATTAAACATATACATATTTCATTAAATGGACACCATCCTTGGTTAATATTATTACTTTTACCAGGTCCATATGATAACATATTGACCTTACCAAAAATCTTTATTTGCATAACAAAATTGTTAAAAATAAATACTCAAGATTATAATTTTATCGAGGAGTAAAATACCAACCAAACGACATCAAAACCAAAACCATATCTAAATATGGTGTGTTTGGTTGCGGCCTAAAGGACCGCCGAAAAAATTTTCGACTCTCTACACCCCTACCCCTTGCACCAACGGTAAATTTCATGGAAAAGTGGGGGGAAATAATGCGGCTCTGAATATTGGTAAAACAATTTCCGGCTCTGAAAATGGGCAAAACATTTTCCGGCTCGCAAAATCTTCCTGCAGACCCTCTCCCCCTCCTCCCACTAAAATAAAAAGGTTGTTCCCCAGTCCAAGCAAGTTTCTTAACTTGAGTCACTAAGGATATGGTGTAAAATCGAATGAATTTAGATATATTGTTTTATATTTTTATATCATAGTGTTACTTTGTTTTGGATATAAGTCGAAAGCTCACTGGTTCTCGTTCTAGGCGGATCTTTACGTAGTCATTCCTCCAACCACCGAAATAAGATACTTCGATTGTTGTATACTGCATTCCTTCTTTTGTATACAACCGATGTTACCATGAATCAAAATTTTATCTTGTTAACACACTTTTTCCAATGCAGCGTGATAAACGACAATAGTGTCCCGCAGAGATATGGACTAGACTGTTACAATACCCCTGTCCTTGCGTTATATTTCGTGTCGTGGAAAGTGTGGATAGCCAAGCAGGAGACGATTTAATCTCCCGGGCATATGGGACCAGCTCTTATTTTCAGAATCATAGATGTTTATCGAGACGTTGTTAAGAATGACACAGGGACGGCATAAATCTTATTTTGTATTTGACACCCGAATTTTGATTGCAGTCATTATAATTTATTGGCGAAAAAACCGAGGGAGTGGATTGACCACCCTTTTTAAGATGATGTTTAACCGAGAAACATTCTCTAAATTTGGAAAAAAAAAGATACAAATGAAAGTGAATAATTTTGAAATATTATTTCTTAAACCGTTATTTTAAGGTTCAGAAGTGGAATTCTGTGACAAATGTTAAAATCATATCAGTAATCACGAAAGATTATGATCTCTTAGAATGGTGATTTAACGCTCCAAAAGAGATTTCAGCGACAAATATAATACTCATACTAGTAATTGACGATATCTATACCTCTCTGTCTATCTCTCAGAGTTGTTTTTGGCCTCCTCTTCTGATATGCTTCCTTCGCCACTGCTAGTTGTGACCTTTTAGCCGTTGTGATTAAGCCTCATATGGTATAATCTGGAGACGGAATCATACACTTGCTGGACTTCAGACAGAGTTCATCGTTTGCTGAGACTGATAAATGCATTAAAACGTCTAGCGTCATTATGTAGGGTCACTTTTATCTGTCCGCAGTATCAAGTACTTCTGATTCCGAAAGAGTTTTTGAATGCCAATCTAAACATGACCATGAAATTTTAAGGATTACAAAGAATTTAGTACAAAGTGATGTACTAAATCTAAATTAAAGTAAATTTTAATCATTTCTACTGTTTTCAGATACTCCACTGGTCATTGATGCACGTAAGTAGATATATTAGATATATGTTGAATTTACATGTATATTATCAAGTCCAAGTCCGAATAAATAAAATATATAACAGTAACATTTTTAGAACAACACACACTGTATATTCTAAAAGTACGAATTGAAAAAATAAAATGACATCTTAGAGGTATCGAAAAAATTTCTCCATTACTACATGTATGTATACAATCTGAAACAGGTTATTTTTACCGATCAGGGATAGAAATCAAAGGCCCCCAGTACGTGAATCTGTACGAACCAATCAAATTGATGTGTAACGCAACTGGATCTACAAAGGTTCCGGATGAAATTGACTGGTTTTTCCAAAGTGATCTCATCCAGACAAATGATCCTCAGTGGCAAGACCGGACGATAATTACCAGGAGAGTGGATGTCGGTACATCAAAGTTATCATTACTGAGTGAATTAATTTTGGACTATAGTAAGCAGGAGGATCAAGGAAAATATATCTGCCGGAGTATAAACTACAAAGAAGACTCAAAAAAATTTACCGGTATAGAAGTCAATGTATTGAATAGTAAGTATATCTTTGTGTAACATTATGATGAAAATATACACAAAAAATGTTTCAATAATTTTATGAAATTGGTATGGAACAAATTAGCAAAAATTGCAAAATGTAGTTCTAAGTCATTGGGTACCTGGGGTCCACACAAGTCGATAGAGTTCTTTTGTTTAATAGATTTATTTCATTGATGTACTCGTATTTAAGTAAAAACTTTGTAAAAAGAAAAAGCTTTGATATACTAGTATTTAGGGAAACTTTGTGAAAGACAAAAGCTTTGATATACTAGTATTTAGGGAACACTTTCTGAAAGAAAAAGGTTTGATTTACTAGTATTTAGGGAAAACTTTGTAAAAGAAAGTTTTGATGTACTCATATCTAAACAAAACTCAAGTAACATACTTAAACGCTAAGTACTAAGAAGCTTTTATGCCAGAGACGTTTAGATACGTTGTACAGATATATGGTAAACATGAGTTAGCGATCGGATTTGTAAGTGAATGGTTTAGAATATGGATTATATTGCTTCCTGCGTTTTTGTCTCACCAGTTTAATCGAAATCAAACTTTTGTGAACTGGTAAACTCTAAAATTTTACACTAACAAAGTTTGACAAATAAAACATGCTCGAAGTTTTCGTTGTCCAAAGATCAAGGGAATCTAGAAATTCACAATATCAATCTTTGGTACTGATCTCTTTAGTGTAAACGTGGTCTTTGATCCGGTTGACACCCTCAATATTCTATGGTGAAAGCAAACTTGGTCCAAGTTTTGACAATTCGTTGATAAATATCAATTATCAGAGAAAATTTGATGTAACTTTTACTAAGAACTTTAATGGATTTTGATGGAATAAAATGGCAGATCACACATTAATCGTCTTGACACTGTCGACCTTTTCTTGATCGGACATCGTTGTCCGAGTTTCCTTTGTCGAAGAAAACTTATATAGCTTCATCCGCAATCTATGTGTATATCACAAAAATATGAACAATTGGCAAAAAGAGACATGTAGAAGAATAGAAATGGGATTGAGGGCCTTGGAGGAGTGGCATCTCCTGCTGAGCGGTCCATCCACCGTGAACTCTTAGCTATCACAGTCTCCTGTTCCATTTTCACTTCACTGCAATAATAATTTTTCTGCAGTCTTTCAAGGTGTTGCATTGAAACTTGGCATATAACTTTATATAAACGAAAGTCAGTACCAGTTCGCATTTGGGTATGATTACTTTGGTTTTGTCAGAGGTACGACCCTTGAACTGAGAAATTTTCAATGATATTACAGTTTCCTGGACTAGTTTCTGCAGTCTTTAAAGGTATTGAATTAAAACTTAGTATGTAACTTTATATCAACGAAGGTCAGTACCAGTTGGCATGTAGGTATGATTGCTTTGGTTCTGCCAGAGTAATAGCCCTTAAACTTAGAAATGTTCAAGTATTTTAGTTTTCCGGACCTTTTTCTGCAGTCCTCAAAGGTGTTGGATTAAAATTTGATTTCTTACTTTATATCAATGAGGGACAGTGTCATTTCGCATTTAGGTATCGAGTTTCGAGGTAATTTGGATTTTCCTAGTGTTTCGAGGTAATTTAAATATCCGTGGTACTCAATTTTCCTATCCATGCGACGCCATATTATATGGATTTTTCCAGCAGTTTTTCTCAGTATATTGGATTTAAAACGTCATATTCATTCAAATTGATCCCCTTCAATCTAAGCGACGGGCGTATTATGCCACGCTAGACGTTGTTCTTGTTTTATTTAGAGTTTATATACTTTACACCAGATTATCAATATTTTAAAGGGACATGCATTCAGGTTACTTAAACATTTCTATATTTAAAAAGGGCAAGGGACCGACATTCCAATAACGGAATAAATATAGAACATAAATACCTATTAATTTAGTGTACCATATGCGAATTTCGACAACTTATGTCTCTTCAGTGATGCTCGTGGCCAAATGATTGGAATTCTCAAAATATATAAATATTTGAAGAGCAGTGTTGAAACCAAAATGACCGAAAAGTGAACCAAAGAATCTATCTAAGGACAGAGCTATGCATGAGGAAGATATTCCTTAGTTTTAGAGTGATTTACTTAATCTGATGACTGAAAATTTGAAGTATATATTTCATGTCAGTACAAAAGCACTGAAAACTAGACTTATGATGCCCTCGGGGACTATCAGTCCACCAGCAGTGACACCATCCTAATGGTTATAATAAATATAGAACACATATACCTATCAATTTAGTGCACGATATGCGAATTTCGACAACTTATGTCTCCTCAATGATGCTCGTGGCCAAATGATTGGAATTCTCAAAATATATAAATATTTGAAGAGCAGTGTTGAAACCAAAATGACCGAAAAGTGAACCAATGAATCTATCTAAGACAGAGCTATGCATGAGGGAGATATTCCTTAGTTTTAGAGTGACTTACTTAATTTGATGACTGAAAATTTGAAGTATATATTTCATGTCAGTACAAAAGCACTGAAAACTAGACTTATGATTCCCTTGGTACTATCAGTCCAAAAGCAGTGATGTTTATGCCAGTCATACACAAGCGAGAGGTTTTATATTTATGTGTGTCCTTTGATGGGAAGTGTGGAAAGGTGGGCGCCCGTAAACCTATTAATCACATTAAGTGAAGTTTGTTACTTTAGGGGTCCGTGAATGTCCTCTGTGGTACATTGTTGTTAGTGCCATAGTCATGTGACACCACTTATTTTCGTATTTTGCATGAATGTCACACTTATTACCTTTGCATTGTGGAGCTCGTAAAAAGTTCCCCGCGGAGGGTTTGACTTAAGTGTTATTATACCCTTTTTCCTGATGTTATATGGCTGTGACACTTTCTACACAGTGTTTGTTCACATTCATGTATATATACAGTGCTGAATTATATTGTTTCGTATGTATGTCAGGGCATTCACGGCGGGTGTGGCTAGCCATACAGGAGACGCTCACTCCGCCCGGGCACCTGGTCTCACCTCTGAATTTCAGGGGTCTGTGAATGTCCACTGTGGTACATTGTTGTTAGTGCTATAGTCATGTGACACCAGTTATTTTCGTATTTTGCTTTAATTGACTGCCCTAAGTCGGTATCGCAACTGCAATATTTTTGTAATGTCATTTACAGCTTTTGTCTTCTTTACGTTTTTAATCTTTACGATACATGTTACATTGGCATATCAGCATTGCTTTTGAAGGGTTTCTTCTCGAAAAGTGTATACAGTACATCGCATTAAGTCTATATCGCTTAATTTAAGCCGCTTTAAATTGTAATACATTGGTAAATATCTAAAAGAGTCTTGTTCACTCTACCAGTAATGAAGAGTTTAAAAATTAGAATAGATGATAAAACTTTGCATCTCCACAACTGGAAAAGCAAACGGCTGTGTGTAAATTGGGATAATTTTCTAGTAAATCAATTCGTTACACACAGAATTAGTTTATTGGAGGTAATTGCTCGTACATTTCAGGTTAATAACAACTTAAAGTAAATATGACTCTGTGTAGTCAATGGTAACAAAATTAATCAAAGCTCTCATTATGATTAACGGAACAAAGCTAGTTAAGTTGAGTAATGAACTTTAAAATGCCGGCGATAAATATTTACCAATCGTTTTGAGAATTCCGATTTCCGATAATATTTTTTGCACAGTTTGTGAAATACACTTTGATTCGACATAACTAATATCATTTGTCTGAGATCATATACATTTAGCGATATTGAAGACGGTTTAATTGACGGTATAATCTCCTAAGGATATCAAATGTGACAACATTATTTAAAACCATCTAAATACCAGCCTCTAAGACTTGTCCGCAATGATCCTGGCATGCTTTGGTCCGTTATCTTCCGCCCGGACAACACTTTTCCATTATTTTGTTTCTCCTAATTGAATCTGAGTATTCCCAGGGCATGACAATCTTTCATTCAGATTCACAGAAGAAAGAGACCGATCTTGGGATTGGGTTAGAGAGTAGTGGAATTGTTATGCGTTTAATTCCATTGAATGTATACAATCAGTTTATAGTCTGTGATACTGGGACCCATAACTACTACGGATCACATTATGCTTGGCGTAACAAGGTTTCTCCATTGGGGTGTTTTCTCGTAATGTTTGCTTTATGGAAGTAGTGTAATCTGTCTGAGGACTGTTGGATAAACAAATACCTATTTGTGTTTATTTGATGTTTACTTTTATCTGAGCAGGCTTATTGTATGTGTTTTTATAAAATGTAGAATGATACTGACATTTTTATGGATGTCTGTCACAATGACACAGATAAAGATTTGATCTGTTTAATTTCATGTAATTTTCCATGTAAGTACTAAATACTCTAATTTTTTATTTATGTGAAGTTTCCTTCGTTTTTTAAATGTCCTAAAGTTGAACGATGATAAACATGTTAAAGTAATGCCCTAAACTCGAACAAGATCTATCACGAAAATATCGTTTTATTGCTTTTAAAGTCTTGAACCCACGCTACTATCACGAAGTTTTCACACATACTATGGCGGTATTGCCAAAAAAAATACCTATCCCCAAAACGAGATGAGGCATGCCCCCCCCCCGTAATGGCACGTATACCCGACATATTAAAAGAGAAAAAAACGAAAGTCGAACATTCATCTTACCCTCATCCGTGTTGGGATTAACTCGCAAACGTTATATGTTTATGCAGGGTAGCATGACAAAATTAAAATGGTGGCATCAAATAGCAATGTAATACGAATTTTTATAAAATACCAATGTATGATCAGCACCACCAAAAGAAATGTTGAAGTACCCTATTAAAAATATACTTTTTTCCTTTCCTTATCTATATCAGATACTCCTTTTTTCGCCATATCACTGATAAACGGTTCCTACCGTGAACATGCATGTACATGTATGATCCACATTGACTTTTGTAATTATCAGTCACCATATTACTGATGAGGGTTTCATACTGAGGACATGTATGCATGGTCCCTTTTGACTGTTGTTATCATTAATCGTCAAATCACTGATGAGGGTTTCTTACCGAGGACATGCATGTATGGTCCATATTGACTATTGTTATCATTAATCGTCAAATCACTGATGAGTGTTCTTACCATGGACATGCATGTATGGTCTATATTGACAATTGTTATCATTAATTGCCACATCACTGATGAGGGTTTCTTACCGAGGACATGCATGTATGGTCTATATTGACTATTGTTATCATTAATCGTCAAATCACTGATGAGGGTTTCTTACCATGGACATGCATGTATGGTCTATATTGACTATTGTTATCATTAATCTTCAAATCACTGATGAGGGTTTCTTACCGAGGACATCCATGTATGGTCTATATTGACTATTGTTATCATTAATCGTTATATCACTGATGAGGGTTTCTTACCGGGGACATCCATGTATGGTCTATATAGACTGTTGTTATCATTAATCGTCATATCACTAATGAGGGTTACTTACCAAGGACATGCATGTATGGTGTATATTAACTATTGTTATCATTAATTGTCAAATTACTGATGAGGGTTTCTTACCGGGGACATGCATGTATGGTTTATATTAACTATTGTTATCATTAATTTTCAAATCACTGATGAAGGTTTCTTACCAGGGACATGCATGTATGGTCCCATATGACTATTGTTATCATTAATCGTTATATCACTGATGAGGATTTCTTACCGGGGACGTGCATGTATGGTCCATATTGACTATTGTTAACATTAATCGTCATATCACTGATGAGGGTTTCTTACCGAGGACATGCATGTATGGTCTATATTAACCATTGTTATCATTAATCGTCAGATTACTGATGAGGGTTTCTTACCGGGGACATGCATGTATGGTCTATATTAACTATTGTTATCATTAATCGTCAAATTACTGATGAGGGTTTCTTACCGGGGACATGCATGTATGGTCCTATATGACTATTGTTATCATTAATCGTCACATCACTGATGAGGGTTTCTTACTTAGGACATGCATGTATGGTCCCATATGACTGTTGTTATCATTAATCGTTATATCACTGATGAGGATTTCTTACCGGGGACGTGCATGTATGGTCCATACTGACTATTGTTATCATTAATCGTTATATCACTGATGAGGGTTTCTTACCAGAGACATGCATGTATGGTCCCATATGACTATTGTTATCATTAATCGTCACATCACTGATGAGGGTTTCTTACTTAGGACATGCATGTATGATCCCATATGACTGTTGTTATCATTAATCGTTATATCACTGACGATGGTTTCTTACCGGGGGCATGCATGTATGGTCTATATTTACTATTGTTATCATTAATCGTCATATCACTATTGAGGGTTTCTTACCGAGGACATGCATGTATGGTTTATATTAACTATTGTTATCAAAAATCGTCATATCACTGTTGAGGATTACTTACGGGGGACATGCATGTATGGTCCATATTTACTACTGTTTTCATTAATCGTTATATCACTGATGAGGGTTTCTTACATGGGATATACATGTGTGGTTCCTATTGACTACTATAGCTTCCGCCTACTAGTTTAAAGTCTTATTACTACCACACGCAGATAAGCATCCCAAATATAGCGTTCAGAAAGCACTTAATATGATATAAGCAATTAACTGGTACCATTGCTCAGAATAATAAACTTAGTCGACGTGGTTAACGGACCGCAATAGAATTAGATCTATATGACATTTTCATCGCATGCCGTAATAGACAAGTAAAGAGATATTAATGAAATTATATATCTAAGCAATCATTTTCTCTTTTGTAGCCGACAAAGATGTATCTAAAAGAGGAAATGAAGATGACGGTAATGTACTTGTATTTAAATTCTCCTTTTATGTATTTATTATTTTTAATCTCCATGCCCAAAGGATGTAAGTATATGAACTTACATTTCCTTGGATTAAAAAACATACAATTTTATCTATGATAATTGCGGGTGGGTATATGGAACCAAGTTATTTGTCGGCCTGATTTTTTTCGGATTTTTTTTTTTACATCCTTTAAGATCTTGAATTGAAACGTTGTACACATCTTTATAACCAACAGCTATAGACACATTTGAATTTTTGCAGTTGACCCACTTTTGTTTGAAGTCAATTTGTATGTTACAAGGTTTTTTTTACCGTTTTATACGCCCACATAAATATACCTCGTCTTTGCAGCTCCTCCTAATGTGCATATTGGAAGGGAAATATTGTCCAAAACATTTCACAGGAGTTACGACCATTGTACTTAGATTTTTTATGCAAAATACCGTGTATTTGCAATTCCTCCGGGGGATTTTGATTGAACTTGGTACAAAGAAAGATCACATTATGTAGATGTGCATATTGAACAGGAATTTTCACATCTGCTCAAAATTTAAAACAAATGTAGTTGGTGTATTTATGAAAGGGAGAGGGGGGTGTCATCATGGGAAGTGATGGATGTGCGAAGAAGAGCAATTAACCTACATACTATTGAAGAAGAAAACTGAACTATTTTACCAGTATCAAAGATAATGTAAATTTACCACAGTTAGATAAGGTATTTAGTTCTAGTTTATATGACATGTAGGATGACAAATGCGGGTGTATCAATTACTGGTTTATTGGTGCCCTATTTATCACACTTCATATAAGGTATAGGTTTGAAATTTGGTATATTTCTTTGTCTCCAAACGCAACAATTTCAGATCGAGTGTGAATTTTGTCTCGGTTGACTTATTTTTGACAGATCTATAGTTCTTTGTCTTAAGATGGTGTTCTTCACTGTCTTCACACATCATTTGAGATATTTGACTGAAACTTGATACACAACTTAATTACGAACAACTGCCGAGTTGGCTTTGTTTTACGTTGCTGTTGACCTACTTTTGTCGATGTAATGGCTCTTTGTATTGAATTAGCTTTGCTCATGTTTCCCGACTGTATAAAGTTTTCACATCAGATATCCATTATTTGTCATCAGGAGGTTTTCCTGAATGTGTTTCAATGACTTCAGCCTAGAATTGTAATACTTAACATATAGGATGTCATAGTTGTTACCCATGACGCACGAGTGGGACGTAAACTTGACCCATGGACTCTGTGAACATGAGACAACATCGAACTTCTTTGCTGTCGCACGGGGTATTTTGCCACTTTAGGACATTCATGTTTCATTAAGATAATTGGTTTCTGGAATCGGTCTTTCTTATTTGTTATCCCCCGAAATTGATACTAGACCTTTAAAAACTTAAACCTCGCCTTTTTTATATTGCTTTTGAATGGACTTTACACGTATCAGTGCATTTTACAATGTGGAACTAAAAGTGAATTTTCGTCACCTACAAAACAGTACGACATACACGGTTCACAGAGTTGGCTTTGTTTTATGTTGCTGTTGACCTACTTTTATCGATATAATGGCTCTTTGAATTGTGTTAATTTTCCTCATGTTTCTGGACTGCAAAACAGTGCGACATATACGGTGCACCATAAACAGGCGATACATGTGTTCATTAGAACACTCTTGTTTAAAGAATGTGTTGATTTGTTGATGCTATGAATATACCTTAGTAAGATAGGATTCTCTGTTTCCATGTTGCTTTCGTCACACATAATAGTTATTTTGGATGCTCTGAAATGTTATTGAAATGAACAGAAATAACAATTTAACTAACATCTAAATGTACTATGCTTTATCACTAAACATTATGTCAAATATTAAAGTATTTGAAAAGAGAATAGAAAAGGTCACGACCTCAAAATATGTTTATCGATGAAAATGTCTTTCAAAACGCCGTACATGAAAAATGTGACCCGTTCTCCAACGCATCAAAAATGCAGACAAAGGGGCAGAACTACTATATGCCCAAGAATCTCCTATTCTGAAAACTTTAAGATAGCATGTGAAAACTAAATGCAAAATACAAACAATTATAGATGTTGAAACAATTAGTAATTTTACATAACAGAAACTGCATAGCCAATCAAAATTTGAGATTTTGTGGCGATTTGGCTTTAAATGCTACAAATTGAGATTGATGTCTTCTTTAAACACAATTTAGTTAGTTTAACAAAACCGTAGAGAAAATTCAAGAATCATTCGTGCAAAGTAGTCCTTAACTCAGTTGTCAGAATCACCGCCTGAAAGAACTTCCTTGTCAACATGTATGTACCGGTATTCGCTTCCTCCTTGAGACCATAAATAGCCTATTGTTATACTGCGTAGCGTTACGAGACAATCTTAAGCCGACAATCGGACTTTACAAACATACGTGACGTAAAGCCTGCTGATAGAACACTTCCTCAATATGACTATTTATCAAATGTATTGACATATCACCACGTACACAACGTAGGAGATTATAGGCATGTTCTGCAGTAGATATTATGCAACAGAATTTGCCCCTGATGGCAATACTGAGCCACACTGGTCATTACAGCTACATGTAAAAGACGTTTTAAAAAGTTTGGTGTTGACATCATACAAAATTATCAAGGAATTGACCACTTATAGAGGACTTTGAACATTCACAGAGGACATTGACCAATCACAGAGAACTAAGACCATTTACAGAGAATTTTAATCACTCACAGAAGCATTAGAGTATTCGAAGAGAATTTTGATCACTCACAGAGAAATAAGACAATTCACAGGACTTTTTAACATTCACAGAGGACACTGACCACTCACATAGGACTTTGACCACTTACAGAGGACTTAGATCACTCACAGAGGACTTTGACCATTTGCAGAGGACATTGACCATTCGCAGAGAACATTGACCATTCACAATGACATATAGTAATTTCTCTTATTATAACATAACATTGTAATTATAAGTCATGTATTACGTTGTGCTTATGACAGCTGTACCCGTTTTAGGTGGTTTCTCATTGTTAAATACAGCACTAGGATTATTATAAATTATCAGCCAGCATAAACTTCATTTTCCTTCGATTGTTCTTCGGATTTCCTACATTAAGATTTGGTAACGTCAAAATTGTTTCAAAGATGCAGTTCATATAACCGTTCATGAACTATTTTTCACCATGTCAATGTTAATTACCTGAGTATTTGTCTTATCTATCATTAGTCACATGTTATATAAAGCCTCCGTCACAACAGGCCATACGTGCTTCTGAGGGTAGTCCCTGGGCATTTCTAATGAAAATATTGTACTGCACTCAAAGGCATCTTGCTATTTTTCGAGGCTATAGTCCATCCGTGAACAGACACGGAGGCTGTTGTTAATGCACAACAAACTCTGCCATTTCCCGGCAAATTCCAAGAACGCGCGTGTGACATTTCACAAGGAGTTCAAAGCCCACGTCTTTGCCTTCGACTGACGTTGCCCAAACGCCGCTTGTCTTCTTGCTCATGAATGCAATCGATAAACGGTGGAAATGTATCACATGGGCGTCATTTACACAATCAGAGACATAGACTACTTTCAAGTAGTCTATGTCTCTGGCACAATCTACAATAAAAGAAGTGTGCACGCCTTACCAAGCTATCAGTTCGCTCTTGTTTTATTAAGTTAAGAAAATTTGAAAGGAATTAAGCATTTGTATTCTCATTTGTCGCTAATCTGAGCCGAAGGGTGGTGAACTTTCCGTCGTCTGTGCACCTAGCAGTCTGTAAACTTTTAGCAATTTAAACTTCCTGGGTACTGCTGAAGAACTTTGATAAAGCTAAGAGGGGATGAAGTACTCATGGTCCTTAGAAGTTTTGCGGGGTTTTCGGCGAGATCCTCTATTGGGTGGATAAAAAGCAGGGTGACAAGGACTTCAGAGAATACTATTTGACACACCAACTGTATAGAACTACAATCTGAATGCATCAGAGTGATCTAATGGGGTGTCCACAGAGGTGTTTTTACTCTTGGTTCCATTCCGAAAACAAATATTGATCTTTTTCGCCTCGTAAATCCGATGTAAAGAATCCGTACGACTGTCTTGCAATTGATGCAAGACCAGTTACACAGGTTGCAAGACGGTCGTTAAAAGTAAGTACATGTAGGATTCCTATGGACATTTCGAGCTTCAAGTGGATTACCCCTTTTCCCTACGTGTGACCTCATCGACTCATAATCCAGACTTGCTCTTGTCTGACGATGCAGTTTCAACACTTTTCTCGTCATTTCTCGAACCCTGCTATTACCTAAGGCAACTAGAGCAGCGAAAAGTCACAGAGAATGCACGGCGATCAAACGCGTAAAGACCAGATGTGACCGAGGCTTAAAACCATCCATTTAATCAGAATGTTGTGCAGAGTGTTGTAGTCTTGTACAAAGACAATGTCATTTTATGGACATAAAATCTAAGACTTTTTTCTTTTTTATGACCCCGGCATGACATGGCCGGGTACGTGTAGTTTTACCCTGTTACTTCATTCTGTTATTCCGTCATCATTCAGTTTCCGCTCAGTTTCTCTTTTAAGGTTTGATGGATTAAATTGATATTTCGTATACAGATGTATCAAGGAAACATGCAGGTGAAGTTTAAATATGGGTGTAGTCCGGTTATTTTGACAGAGTTATTGCCCTTGAACATAGAACATTTCTTAAAAATGACAGTTTCCGCTCATTTTCTCGGTGAAGGTTTGATGATTAACTTGATATTGGGTATATAGATGTATCAAGGGAAACTGTAGGTTAAGTTCAAATATTGGTGTGTTCCGGTAATTTTTAAAGAGTAATTGCCCTTGAACATAAGAAATATTTTTGAATTTTCAAATATAACCGCTCTGGCAATTATATTTCACTACCCTTAGCTGCCAGCGGGGGCATCTGTGTCGCACCGATTCTAGGGTTTTTTTCATATTTGCTCTGTACTTGCTAATTCAAATTTGTAGAATAAAATAAAACTTTTCTTAATCCAAAGAACAGGCAATTAATTTGATGTGTATTTATTATCATCGTACATTCGTCGCACGACAGTTCGTCGTCTGTCCGTCCAAGGCCATTTTATTCGTGAGGGGTTTTCGTTTATACCCTGAAATTGTGAAGTTAAATTTTGTGTCAATGATAAGGAGGATGAGGTCTTATATGTTATATGTTTGAAAGTTTCAGTTCTAAAATGCTTAAATATTTATCAACGGAGCCGGCATCGATTAATCGGTTAGTTGCATGGCCAGTGACCGAGAGATCCCGAATGGCTAGTCGGTATCCGAACTGTCGGATGATAGTAAAATCCGAGGTCCCGTGTCACGGAAGATATGCCACGTAAAAGAACTCTCAGTACTTCGGGTAGATCCGTTAAAAGGTTTTTGTCGTCACCATGTACGTACAACAACCTTGATGTGAAGCAAAACAAGCTAGAATCAAACAAAACTTCTTAAGTGTAAAACTCTAGAAATTAAACGTTAGATATTTCTTTTCTAAATTTTTGGGGCTAAAATATTCACATCGCTCATATACTGTAATCAAGTTTACCCTTTGAACCTTGTAAATGAAGAAATATTCAGATCAATGTCAAATTAGCAAATCGCTCGTTTGATGTATTGTATGAATGGTTTCATGCTACTTCAATGGCTTTTGTTCTATGCTGTCTTGGTTTCTCTCGTGGCATGTAGTTAATCAATCAGAACGAATTGTCGTGTAACGTCAGAGTTCCCCAGAAATCACCATTAATCCGCACTCTAGAAAAAGAAATATGATGTTTTACTGCATATCAGATTCACAAATAAACTTGGAATGATATCGACGTGGCGATGTTCAATGAAGCATAATTTGTTGAGTGATTCAACAAGAATTCGTCTTTATAATGGTCATTGAGATCGATTTCTTTCAGCAGGGGAAGGAGATGATAGTTTACCATCAAATAGGAATCAATATCAGATCTTAAATCAAGAGTTATAGAATTTTGTAGAAAATATGGTCATGTTACACATTTTATTATGACAAAGGAGGGCCGGCACACTTTTCCACCCGCATTGAATCAAAATACTGCATTTCTTTTTTTTTTTTTTTCCTTCTTCTTCTTCTTCTTCCATGAGAAGTTCCTTTGGCTCTCCCTCTTTTTCCGAAGCTCTAGATCTGTCACTATTTTGATTGTTTTTAATACCTTATATACCTACATTCTAATGAACATTTATATAAGAGTGGGTATATGGTCTGAAATCCTCCCATACAGAAATAAACGGGAATAGAAAATCGAAATTCTTTGTTATTAATCTTTCGCTTTATCTCTCACTTGCTTATATGCAAACTATAATGCCTCTTATGTATATTAGAAAGTTGACATAAGTCATGCTTCGTGTGATTTTTATCATTCTCTCTCTGATTATCCTCTTTTTTTGCTCAAATTGGAATTCACCGTAATCAAAAAGTGCAAGTCATGAAAAGAGGAAGAAAAACATCGTCGGGAAAAGATCTAAAATCAAATCAAATTCAAATTCAGCTCGGATTCGTGAAGTTTCCGTTGATTTTTCTTCTTCTTTTTTTGTTTTTTTGTTTTTTTTTTTTTTTTTTTTTAAGATTTCAGACTCAAGTCTTGTATTTGAGTTGATGTTTCACTTTGACTGGAATGTCGATCAATCTCTTTATATTTTCTTTCAGAAGAACACAGAGTTCTGTCAGAGGACCAATCGGAACAATCCGGACTAATGAGTAGATCGGGAACATCCGGGTCACATGAAATCAATACGCTCTTTTCTGGAGTACTACTTGTTGTCCCCCTGGTCACATACATGTATCAGATATATGTTTAAACGGATGCATTTTGTTGAATATTTTGTGAAAATATTGTGAAATATTTCATGAAACTTCATAATATGAATTATGTAAAACATTTATAGTAATTTTATATCGCCTACGCTTGAGTGTTGATAAATTCAATGGCGTCAATTAATGTGCAATTCGAGAATTCCATTACAATATTTTCAAAATGCATGTTTTTATATTCTGGTTGAAGCCATGCATTGCAGTAATATTCGCTTTTCTACATATGTTGTGTATAAGTTTTTGTATTAAATTAAAAAAAAAGACTTAGTTATAAATCTAAATTTACGTTCCCAAACTGCGGCTTCGGCGGACAAGTAGACTAAAGCTATGCTGTCTTGCACTGCCATTTTTGAGCTCGATCCCTATTCACCGGTCGGATTCTCTACGATTTTCCGTTGTTTCGAATCGCAATAAAACCCGAGGTCATTTGCCACAATAAACTTTGACATTTTTCTCTGTGTTGGGTAAGTGCATTGCACAGATTAAAACTTTTCAAGCAACGAAACTATCTAGCACCATACAGCTGAAATAATCGGATTCAATGTTATACGATAATTGATCAACTGTTCAGTTATGATATAGCTATGTCCCCGTATCTAAATCCGGTAAATATTTTAGCTGATGGAACTCTCCATATATATATATATATATATATATATATATATATATATATATATATATATATATATATATATATATATATATATATATATATATATATGGTCGAACCCAATGGAAAAGCTGTATGTAATGTAGTAATGAGAGGTGCCTAAGAGAAGATAAGGAAATATGTCCTGTTTTGCTAGCAACACCCACCAGTGTCACCATATACAAAGAAGGCATGAATATTCTACACATGCAAGATTGAGTTGGATAAACACTATTTGAATCATCATCATCATCATCATAATCAACATCATCATCATCATTAACATCATTATAATCAATATCATCATCATCATAATAATAATAATAATCATCATCAGTAGTACTAGTAGAAGAGTTATTTCTTGTCCCACTCCCACATTTTTGGCCGATCATGAGCCAATTTTTATCACATGACGAAACGAAACTAAATTTAAACTTTAGCACTCTCACTTTTGAAATGCTTCCTACGGCTCTGTAACAATAAAAGAATTTCAAGAAAGCGTTAAGAAAGAACAGCATCGCATCAATAAGATAGAGTAATTAAATAGAGTCATTTAAAGTAAAACAATAACACTTCTTTACAAATCCCTCTAGAGCACTTGATTCATTGTTCCATTAAAAGAATACGCAGCTCGATTACCGTTACCAATATAACTTGAAACAGTGCAGCTTTCTTTCTATGCCATTCTACACTAATCGAGGAAAAAAAACGATTAAAGTTTTAGTGTAGGATATGATATACTATGAAAGTTACCTCACAGACCCATCTTGACAATTTTAAGGCTTTGTGTTCAAGTCTCTGACAAAAATCCTTGACAAAATTCTGAATAAATAAATAATAAAAAAACCCATTGCTTAATTAATGATTTGCTGTGTCACACGTGCAACACAAAACCAATCGGGATACTTATATACCAAAACCAATGCTCTCATATTGTTGTCTCTGAAGAGAAATGAAAAATAATAGTGATGAAAATATTTACGTTTGAAATGCGAAGAAAAGGATTTCATTGGATGATTTAATTTTAGATATTACGTAATGTTTATTGTCGGTGTATTATGACCAGCTTTTGATGAGGGACAGAATAGTAAATTCTTAACATTATAATAATGAACAGAACTTTATTATCATACAGTAAGTTAGATTTTTGACTTCAAATCTATGAATTTCCACTCCTGTAAGGGGGTGAGATATGAAAAAGAGACATAAGATGGCAAACTCTCCACAGACAAAGCAAAGACAGATGAATAGGTAATCAAAGACGTCACAAAAATATTAGAGTGATAAGCATTCGAGGTAACGACTTAGGACGACTAATTAAATAGACAATAGCCATTCAAGTGTTGTTGTTAACCGATGTATATCTCTAGTTTTCTACTCAGGACAAAAACAGTGAAGAAAACATTCTGCGTGTATTGGGACCCAATTCCTCATGGAACAGCATTTTCACTTTTAATGAATAATTAACTGGAACATGTCCAACAATGTTGCCACCATATAAAAATAGTCACCACAATTGTACATTTCCATGTGATATTTCAATGGCATTTCGTGTAAAGGGGAATCAGATTCACCCCATACTTTTCCTTAATAAGAAGTTATCTCGCAATCATTTTACATGTATCCCAACCCACGTTATTTGATAACCATACGTTATGACGTATGATGTATCCAGAAAATTACCAGGTTCTACTTATACTGAGTTAAGTGGACTTTATTGAATATAGAGTTCTTTACGTAACGTATTATCACGGAGTTCTATTATCAATAAATAGAGAAAATGGGAATATCGCAAGTGTGTGGTGACCTAATATCATAGTTGCTTGTTCAGAAAGCAAAGGACGTTTTGCAAACTCGACAAAATTTTTGTGATATCTTCTGAAAGGCATATTATAAGTTAAAGACTATGATAAACAACTTGCTGCGAATTATTTATATCGCTATCCATAACAGTGACGGATCCAGGATTTCCGAAAAAGAGGTGGGGCCCAGATGTGAAAGTCAAGTATTAACCAAAATACACAGTTATTATGGGTGCCAAATATGGAGTTTTACTCATATTTATTTGTGTTTCCAACTTTATCATCTATATATGCTTTGTAAACTGAAGGCGAAAAGGGGGGCCTCTAAATCCGCCATTGCATAATATCTAGATGTGCAAGATTTTAATCTGTTAGATGCTGCGATGTACGACCGCGCAGAAAAGAGAAAATTGGATAGAGTGATCGAGTAGGAACTTCATCAGTGTCAACCAATCACGATTAAGTTTGTCGTCTTATAACGAGAAAAAATGACAAATGCTACTGACAAATAAAATCTCAAATTTTATATCGAATTTAGATCGATGGTTAGAATTACATTTGAAAGGGTGGACCACTATGCGACAATATTCTATATATCTCTCTTTATATATCTAAACAGTTGCGTCACTAAGTCCAAAAAAGTGGAACGACACAACTTGTTTAAAACTTCCTAACAAAAATTCAATTAGATTGCAACAAGAAGAAGGGGGAAACCAAGATCCAAATCCCCCTTATTTTCCGAATTTTTTTCTTTCTTTTCTCAAGTCTCATTTGTCTCAAAAAGGTCACAGCTAAGATTTGGTCTGTTCTGAAGAATCTTTATACAGGAGGGGATGGTTTCTAAGTAACATAAAGAATCGGGAAACAATGTATTTGGATAGAAAATAACATTTTATAACGATGTGCAAAGTATAAATGAGTTTGAATTCCGATCTCATTTCTTACTGACAAGCATCTAAATTGGGTAAGCCAGACAGTTAAAGACATTTGATTGAAAGGCTTGCAAAAGGCTATTATGTAGTCTAGCAGTTTTACGAGTAAATATATGAAAAAAGTATCACACGATTCAGGTTGCGATAGCAATTCAATTAAGATTGAAGACCCATTTACAGACGGTAGAGTGCCAATGAAAGTGAGTGTTCGATAAACAGCAATTTTAGGAATGTTGTACGAAAGGAAAAAAAAAAAGAATGCAAATAAAAAATATGAGTTCTGATTTCAGGTAATCACAGTCAAATACAGTATCAATAACCACAAAACATAGAAAATATATTAGAATATTTATTTTTTTCTTTCTTAACATTAGTATAACTGCGTTAAGAACTTGGCAGTTAAGCGACTTAGCAATTAGTTTAACATTTCAATATTCTATTGATATACTCCTAACATTTTCTGCTAACACATACACATCTGAGTTATAAAAACTTCATTGTATATTGTTAAAATAAAAACCAAGAATACTGTATTCATATGGTGGCGGCACCTGTCCGGCGCATGCCCTCGAATTTCCACTGATATAAAAGACCCCCATGATATCTTTATGTATTTCTCTAAAAGGCCAACAAATTCATTCATCGGTAACTATTTTATCAGGAGCAAGCTTAATATAAGTTCTCCTTGTTGCTCAAACTTGAATCTTTCTGTATGCACTTTATGATCGGAAATAATTTCCTGAATAAATATTGTTTAAGCCAAAGGACCCATTCAAAACTGTGGGATCTTTTTCATCTCAACGATGACACTGGTCTCAATTGAAACCGTCTTATCAAAAAGACAGGTAAGAAGGCAGGTAATAAATTACCATTAAAAATCGTTCTCGACATTCGAGTTCGTACACCGATCCAATGATCAGAAACCCACCGCGATACTGCTGGATCCGTATGTCCCTATATTCATGCCCAGAGCCATTTGTTGATTAGTTTATACATTTACAGGTATCTGATCAACAAAACAGCATTATAGTTGATAGAGTTGAAGAATTGAATCTTGACTGGCCTTGATTTTGTCGTAATTGAATATGAAACCATTGACTTTGTGACAAGAAATTGTGTAATCGGTTAAATTAAGAGTTATTTCATTACGATGTATGATAATTTCATGTGATATATTGTATTTATACATGTACACTTAAAGTCAACGTATCAACAAGTCATCATTCGTGAAGGACGGAAATAGAGAATCAACCCCTCCTACCTCCCCTCCCCTATAATTCTTCTTTCCCAGACTTCGTAAAGATCGTAAACTTTCTAGAAAATTATTGTAACTTTAACTGGCTTTATCGAAAAGTGTAAAATCTGATGACGCCCGACCCATATGGCAAATATGATTGTAAAAATATACATTTGCTGAGGCAATATTTACATCTATACTGAACCTTGTAGACTTAAGGTAAAATACAAAACACCATCTATAGTAAATGTATATGGTTTAAAGGGTTTGCTGAGAGCTAAGTATTGCATTCGAAATTATAATCTTGGTTTCGAAAAATTCTTGTTCTGAAATCTCACGTACACTATGACCCCACCTATAATCAGGGGGACAAGGTTGGATACTCTCTCTCTCTCTCTCTCTCTCTCTCTCTCTCTCTCTGCATCATGGAAAAAATTACATGTATCAACTTCAAAATTAAATTTTGTGTTTTCCTCTTCTTCTCTATATACATGATTTGTAAATTCGCCCGTAAGTTATGGGCATGACACTGCAAGATCGACATCAAAGTGCGGCCTACCGGACGGAAATGGGTAATGTACTTATACAATATGATAATAGGAACGTGAAATCTGCTTACAGATAAATCCATATTTATCACAGATGTCACTCCAATACAAAAGATAATCGGGTCAAAGGAGCGAAAGAACTTATTTGGTTTTCGAACTAGCTCTGGGAACTCTGTTCTGTTCAAACATCGACTTCCTATTGTCTTTCCTCTAGTACACAATAGAAATGTGTCAAAATGTCTTTTTCTTACTCTCGAATTGTGACAAAATTTTGAGTGATCACATGACTAAATATGTATATATGTTGATTCCCTGTCTGAAAATACTCCTGTTGAAATTATGTATCTGATGTTCAAACTCTGTACCACATGTTCATGTTCAAGCTCAGTACCATGTGTTCAAGCTTTGTAAAATATGTTCAAGCTCTGCACCATATGTTTAAGTTGTGTACCGTATGTTCAAGCTCTGTATTGTATATTCAAGCTCTGTATCGTATGTTCAAGCAATGTACCATATATTCAAGCTTTATACCATATGTTCAAGCATTGTAGCATATGTTCAAGAGTTGTACTACATGCTCACGCTTAGCGCTCAATGTACAAACATATAATTTTAACTGATTCTTGATTATTCTCAAAATTTTGACGTTGTAACCATACATTTTATTTTTAATAATAATTAAAAAAACGATCAAGCTCAAGTAACTACGGTCTGAACATAAACATAGAGTGATTGATTCTGACAGGAATTACCGTGGTTTTACCGTTGGTTCTAAAGAGACGCTTAAGGAGAACCAGGAAAATGGTGCATTTATACGATATACCCGTCGAAACTAATTAAGCACTCTTCTTTTGTCCCCATGCCAATTCATAATGGTGGTGGGGACGGACCTTCCCAAAATAATGAGGAATCCTCTACGCGCCACGTTCACTCGGTTAATACTGTCTCATCCGAAAGACAGGACATCGACGGACCACTGGTGGGACTCGAACCCGGGACCCCTCGGTCACGATCTAAGCATCTAACCAAATGAGCTCTGCAGCTATGTATCACGTAAAAGATCCTTCGCTGCTTCGTGTGGGTCCTTTGCATAGATCTAAAGTCCTGTGCATTGCATCAGGCGGGTGTCGCCACTGTATAAATACATATTTAATAATCTTGGTGTGACGTAAAACATGGATCAAACAAAACACTTCACTCTTAATCCTATGTGGTATTTACGTACAATGTAAGAATGGAGTTAGTTTCCATTCCAATCAATTTGCGTCTACATCTAAGTACGTCTACTTTATCCTACGGATATAGTCCTTTGAATCTTTCTTATGGCGAGACATGTACACGTATGCAGATTTATTTCTGTTATATTTGGGGGATAACATGCTTATGTTTTCAAATTTTCGGCAAGTAGTCGGCGAGTTACAGGTCGCAAATTGAGTATTTAGACGACACGTTCTCAAGATCGAGATCGCCATATTGTTTATATTGACAGACATCCATATCGCACATTCTGAAATACAGATCTCAAATTTAAAATCAATCGTAGTTATGTCATGGTCAGCCGTAGCTATGTGGGTGTGAGTGTTGGCGATGCCATGGTCTGTCGTAGCTACTATGGTGTAAGTCGTGGCGATGTCATGGTCAGTCGTTGCTATGACGGTGTAAGTCGTGGCGATGTCATGGTCAGTCGTAGCTATGTGGGTGTGAGTGTTGGCGATGTCATGGTCAGTCGTAGCTACTATGGTGTAAGTCGTGGCGATGTCATGGTCATTCGTTGCTATGACGGTGTAAGTCGTGGCGATGTCATGGTCAGTCGTAGCTATGTGGGTGTGAGAGTTGGCGATGTCTAGTCTTATAAACATGACCTCGCTGACAAGCCGTTCCGAACAGCAAGTAAACAAGAGGAACGGAGTCTTGCATTGCAGGACTATTGTAGCTACTATGGTGTAAGTCGTGGCGATGTTTTGGTCAGTCGTAGCTATGACTGTGTAAGTCGCGGCGATGTCATGGTCAGTCGTGGCTTTGACGGTGTAAGTCGTGGCGATGTCATGGTCAGTCGTAGCTATGTGGGTGTAAGTGTTGGCGATGTCATGGTTAGTCGGCGCTACTACGGTGTAAGTTGTGGCGATGTCATGGTCAGTCGTAGCTACTACGGTGTAAGTCGTGGCGATGTCATGATCAGTCGTAGCTAGGACGGTGTAAGTCTTGGCGATGCCATTGTCAGTCGTAGCTATAACGGTGTAAGCCGTGTCGATGTCATCATCAGTCGTAGTTACTACGGTGTAAGTCGTGGCGATGTCATGGTCAGTTAATGTCATGCTCAGTCGTAGCTAGGACGGTGTAAGTCTTGGCGATGCCATTGTCAGTCGTAGCTACTACGGTGTAAGCCGTGGCGATGTCATGGTCAGTCGTAGCTACTACGGTGTAAATCGTGGCGATGTCATGGTCAGTCGTAGCTATGACGGTGTAAGTCGTGGCGATACCATGGTCAGTTGTAGCTATGACGATGTAAGTCATGGCTATGGCATGGCCAGTAATATCTATGTAGGTGTAGGTGATTCCAAATGATATCGAAAGTGGGAAGTCCAAGTCGGCATAGCTACAATTCCGGACTTGTCAATTTACCGTCTTAAGTCGGTACCGTGATTACCGTCTATTCAAACAATTTGGTAATTACAATACGAGTTCGTTCTCAATGTGTTTTACTGTCTTTCTCCTCCTCCTCTTCCTTTCCCCTTCTTCTTCTTTGCTTTTGGGGTTTTATTCCGTAATGTAGTAGAGTCAGAAGACCTACCGTTTTTCTGTTTCCACTATACAAGAGGAATCAAACATCATTATTTTTATTTCTTCATAATGAAATCAAAGTAAAATGAAATCTGTTGAATGTTAACCATTTATTAGAGGTATAGATGAACCATCTCGTCTTAAATAATGTTTTCAGTTTATTGGAAAGATAAAAAAAAGTTATGTTTCCAAACATGTCGAGATGTCATAGCAAATCAAGTAACGCATCCACGTTAACAAAGGGCATTTTTCAAATTATTGTGTGGTTGTACTTAAATTAAGCGCAATACACAAGCTGAATTTCCGTCAAAAGTTATGCTTCAGTATCATCTGTACACAATGTTGTGTGAGAGCTATAAGTTAATCCGGATGCGTATAGAAAGTTTGATTATAGAAGGATGTTACGATACGATTGTCACTTTGAACATGTGAAAACAGTTTCTAACTACGTGCATGCCACCAAAAACAAATGCTTTTTTCAAATTAACTATAAATATGATATAGAAAATTGCCTTAAGTATTGCACTCAATATGTTATAATCAATAAAACTGAGAAGTTATTCATTATATCAAATTACTGAATTAACTATCGGTGGCTGGGCCCAACTCAGAGCGGATGTACCCCCTTTCTCCGAAATCTATCAGTGTACAGGCAAACCTGCTTTAAATGTCATATGTGTTAAGCAATTACCTGGCTTAAACAACCACATTTTTCTGTGCTTTAGTATTAACTGTTAATACAAATTCAACCTCGTGAACCTGCATGTCTTCTAGTGACAATTTTTCCACATTAACGGTCGCCTAAAACAAGTTTAACTGCACTAGAAAAATTTTGATGAATGATTTCTCATCGACTATTCGTAGTTTTCCAAATCCGAGAATTATCGCTGTCTACATATAGCCGTCGGTATAGTTAAAATCGGAGTTATGTAAAGAAAATAGTTACTTGTCTCACGTCACACATGAAGCGGGGATTTAAGTTGGTTTTTTTTTTTGTTCCAAAACGGATGCATTCATTGAAAGGGGGAACAGTACAAGTGGCCTATACACTCTTCACCCATCCCATTTTTCTATTCTCCATATTTTCCCTTGATTGTTTATTTCAGTGGTGTCTCCTCCGTCCATTTCTCCATACCCACAAGTGGCAAATTTACAAGGTAAGAGAGAAGATGTCCGGAAATCATCTCCCCTTTTCAACAAAACCGTTATCAAAATACATCAGTAGCTTGTCGTTGAGTATTATCTTCTCTCAACATTTTCTCCTCAGATTCTCGTGGCTATCCTTTTATCTAAAGTTCAGTATCCCACCCTTTATCCACAACCTTTCGTGCTGTCATTCTCTTCTTTCCTTTCTCTTTACCACCGCTTCGTATTATCTTTGAAATATACAGTTCCTGCCACACATAACACGAAGTGTTTGTATTGAATCTGCTGTACAGCTTTACCCATTTCTTCAGCTTGAATCTAAACACGTTTTGAACTCGTTAGCTACTAGCTTTAAAATATGTCTAATGGAAAATGGAAAATTTGACTTTTGTCTTACTTGTTCTACTGTTCATTATGTCTATCAGTTTGCGGTTCACCTCCACTCTATCATTGCCTCATGGTGGAGATTCGTGTTTAGTGATGGGGGACATCGAAATATCCAGGAAACACCACCACTTCTCATTTGTTTTTATCAAGGCTAGAAAGAAACGCGAGGCTGCACCGAGTTCCAGTACAGAGCTACGAGCCACCAAAACCCTTGGCTAGTTTTTTTATTGGCCAGTACTAGACAAAATGGAATATTTAACATGTTATTATATAAATGTTGGAGTGTCTCAGTGGCGGATCCCGAATTTCCGAAAAGGGGGGGGCACATGTGTATTAGCCAAACTACTCGACCATTTTTAGCCCCAAATCTGGATTTTCACTTGTAAAATATGTAGCGAAAATAGGAGAGGGGGCCGCCGGCCCCAGCCCCGCCCCACTAAATCCGCCACTGTGTATTTACTATCTTGAAATATGAACATTTAGTAGCATTTGGTGATGTGTGGTGAATCTTTAAACCTAAAGCCCGAGAGACGGTATCTAGAGCTACATACAGATTTTCTATGCTTCTCATATACTGATACCATTGCTTCCTAATACTTAAGTGACGATTTGTATTGTTATCATTTCTGTTGATCCCAATTCAGGAAACTATGACACGGGGCTGAATCAATTTCCGTCTTGGTGAAAGTAGGGACGAAGGGAAGTTTGAATCTGACTGGGGACGCGTCAAGATGGACCGTAACGACATGTTTGTCGTGTCATTCTTGGTACTCTTCTTCACATCGGGTGAGTAGATCTGGAAATCTTCAGGGTTCCTTTTATACGCATGCATTTTATTCATTATCAAAATATTGTTTATTACAGATGAGACATGTTAAGACGATACTCTTCGTAGAAAAGATACAAGTTTGTTGATATGTTGGGAGGAAAATGCTTGATAGAGACATGAAACGTTCTCATTTAAATTGAAGTGATATTTCCGAACACAAATTAAAGGTTCTGAACTGTATAATTTCAGCTATTATAATTATGTTTAATCGGCTCTGTAATGACAACTTGCGAACAACCCACCAGTGGACGCAAACTTTTAATTTTAATGTTCTTACTTAGAGTGAAAGAAACGAAAGACTACAGCGTCTTCTATCACATCAACTCAGTCCTTGTGGAGGATATTTTTCTATTCCATAGATTATGTAGAAATCAAAATTTTTTTCATAACATATGCATATACATGTCGAAATGGCTGATGGGATTGCGAGTGAATTTTGTAATAAGAGAGGTTGCAATTCCAATGGTCAATGTACACCCAATGATCGATACACACCCAGTAGTCGATGTACACTTAATGGTCGATGTACACTCAATAGTCGATGTACACCCAATGATCGATATACACCCAGTAGTCTATGTACACCTAATGGTCGATGTACACTCAATAGTCGATGTATACCCAATGATCGATATACACCCAGTAGTCGATGTACACCTAATGGTCGATGTACACCCAATAGTCGAGGTAGACCCGATAGTCGATGTATACTCAATGGTCGATGTACACACAATGGTCTATGTACACCCAATGCAATGGCCGATGTATACCCAATAGTCGATGTACACGCAATGGTCAATGTACACCCAGCGGTTGAAACCTCTACATCAGTCCGTATTAAGGAAATAAGTTACATTTTTCCAAACACATGGGATTGTCGATTTGAAAGATAAGATGCCGATTCATATTGATAGATGATTATGTCCACTTGTCAAACAACTTTGCACGTTTGTCAGATAACTAGGCAGGCTTGTCAAATAATTATGCAGACTTGTCAAATAACTATGTCGACTTGTCAGTTAACTTTGCAGGCTTGTTAGATAACTGTGCTGGCTTGTCAAGTAACTATGTCGACATGTCAGATAACTTTGCAGGCTTGTCAGATAAATATGAAGACTTGTTAGATAACTTTGCAGGCTTGTCAGTTTACTATCCAGGCTTGTCAAATAGCTTTGAAGTTTCGCCAGGTAACTATGCAGGCATGTCAGGTATTATGTCGACTTGTTAGGTGATTATATAGGCTTGTCAGATAATTATGCATTTTTGACATATTACTATGTAGCCTTTTCAGGTGACTATGTCAGATATTATGTCGACTTGTCAGATATTTATGTAGGTTTGTCAGAAAAGCATATCGGTTTGTGAAATCGTCCTGTTAGGTATCATATCAAAATGTCGACATGTTACATATTTTATGTCGCATTTTTAAATACCATGTCGGCTTGTCTTAACGTGATATTCACATAGTATCTGACATGCGGATAACACAGATATGTCACCATAGTAACAGTGACCAAATTTGTTCTATGCACTGGCAGTATTGTCACGAAATGAGACAAAAATATTACGAAAGCGGAATCAAACAAAGCTAAGCAAATGAAGCGTTGTGTGAAGTGTTTACACGTACTACAGTATGACTACAGTATCATATATTCTCGTACGTTTTGAATCATTCGATAGAATTAACCAGTAGATGCTTATTTATAATTCATGCCCCAAATTCGACATTGAAAGCTTAATGTAATAGCTCAGTTTACACACATTGTAGATGTTGATTTCAAATTACAATATTCCTGGGGGAAAAAAGAAATATGTCATTCAAATTTTATCTTTTGTATCTAGTTAATGGTCATTAAGTTTTAACTTTATCCTACAATTTATGCATATTTTATTCCAAACTTATAACACTTCCCATGGAATCAGGGAGAAGCACTCCCTACATATGATGTAATATAAATCACTTTTATGTTGAAAGTTTTTACAAAACAAAATAAAAAACAAAAACAAAAACGTATTTAGCTTCACGGACACGGACACAAAAGTATTCGATGTCTCCGTGATTGCCATGAAAACTTATGACATGCAAAAATGTGATACTTGAATTTTCCTTCCCATTTATCAAAAGTACTGTAGTATCCCTGGAATGTGTATTTCATATCTTAATAGAGATTCTCTTATGTATGAAATGCGGAGCAGACGATCCGGGTATAACGCTTTGCATGTGGAGCAGACGACCCGGGTTCGATTCCCGGATTGCGCATCTAGGTTAATGAGGTTGATTACCTCCTGTTCCCATGACGTAATATTACTTAAAAATTGTTGTAAGCGACGTAAAACCCCAATTGAAAATACAGCTCCATCTAAAGAAAACAAATACATGTACAACATACAATCCACGTAGAGATGTACATAAGGACACCATGCTTCACATAACTTTGCTGTGCACTAATTCTCCGTGATTGACTGATACTTTTTATACGCCCGAAGTAAAGTGACGCATTATATATGGAATGGCACAGTGGAACTGTCTATCTGTGTGTCTGTCTGTCCACAGAGCTTGTAAAAATGATACAGATGGAACCACTTGGGCTATTGTAGTGAAATTTGAAACATATACTCTTGATAACAAGAGAGCGACGACTGTCGTTTTTCAATGTCAAGGGTCAAAGGTCAAGATCACACATTAAACATTGTTGATGAAGTTTGTAAACATGATACAGACCAAAATGTTTGGGCTAAGTCATTCAAACTTGATGCATGTACTTATCATAAGAGAACCGCGTCCACTTTACATTAGGGAAAGTTTAATCCTAAGGAACTATATTTGAACTGTTATTTGAACTGTGAAAATTCTACTTCTGTTTGTTCATAAACATTGACCGAGGTTCAAGCTTTTGTCTATGCGGACACGGACGCCGACGGTACGACAATACCTCTCTGGACATTCTGTCCAGCGGTAGAATACCTAATGAGTATCCCTGAGAAGAACGAGAATTTCCATACAGACTAAAATCAAAATCAACCCCACCAAAGCCGTCCTAATACTATCAATGACGGAGAGATCTTTCGGGTTAAGTAAGAAAAGATTATTTCTTAGAATTGTAAAGAATGTAACTACCAAATCCTTTTCAAGGTCTTTCGAGGAACCCCCACCTTTCTAAAAAAAAAACCAAAACAGATCAAAACAAAACCACCACCACCCCAAAAAACCCCGAAATGAACAAATATGAAAAAAAAATGCCGTGTGCATATACACTCGACTGTACAGCCTACGGTCAAGTTTTTGTTTAAAAATCCAGAAAAGTAGTGCAAGCAAAATTTCAATGAAGACATGGTGAAAACATTAAAAACAGTGTTATAAAAGTGTATGCATGGTTGATCATTTCCCAAAACCACAGGGAAGGTTGTACATGTACACGTAAGACTACTCAAATGACAAAGCATCAAGAGTGTACTGCACTGTGATCAGCTAGCCCTCTTGTACGTAGGAAGTCCTGGATACTTTCGATGACGGGGGACAGCCACAACTCCGGATATAACAAGCCTTTCATCCCTGATCTCATCAGTTCATCATATTGAATGTGAGTTACGATCAGTATCAATCTTCCCCCGCCCCGACAGCATGCGCGTGTCCAGAGCGGTTGACCGGGGGTCTTGACCCACCCTGAGATTCAGCGAAAATGATTTTTCTTGTTATTTTTCAATGTTAAATAAGTTATTTAACACACATAAACATGGGTGGACCCCGTGTCGGAAAATTCATTGGAGATGGACCCCCTCCCCTCTCGACAAAATTTCTGTATCCGCGCCTGTACAGAATTGGGAGAGACTGAGATTGTACAACTGTACCATAGGTCGATCACCCCTCCTCTTTTCCTTATCATTGAAAGTTAACTGAAAGCAAGAGAAATCACCAACAAACCAGTCCACCAATCCCTGGCGGGGAATCCCCTACTTTGTAAAACTTTTTAAATCGTGATTTATGTCAGATCTTCCCCATCCTCGAGGAAACCATGAAATATTTTGTCCATTTTTATCTCTCTATTCGTGCGCGGATCCACTTTTTTGCGAATCGGTCTAACATATTTTCCGAGAAGGGTCTAAAACGTCAAATGTCGAAACGCGTTTAGCGATCTACTTTATTGTCTTTATATCAACATAAACGTGTAGTACGTAACAAAACTTTCTCCAAGAAAATGCACAATATAGCTCAGTTTTCTCGGATGGTATCCTGTACAGCAGATGTTTGTTTTAAAGACGATTTCTTCTGTTACACCTAGATTATCACTTTCGGAAATGCTATAAGCAATATAAGCAGGAAGTTAATGTCACCGTATCCGCACTACTTGGCCCTATGTAATAAGTATTTTGATAAATAAGGCGACGTCTTACGGCTAGAGTCACTAGTGTTTATAATGTAATATTATGCAGCTCAATTGTACTTACCCATTGTGTTAAAAATTGGATACGAGTTGTGTAGCGTTCCTATATAGTGACCGTAGTCATGGTAGTCGCCAGCCAAATTTTAAAGGCATTTTGCTTTATTTCTTCAAAGAATTAAATTTGTGGTGCCATTTTCAAGCAATCATTGTTTTTGAACCACGAGATGGGAAGGTTTAACACCTATAAACTATTGGCCTCTATACTTCTTTATATACTTCTGTATATATTATCTATATTTACTCATAATGTGTGTGTGTGTGTGTGTGTGTGTGTGTGTGTGTGTGTGTGTGTATTTCATGTATTGAACATCCTGTTAACCATACATGTATTATACAATTATTATTCTCGATATGACATATATGACCTTGAGAGTTATAACATTCTGTTTTGATGCTTTAGCTATGCGACCTTTTTCATGTATGAGTATATGTTGCTGTTTGACTCATGAAAGCAGAATGCGTTAGTTTTCCAAAGATATTGGGGTGGCGACATATCCTATAAATGAACCAAATCGTGTCTGTTGCCAAGGTCTCTAAGCATGTCAGTAAAGATATGAATTTGTACAGTGAAATGCATTCCGCCAACGGACGTAATGTTAACTGCCCTCTTCCCATCACATGACTGACCACGAAGATAACCGGTTCAACTGGTGAACTACTCGGTCGTGTTGACATTAACTTCCACTGTTGGATTAAGGATTCAATTCACAAGATTTCAGTGTGAATGGAAGGGGGTGTCCAAGTGTTCCGACACTTTTTACTCCTACATTTTTAACTACGACACTTTTAATTCCGACACTTTTACACACTTTTAACTCCGAAGCTTTGTACCAAGACACTATTAACTCCGACGCTTTTTATAACTCCGATGCTTATTAATTACTCCAACAATTTTACATATTTTACTCCAACATGAGAATAAATGCCGTGTGTAAATCGTGCAACGAATGAACACTTCAGTATTTTACGTACTTTTACTATAACTTTAATACCTCACATTACAATGCCTAGCTTGAAAATCCTAAAATAAACATATTGTAACAATGTCTTAAACATGTGTTCCACTGCAACCCAATAAACGTGCGTTCTTTTGTACGTGCCTTACACAAGTTGCCCAATTAAGGATATTTTATCAACGTTTGTGAAGGTGCTACTGGAATAAAATTGATCTAACATGTAATCTTGCAAACGCGTTATCACGAATTTGCGATATTGTACAAACGCGGTATCACGTCACACTAGCAAAGCAGCGCGATAGGCTCTATCACATATAGTGTCCGAATAAAGCCTGTTTCGATGCTTGAATGCTGTAACATTTTATAAAAGCGCAAAGGTATGATAGAAGTTGGTGGCAGAAGAGAAGCGATGCTCCTTGAAAATAGTGGCAATAAGACGAGGCGATCAACCACCACCTCGTAAGAGAAAGTACAGACCTCTTCAAGAGAAGACAGAGAGGCTGCAGCGCGAGACAAACGGGGAAGGAGAACTGACGTGCAGTATTTGTAGGCAATGACGTATATCGTAGCGCAATTTCGTTTTAAGTCTCTGCTTCCGCTTAAAAACATTTTTTTGTCTAATTAATTTTTTTTTTTGCATTTTCCATCTCGTACTTAGATAATTAAAATCATATCTTTCAGCAACAAAAATATATTAGATATGTTGAGAGGAGGGTGGTAATTATGTACTTTGAGACATTGTATATTTTCTAAATTTGAAGTGCCTCAATGGACACCGATAACAATAACTATATAAATTGTGTAAAGAGATAAAACTCATTTTTCAGGAAACATCTGCGGTAATCGGTACAAGACATGTACTCATATATAATCTTTGACTGTTTCGTATGTACTTTTGTTTTTGTTTCTTTTCGAATTCTGATCATAATGGGAAAATGACATATAGAGAGGAATAAGAACTGTAGATAAGATTTATACTGCTTTATTTTCAATGGCAGGTATTGCTGTTTGTTTCTAGTGCATGTAAGGTGTCGTGTTTTAATTTTGAATTGACTTGGGATGGTAAATACTTGTCATGTTTTAATTTTTGTATTTACCACCCCAAGTAAATTCAAAAATTAAAACATGACAAAGGTATGTGACTCAAGGACAAATAAAAATCAAGTGTCTGGGTAGTTGACATTGAATTTTGAATCATAGACAGGTTTACACTGAATCAAAATAATGTGGTGTATACCCAATAATTGTGTTGAAATGTAGATGATAATATATGGTGCAGACTTATACATTAAAATGTGGTGTACATTGAAACCCACGAATTTGGTACAGTCTGGTACACAGCAATATGGTACAGACTGGTACATGCGATGTGATACAGATAGGTACACTATGATGTGGTAGACTAGTATAATTATGATAATGCGGTACAGACATGAACATGCATAGATTGCTAGCTCTCGTCTGAATCCATATTTAGAATTTTCTTCAAAAGTAAAAGTATTTTTGCTCATAATTGTGTAATGCCATGTTTATTGCTACTTTTGTCTAGTAATTATACTGAGTCATTATTCTCGATAAGAAATCTATTGTCTGGTTGTCTTTGACTGTCTGTCTCGCTGTTTCATGTGGTTTGGATCTGTTGCATAGACATAAAATCCCCCACATTTTGGGGTGCATTTTTTGCAAAAGTATAAATTCCATATAATGCATCCACCACTGAACTTGAAATAATCTTGAAATGGTGTATAATAATTAATCAGTTGATGACATTGAAATATCAGATCTAATCATGAAGAGTGTACCGGGGGTTCTGTCTCCTTCCATGCATTATAAGCACCCTTATATTCCTTCTTATTAGTAAATTCTTTAGTATCAATTTATTAAAATAGTTTTTACGGTCTCGGGTGAAAATCAATACACCAGTGGCGGATTCAAAGGGAATAGAAGGGCGATCACCACTCCCACCTCGACAGTGACACAAAAGTTTTTTTTTTCAAAAACCCTGCATTTTTTAGCATATTTTGGTAAAGTATCGGCAAAATGCACCTTGAAACCCCCCCCCCTCCTCGGCAAAGGGGGCTCTGGATCCGCCACTGCCTCCTGTAATGTTACAGAATATTGTAACCTTTGCGGTAGTATCATATTACGATACTGTTTCATCGATATCACCATATCAAAATACCTTTAAAATTGTCAGAGTAAAAAGCGTCGGAGTTAAAAGTGTCGGAGTTTTAAAAGTGTCGGAGTAAAAAGCGTCGGAGTAAAAACTGTCGGAGTTAAACGTATCGGAACTAAAACTAACCGTCGGAGTTATTCTGTGTCGAAGTTAAAAGTGTCAGAGCAACGGAATTATCCCAAATGGAAAAGCGATGACTTACTATAGTTTTGTTTTGTCATGTGATGAACCACAGGGGTGACCTTACATTGTGAAATTCCCAAGACCTAAACCATAATAGACTAGTAATATGTCAAAAGTTGCCTATTGATGTATTACTAGTCTATTATGGAATAGGTCTTGGGAATTTTTCAATGTAAGGTCACCCCTGTGGATGAACTTTGGGAGAAAAGACGAATCGCAGTCACTCTAAATCGGTTAGTATCTTCTTAAAATACTGTGATAAACTGCATGTTGACCGATCTAGCGCTCCCTTTAACAGGGAAAGAAGGGGGAGGGGATTAAATAAAGGGCGCAGTCTGTCGTTTAAGGTCGAAAATGGTAAAAATATGGGTTTGTAGTAGCAGTGCACTGGTTATGGTTAAAGCTACAGGTGATGGGACTTCGACGTGTTAAAAATGTTAGAAATTTCGCTTTCTTCAAGACTGAAAACTTGTCTCAAAATTATAAAGTCTTTCAATATAAATTAATATTTTACTTAGTAAGTTATCTACCTTAGATACACAGAATCGGTACAGTGCTTTCCTTATGACCTAGTGTTAAAATATTCTACAGTAAATATGTCTCTGCAGTAGGCCTAATATAAATTTTATTAAAAACGTAGTAATCATTTAAAAAAACTTCCCAAGATCTTATACATCACATCTCTGCTGTGATCTTTTGGTTACGTTATACAAAATATCTTAAAAAAAAAACAAAAAAAAAAACTCCACAACAACCCCCCCCCAAATAACCCCAAAAAAGGAGGGAAGGGGAAAAAGGAAAAACTGATGTGATGAGTAGTTTTGAGACCAGTGGCGTTTTTGTCCGGAACGTGTGTAACGTGACGGTTTTAGAGAGAGAGTTTGTATTTTCACTTTCTCTTTGAACTACAGTTGGTCGCTACAACATGCGATAACCATTCGCAAAGGATTAAAACATGTGCATTCTTACATGTCCAAAGAAGATTTCGTTATTTACATAAATCTATAAACACACGGTAGTTTTACTTCTAATCTTCTAGGAGTAACTATTAATATGCATGCATGACTTTGCTAGCGACTCAGTTAAATATCTCCGGTTATATTTGACCGATTTTGATCAAATAAAGTGTTCATCATGTATTAGTTTGTTCTTTCATATGCACATAGTAAGTAACTCATTTATTTTACATGAGTAAATGACCTGAACCCCCTACTCAATATTTTCGAAGTCGGACATCACAGTATTTGATAAGGAGCATTCGGAACATTTGGGGTAAAGCATTGGACTTTATCATAGAGAACAATGCGTATTCCCTTAGTAATTTTGGTAAAAAGGAATGATTAAAATATTTTGTCATTCAAACAAGTCAGCAAAAATACAGACTCCTCAGCCTCAGGTATCTACTTAGAGCAATAGTCAGACAGTGACGTCACACCAACTTCGAGAATGCATGGGAGGGCTTCAATTCCCCTCCAGCTCCATAGACAGCTGTACCGCAATGCCAATTGTAAATCACCCTTTCCTGCATGAATGTGAGAAATTACTTCACAGATTAGTGAACTTACCTTATATTAGTTAATATTCTCTTAATTCATATTGGCAAACTCTCCCTTTAAGTCCTGTATTTCGACAATAAATATCCGGGACTGTTTGAAAACATGGCAATATACGGTGCATTACGTCACATAAAAACGTCGGCCAGCAAAAGTTTTCAAACTGCCTCATATATTTACCGTTTAAGTATGGAACTTGGTGGAGGAATTTTACCAATATGAATAAAGACATTGACTTATATATTAAAGTTAAGTTCACTAACCTGTGAAGTGATTTCTAGTGGTTATGCAGGAAAGTGTGATTCACAATCAGTGTTGTGTTACAGCTGTCTGTGGAAGGAATTGAAGCCCTCACATCCCGTATAAACAAGCAATATAAACAACATATGAGAAGGGTGAAATATTGAAGCTAGGCTTCTGTGAAATCTGGAGTGTTAGCACACATGGTGCATAATCCCACTAGAACCAGCCATAGAATCGGTAGTCAACTGATGCCAGTGTTGGTTTGAAATTTCCTAAGATAATTTATCATCTTTATCCTCCCATTTTGTCCTTCAGGTGAAACAGTATAAATTTAGACCTGTGTCACAGTATATGTTGACATTTGAAAGATCTGCGCATCTGACCTTCAGTGTTTTGTGTGAGGTAATTTTAGTCCAAAATATGAAACTCTTGCTTATGTGAATTGAGGACTTCTGTTGAAATTCCACCTTTAGACGGAATAGACCCTTTTCCAATCTTATATGATGTAAGGGGCGCTATATCAGACAAACCATTTTTTGCTTGAATTTTCATTATGAATTTAATACTTGGATTGTGAAGTCTCAGTAATATGATAGATATCAGATCGGAAAATCTTCATTTGTCCAACATTGCCCTTATGTCACATCTAGATGGAAAAAAGTCTATTAATGGAAATTAAGAATTCAATAGATATTATTTATTGCTCACAATTTGCTTTGTCATACTCATTTGGTACATTCAGCTATAATGTTTCCACATCACAAGAATCAAGTAAAATCAGTTTGGTGTAGTGAGTGATTTTTAGCATTCTTTCTCAGAAATTTTTAGAATTCACTGTTACTAAATTTCTTAACAGCATGATTATATCTATCTCTGATGCATTTGTTGGCAATAAACTTATCTCAAATACAGTTTTGAGTCTTGAAGCTGTATAATTCAACTGAAGTACCTTGAACTCCCGAAATTTGGCTTCATTTTGACTTATTTACCAGTAATTTATTCAGATTGGTTTTGGATCAACAGAGCTTTAGCCTTCTTTTGATATCCATTACTTTTTTTAGGATATTGCCAGGAATGTCCAGTGGAGGAAAATCCCCCGGTTGAACCAGAGTTACAGCCTCTAGATGGATGGTTCAATAACCTAATACATCCAGATTGGGGAGCAGTTGGTAAGTGTAAAATACTCATACATCCAGACTGGGGAGCAGTTAGTAAGTTTTAAAAGTACTCATACATCTAGATTGGGAAGCAGTTAGTATTCTTGAATTCGGACTGGTCACATGACCTAATTTGCATCATATTTTTGGGGGGATAAGTCTCGGGATTTATCATTGCTCTCTTCGAAGAATCAGATATTTTGAAATCTTATTTTTCCAATTTGCGGTCATATAAAATTGGAAGAAGGAAAGAGAGTCAATCGTTGTGAGATTCCTCAATGATTTTTAAAAGTTTTAAAATATAATTTAGCAAAGATGCATTACGGTCTATGATAAACACTGAGTTTATCCCCCAGGTCATCCTCGGAATGTTTCGAGGATTATCTTTATTTAGATCTTAGTGTGATGTCACGCCGACTTCAAGAATGTTTAAAAATACTTACACATTTGTACATCCAGATTGTGGAGCAATTGACAATTTTAAGATACTCATACACTCAGATTTGGGAACAGTAGGTAAGTTTAAAATACTTGTACATACAAATATTGGACAGTTTGTAAGTTCAAATTATTCACACATCCACATTTTGGAACAGTTGGTATGTAAATTTTAAATATTAATTTATCCAGATTAATATAATTAAGGAGCAGTGGGTAAAATTGATATCACTAACTTACTAATCCAGATTGGGGAGCAGTTGGTAATTACTCATAAGTTCCCATGGGGGAGCAGCTAGTAAATTATGATAAATACATGCTGTCCTTATAGTAGAGGATAAATATGTGTACTTATTGTTGACTGATTGTTGAGAAATGATGCTGCTTGATCATGCATGAATGTCATGCTTTCATTGTTAAAAATGTGCAGCACTACAGCTGTAAGGTTTAGGAGGTTTTTTTTATACCAGTCATTTAGATTTCTTTCAGTTGATTAAAAGAAACTGCTTCCAAGACCCTATTACCATTTCCTATCAAAATTTTCAGACACTGTTCTGCTCCGAAAAAGTCCAACAGCCTATTCCGATGGAGTGTTTGAAATGGCAGGGACCTACCGGCCCAACCCTTTTGAGATCAGTACTGCAGCACACAGGGCACAGGACTTGACAGAACTTGGTTTGCTTTCAGAACGTGGAAGAAATGCCATGATAACATATTTTGGTAAATGCATATGTCAAGGAATTAACAGAAATCAGTTCTTTTATGTTATGAAACTTTATGCATTAAAACAGGGTTTCGATAAGAATTATTTGAGAAGGTGATTTAGAAATTTGAGGCATATTATTTTGAGCACTGTATGCGTGAATGTGAGTAGTAAATTCAAGATCAGAGGAAATTCAAACCGCCAATTTTCGTCATTTGAAGTGGTGGTATTTCACTAGGTGCTAGCTCTTATTTAAATCCCTAATTAAAATTAAATTGATAAGTACAATATTTGAACACTTTTCAATCCATGTGTATGAAATGAGTAAAAAAAATTGTAATGTTTGGTATGTAAATGTGTTTTGACAGAATTGTAATGCAAAATAATAAGAGAAATGTGATAGTAATTGTAACTTGAATGAGTAGCGTTACAAATGGACATTTTTTGTGTGGTCTGTGAAACAAAGAAACTTAAAGAGACCATTTAGTCAGTGTCTGTCTGTCTGTCTGTCTGGTAAGAAAAATGTAAAGCAGATGACACACATGTTCTTTTGTTGAAAAACTAGTTTTGTAAAATATGTCTTGCATTGTTAATTCGATTTTTTACATCAATGATATTTAAAGTGAATCTCATGTATAAGACATACCATAGTGTATACCTAATTTCACTACAGGGCAACAGGTCGTAGAAGAAATAATGGACGTCCAGAGACCAGGATGTCCTCGAGAGTATGAAAATATTGACGTTCCTGTACCTCATGACCTTTACAATCCTGATAATGTATCTGGACTTCAGATGCCTTTCCCTAGGTCAAGATATGATGCCCGCACTGGATATTCACCTAGTAATCCAAGGCAACAGGTCAGTGGATTCATCCCCTCCCAAATCCTAAATCCATAATCTTACAGGGTAGTCAATATCTCTATTTATTAATCCAGGAATGGATTACACAATTTCAAAGGGAAGCAAGGTAGTGTTCTTTCTTGTGGACAGATATTACTGTTTAAGTAACAGATGTGTGAACCAGACAGTTGATTTGCATGGCTCGAAATTAACATAATATATTTTATGTCCTTGAATAATAAAATTTGCTGTGAACTTAGAGGTTTCTCATTGTATCAGTCTGCCAGACTAACGAAACATTTTTATGAGCATACAAAACAAACAAGTATTTTCTGGAAATCCCATCTACTATTTTTAATAACATTCATGGAAAAGCACTAAGTGAGTAATTGTGTCTAAGCCGCAGATGCGTTTATACAAGAGATCAGTATGGAGCACATTGATGGTGCTTCGGTGTAACGTTGATGTTGGTATAGAGATAGAAGTCAGGATATTGAGATTTATATCAGGATTTATGTGCCTCAATGTGTTTTTAAGAAAATTTGCAAAAATCTTTTCAGTCAAAAGCCACTGTCTGAAATAAATCTAGTCATAAAATGAGATTCTCCTAATTTTTCTGCGGACTAATACTGGTAGATTTTTTGACGGACTGACACATTTTGTGGTCAGTTAGTCCGCCAGACTAATGCTTGAAAAAGCTAATTTCGAGTCCTGATTAGTGTTGATTGTACATTGTTTTACATCAATTTTAGATGATTTCATTATCTTGTATATTAATTGCACCTTCATAAAGCATTGCACAGAAATTTCGTTATATGCTACCGGGTATGAACCCACTGGATACAGTGGTTTTCCAATACCATGAGTAGATTTATTGTCTCATTTGAAGACAGTCTACCTTCAAGCTGCAATCCAGACTTGAACCCATGACCTCTCAGCCTTTTACAGGCCACCACTCACTGAGTAAAGCTGGCTTAGTTGATATCTTTGTTTTTGTTAATAGGTCTACCCATCTGTAGCTCAGACTTCAGTGATTTAGTGGTATGTAAATTGGCTGGAAGTCACAAGGACTGTAAAATTTTGCTAGATCCATGGATGCATGTAGTTTTAATGATAGTATGTAAGTTAGAACTTGTGTCAATGTAGCTTCAATATATCGCCCTAACACACTTGTTATTATTCCGTCGTTTATTGTGTGTGTTAGACGACTGAATAATAAGAAATGTTTCGGGGTGATATATTGAAGCTAGTGTGAATGTTGAGCCTGGCACATTCATGATAACCTAGCTACTCATGGTGGAGATGTTCTGTGGCTGCTTGAGCAATGCACTCATTTGTATGAAAATGATATGAATTTTAATTTTTTAATAGGGATGACAAGACAATAACAAAAAAAAAAGACATGAAACAAAATAGAAAGTTTATATAAGCATTTATTTATATAAAAAAAGTTTTTAATCTCAATCATTTGAGGTTTGAATCACACTGACACATTTTCTTGAATCTCTTTTGAAAACTGACCTTCAATACACATCTTAATCATTATCATTAAAAATAGGTGAACAATAATCACATTAATTTTAATAATATGGTTGATAGTGTTTTGGTACCTTATCCACAAATTAATAAACAATATAATCCTGCTCTACTTTACAGCTAAATGAGATCACACCCTACATAGATGGTCAGCTGATGTATGGTGTTGCCAGAGCTTGGACAGATGCTATTCGAGAGTTTAGAGGAGGTCGTCTTCTGTCATTGGATGCAGACAAGCCATTTGCAGAGAGAAGTCCTATCAATATGAGCTTTCCAGCTGTTAATACCATCCGACTACCATTTGCTAATCCTCCAAATCCTCGTGAACAAGGTGGTGATCCCCCTGGCAATGCTAGACTGCAACCTGTAAATCGATTTTGGCGTAAGTATGCTAAATGTGTTTTGGGACTGGAATTCTAGACCTGTAGTGATCATGGGACAAGAATATTTTAAAATTTCACCTGGAGAGGTGGAATTTTTTGCACAACTCCAAATTTTTTTTGGAATAAATGTTGGGTATAAGTGTTAATAAAACCAAAATACAATTCTGTTCCTTATGAATTCACCGTTCCATGGTTTGTAAATAGAATATTCTGATGATTTTCAAATGTTATATGTAAGACATCATAAACTGATGCTTTACTTGTCAGAGTTGTGTTGGACCTTTGATGATGTCATCACAATGAAAAATTGCATTTTGTGCAAGTGTGAATATAAATCACATTAACTTTGTTCATTTGGATTAAAAAACCATTTATAGATTGCCACATTTTTTAATTACATAAACTCGCAAATATTATGCAGTAATCATATGTATGTGTACACAGATATTCATTAATCTATCTATAGTGACTGCTATTTTTAACATACAAGCACAATGAAATCGCAGTTCTATTCAGTTTTGGCTTATATTATTGCCTCAGTAATTTAAAATACATGCAAAATAAGTATTAACTTCTACTTATTTTTCTGAGGGAGTAATCTTCAGTTTTAAAATGTTTGCAGAGAAATGCATGTAAATAGCAGTCAGAGGAAATGTGAAATATGAGATCAAGAATAAGTGTGTGATATTCATTAGACTAGAAGTGAAATAAACACATTTTTATCTTCTTCCAAAAATCCAGCATGCACCTTTTAAATACAGAAAATTTTAAATGTGGGGAACAACATAATATATAGGAGGGTGTAAACTGGGATACCATTGCACTTAAATGGGCATTAAATTAATTGGTATGTGGAGTCTACCCCCTACAAATCAATAAAGCAGAATATGTGGGGACATTATGTAAAAATTTTTGACCCCTTTGTGAATATTAAACTGAAGACATAGGCCATTTCTAACTGAAATGTGAAAAATTGACAACTACCAGACAACCACTCATTTGCAAGCAAGAGATGTTGTTGATATTGTTACCTGCAACAAAGAGATTTTCTTGCTGTTGATTTTGGATGCCACACCTAAATGTGCCACTAATTCTCCAGGACACACTACATGAGATTGAATCAATAACATCAGGACTATGCTTCGCACTTTATAACATCAGGATGGCAGGTCTGATGTAGATTGTGAATGTTATTATTTATTTTCTGAAACTATGGCTTAGGAATATGTAAGAATCATTTCTGAAATGCTCATTTTAATTGTAAACCAACACCCCCCTTTTTTTTTCATGAGCCGGTTAGAGCTGTGCCGGTTGGGTCTAAGGCTTGGTGGCCACTGTGGTAGCCAGATTGGTTGACCTACCACATATGGATGGGTTTGGGACATATACATAACATCGACTCCTATGTCCTTCCACTGTATACCTTTTAAACCTAACCCCAACAGCCTGCACTAGAACGAATAAAGTGAAAGATCAAGGTCATAATAAATGAAAATAATAGAAAAGTACTTTTGTAACACAGTAGATTTACCTATAAAACTATTTTACATTTGTTAAGTGCTTAAATATATTATCAAGTTGTTTGTTCTTTAGGCCATACATCATCTTCAGAATCAATATACAATTTCAGGTCTTGGGAACCCTCGTGGATTTGAAAATCCTTTCCTTCTATCATTTGGAGTTCTTTGGTTTCGGTGGCATAACTACTTGGCGATGGAGTTTGCCCAAGAAAGAGGTTATACTTCAGAACAAGATCAACTTTGTCATGATGAGGAAATTTTCAATGAAGCTCGGAAAAAAGTTGTTGCTCATCACCAGGTTATATTTCTTTCCTCTTCAAAGAAATCAATTTACATCAATTGTAGTTAATACATGTTCAAGTACATACTGCGCAGAGCTGAATATATATACTTTCTTTTGCATATAAAGCTGGTTTAGCCTGGTGGATGAAGTACTGGGCTTGTGACCAGGAGGCCCGGGTTCGATTCCCACCATGGGTGCACCAGTGTTCTGTCTATCGGATAAGACAGTAAACCTGAGGTCCCTAGTCACAGTAGACATGGCACATAAAAGATCCTTCACTGCTTCAGGTGGGTTCATTGCAAAGGTATAAACATCTATGCAATGCATCATGCAGATGCCATCACCATATACGTGACGTCAAACAATAATCAATTGATCGATTAATCTTTTGCATATAAGAATATCTGAGTTGACTTGAAACATCTGCCTTGGATGATGGAAATTTGTTATCTATGCTACATGACCATATAATTAGGATATAGTTTTGTTCTGTAACTGGTAGAATTGTACCATGATATGATATATCACAGTACAAAGGACATGATACAATACATGATATGGGAAGGAGCTGAAATGAAAGAACAACAGTACAGCAATGTCTTTCTTTATAAATTAAGATCTGTAACAAATTGTATGATATATATATATATATATATATATATATATATATATATATATATATATATATATATATATATAAATGCTTCAAACAGTATTAATAATGAAAAATTTTTTAACAGATTATCAAAATAACTTTTTTCATGTTTTTGTAACTCATTTCTAGTTTAAATTGTTACTTTTATATTTATTTCTCAGAAATAATTTTAAGATACTTCATGAAACTTTCACAGTAAATTATAAACCGACTTCATAACTAGAAAGTGTATCGTGATATGTAATGTATCATGAAAATCTCTGTTGTGATACACCATGTATCTATAGAAGCTGTATCATTACATCTTAAGGTACAGGATGTATAAGTGACACAATATGAATAAACATATGTAAGAAAAAATATTTTGGGGATAACAAGACCAAAATTGCAGATAAATAAAAGACTTCACACTCTTTTCACAAATGTTCAGCTTTCAATTTGTCAAGTTAAATCATGGATGTTATATCACAATGATACATAAATTGGTGTCTGACTTCATTTGAAAAAAAAATTCAGTACTAAAATGAGGTAGTGAAAACATTTTAATTTTCTCACTTTTAATTGCATATGACTATTATACAGAAAATTGTGATGTATGACTGGCTGCCACGATGGTTGAGGGTCCCAGCAAATTTCGAAAATTTTGCTGCCAATGATGAAAGCATATTCTATCCTATCCGAGATAATGTAACTACAGACCCATTCCAACCAACGTGTGGACCATACACAAGTAAATAATTTCTTATTTCTTTTAACTATACTATAAATCTATGAATTTACTAAAGTGACTCAGCTTGTTCCTGGTGTTATGTTGAGGAAGTAAAGAATGTTTGTGCTCATTCCTCGTAATTTTTTTTATATATACATGTATACAGTCAACTTTCGATAACTTGAATTGAAACTCCATGTCAAGCACTATTAGTTAAGCAGAGTTCAGGTTACCAATGTATTGTGATATATGGGTATTAGAATTGGGCATGTAAATCAGTTCAAATTAATCATGAAATCCATGTTCCAAAGAGAGTACACAGTTGAAGTTTAAGAGTTTAATCCTTATTTCTGGAGATAAAAGATACTGCATTTGTTCTTTGTTCTACTGTACAAGACCAGGAAATTATTTATTTACCCTGGTAAAGTCTTTTAATGCATTAAATAAAGTATCATCTGCACAGTTGTTTAAGTTACATGAACAAAAAGATAATTTTTGATGTACGTGTGGACCATACACAAGTAAATAATTTCTTATTTCTTTTAACTATACTATAAATCTATGAATTTACTAAAGTGACTCAGCTTGTTCCTGGTGTTATGTTGAGGAAGTAAAGAATGTTTGTGCTCATTCCTCGTAATTTTTTTTATATATACATGTATACAGTCAACTTTCGATAACTTGAATTGAAACTCCATGTCAAGCACTATTAGTTAAGCAGAGATCAGGTTACCAATGTATTGTGATATATGGGTATTAGAATTGGGCATGTAAATCAGTTCAAATTAATCATGAAATCCATGTTCCAAAGAGAGTACACAGTTGAAGTTTAAGAGTTTAATCCTTATTTCTGGAGATAAAAGATACTGCATTTGTTCTTTGTTCTACTGTACAAGACCAGGAAATTATTTATTTACCCTGGTAAAGTCTTTTAATGCATTAAATAAAGTATCATCTGCACAGTTGTTTAAGTTACATGAACAAAAAGATAATTTTTGATGTACGTGTGGACCATACACAAGTAAATAATTTCTTATTTCTTTTAACTATACTATAAATCTATGAATTTACTAAAGTGACTCAGCTTGTTCCTGGTGTTATGTTGAGGAAGTAAAGAATGTTTGTGCTCATTCCTCGTAATTTTTTTTATATATACATGTATACAGTCAACTTTCGATAACTTGAATTGAAACTCCATGTCAAGCACTATTAGTTAAGCAGAGTTCAGGTTACCAATGTATTGTGATATATGGGTATTAGAATTGGGCATGTAAATCAGTTCAAATTAATCATGAAATCCATGTTCCAAAGAGAGTACACAGTTGAAGTTTAAGAGTTTAATCCTTATTTCTGGAGATAAAAGATACTGCATTTGTTCTTTGTTCTACTGTACAAGACCAGGAAATTATTTATTTACCCTGGTAAAGTCTTTTAATGCATTAAATAAAGTATCATCTGCACAGTTGTTTAAGTTACATGAACAAAAAGATAATTTTTGATGTACATGATCTACATCTCTTCTGTTGTAACTAGTTTATTACGTTCAGATTTCAAGAAGTCTGTTTATCTTTCAGCACTGTTCTTTGTTTGTAGACTATGACCCAAATGTACACCCTGGAATTACACAGGAGTTCCAGACGTCAGCCATGCGATTCGGACACACTCTTGTAACCCCTGGGTTATGGAGAAGGTTTGTGTATAATTGTAATTATCCCCCCAAACCCAACAAGGTTTGGGGGTATACATGGGAATTACCTTGTCCATCTGTCTGTCCAGTTAAGAAGTTTAACAAAGTAAGTTTTTCAAAATATACAAGTAGGACATTTATTACACTTGCACCAGTGATTTATCTTGGGATGAATTATTGCATGTTTCAGCCTATGTTGCCATGAAGGGGTAGGAGTCCCATAAGGACAGCTCTAGTTTTGACTACATATGTCAAGGGGTAGATTATCTAAATGAACAAATCAATATTATGAAAATAAAGAGATGAAAAATTAAATGTTGAAAAAACTTTAAATTAAAAGTTAATTCGTCTTCAGGCAAGAAAAGTTTTACAAATTTATGCCCAGTTACTTTAGTGCAGAATTGATGTCTCAGACTCCCCAACCCACCTCCTGGGGTGGGATTCAAGTGCATGCAGGCCAACTTCCTCACTACAGTTTGTACCATTTTATACTGGTAGTTAAGTAGACTATTACAATATGGAAAAAAATTATTTGTCCAAGGACACAGCTTACTTAAAATTTCAGTCACCATATTGAGGTGATCTTCTGATCACAAGGGCAGCATTTTAAAAAATATTTTTATGTATTGTAAAATTTGCACAATTTGAAACTGACATTTATTTTGGTGGTACAATTGCCAACACTATAAACCAAAAAATTCCATTGTGCTTTTAATTGATAAACATTGAGTTTTGTTGGTAAGAAATAATAATAAATCAAAAAACCATCAGAGACAACTTTTTGTTTGAACTTGTGCTAACATTTTATCTTTGCTTATCGTCAAACAAACCAAAACAAATAAATTAACATTAAATCATAATCTCAAGAACAACTTGTCAAAATTTCATCAAACTTGGCAATATTAACTTGTCAAAATTTCATTAAACTGGCAAATGTTGACTGCAGCAAAAGGAGATTCTGTTTTAGGGTCCACGCATCTTTAGGGATATGGTATTTTTATAAAAATCATGCATGACAAAGAGAAGATAAAATAAACACCACTATTATAGTTTACTGGATACTAAAAAGTCTTATTAAGAACTTTTAGTCCATATATGTATATATATATATATATATTTATTTTTTTTTAAGAAAAACCAAAAATATTTTTCACTTGTATTCCTAGATTTGAAAGGGACATCAAGTGCTAAAATTTGAAAGTTGTTGAAAAATAGGCACATTGTAATTGTAAGGCTTAAATAGACGATATGGGAATTAAAATATTTAGCATGTTGATTAAAGTTTTTTTGTGGTCATTAGATTTTAATTACTGATACAGACATTTGACTTTTCCAGTAGGAAGTTTGAGAATGCAGTAAGTTGAATATTCAAATGGAATTCAGAATTTTTATTCCCTTGAAACAAGAGGTTGGGGACATACTTTTTTGTTCTGTCTACCTCTTTGTCCAAATAATTGTCTGCAAACTTTAACATTGGCTCCAACCTGTGAATGGTCATAGGTTATAGTGCTTGTGACATCTGCCCATTTTAGTTCTCCAGGACTAATGTCTGGAGAGCTGTTACCCTGGTGTCATTGTCATTTGTAGACAAAAACTTTAACCTGGATCATAACTTTAGAACCATTAGAAACAGGGTCAATACCTTTCATTGAGTTCCAAAATCTTTGACCTTGTGACCTTGACCTTGAAGTTTGACCTACTTTTAAAAAACTTTAACCGTGGTCATAACTTATGAACAGTAAGAGATAGGGCTAAAATATTCTATGTTTATATTTCTTGTGACAAGAGCTTTCATTACATATCAAAATATTTTACGTTTTGACCTTGACCTAGAAGATTGGCCTACTGGTAAAAAACTTTTGCTATTTAAATTTGGTTGCCACCAGCGAGCTCTGTCGTCTTCCGACAATTTTCGTTACCAAACTTTTAGACCTGGCGTTCTTACTTGATATTACACTTATTAATAAAGATATAATTTATAAATGTTGATGCTGAACAGGGTATCTGATTCCAAGAACACATCTTGTGATAAAACTGTTCAGTTTTTGCATTAGATATTTTATTGAGATCTAGGAATTACTCTGTCTTTTACATTATATTTTGATTTTCTCCTTTTAGAGGTATGAAACCAGAAAACACAGCATTAAACGACCAATGTAATTGGATGTTGACTAACATCAGGCACTCTGGCGGAGGTCAAGCTCATGCATTACGTTTGTGTAATGCCTACTGGAATTCTCAGGCATGTATTATATGACAATAACATGGTATGTAGTAACTAGTTATACACTGTACAAGATTCTCCATACACATTTGGATTTACCTTTTTTATATGTACCCAACAATAAATCTGAACAAAAGTTAACTCTACAATACCATTTGAAGGAGGCAGTGACAGAAGACTTGGATGCTTTGTATAGAGGTATGGCGTCCACACTGGGAGAGCAAGAAGACCACATCATGGTTGCTGATTTAGCAGGTATGGTAATAATTCAATGAAATTAAGGTACATTAAGTTCAGGTAAAGAACTTACAAAGGAATTACTTTTAATCATAATTGTTGATATATGCCATATTATGGATGCATTATTTCAATATGGAGATGGCCAGAGTATAACCATTGGCCATCAGCTGGAACTCTGTCGGTCAGATCTTTATTCTTACTTCAGCCAGGATTTGAACTGAAATTCAATGGATGACTTTAATATCATGTTTTTTTTTTTTTAAGGCGTCAAGCATTTGCTCAACAGTCTTCTAGTGATCGTAAAAATTTTACCTCTGCACTGCCTTTTTAATTCACGTAACAAAGTAGTACCTTCTTTAAAGTACTTTAAGTAGTAAAAGTTCTTGCAAAACCGGCTTTGTTATCCTTGTTATTGAAATTTCATTGCACAGAAATAGGTTTAAGCATAGGTCTGCTAAACTTAAATTATCAATATATTGCCCTAAAATACGTATTATTCTGTTGCTTATTGTGTGTGTTAAAATATTCATTCGCTGTGATGACGCAAGCCGATTATGAATTACAATCACACTTCATGGGAATTTTTCCAAATATGGGGAAGACCAGGTGATATATTGCCTTATTTGGAGAAATCGTAGTAGAACGTTTGTAACACACGCGATCAAAGCCTAATTTGACATTAAACGCCAATATGGAAACCGATCGCACGATCTTCGAAATATATATAATAATATAAATGATATAATAATAATATATGTAGATATAAATTTCAGTCTAAAAAAGAACAAATAAAATATTTCATAGAATCCTAAATATAGACCGGCAATGCGTATCACAAAGATGTCTAGACAGGTGACCACTAATTCATAATGAGGCTGACCTAGGTTCAAGTGACGCGTTATCGGTTATTTTTATCTCACTGAATTTCTTTTTGTTTCATTCATTTAACCTAGAATCAACAAATATCGACAAAATTAATTACATCCTCAACTTGAAGGCTAAACATCACGAGCCTCTCGTAAATTACATCAGGTACTGTATACCTATGCTGTGTATGCTACTGCAGACGAATTTTAAAATTATCTACACACAGTGTGTACAGCTTCTTATCTGCCCTTACCGTCTGTGCTACAAATAACACTTGCTGGACAGGGAATAGCCTCTACAAATTGGCGGTGGTCACCTGTCTTTTCGCGCAGCTATAGCAAGCAAGAGCAGGTAACTCCAGTGTATCTTAAACAAGCATAGCTTTTTAAAAAGTTTAGGTTGCAATCGGAATAGCATTAAATAATCAAGATCTTGGTCACAAAGCCATATAGCTTTAAGTAAATGCCCAGTTGTGAATTTTCCCGCTAAAATTTCTAAAGCCAGGCCTCATTTTTACCTTATTAGGGAAGTAGCATGTGTATATATCACATGGTCTTCCACATCTCTGGGAAAGTTCCCACGAAGGGATAAAAAATGGCAGCCGAGAAAGTTTTCAAATCGCCTGCAAAATTTAATGCGGATGTAAAGGATGATAGCATGGATTAAAACAGAATTTTAGATTGAATGCATGAAAAATAAATACGTAGAACTTATATGTGAAGATTTTATTCCAAATCAACCGATAAAGTGCGATTGTGATGCACAATCGTCTTGCATCATTACGGCGAACGGCATGGCGTTGTAGCCCTTACACGTGCACATACAATAAACGAACGAATAATAACTAGTGTGTTTGGACGATATATAGAAGCTGTTGGCCCTTGTGTCAGTGTTAGTATCGTAGACAAAAACAGTAACCTAAACCATACCTTAAACAAATTAAGCATAAGGCTTCCTTATTTTACAGGCAATGGTAACAACTCGTCCATTAATCTATCTTTGTAGAAAAAAAAATGGCAATGGTGTTCGATTGATTTCACATGTACATTCTTTGTGAAAAGATATTTGACATACTTCTGCAAGGATGACGTAAAGAACAATAAAATGTCATAATGATATATGATATATGGCTGTTGGACCTTAAGCATTTTATTTTTACTCAGTTCCAAAAATTTTCGGAATTCAACAAAAAAGATGAACACGACTGGTCAATTTCTGCTACTTTTGACAGCTTTAAATCAAATTTAGCTCGACGCCTTTGTGGCTCTTCAAGCCTTTGATTTTGATTTAAGGAATATTAAATGTATGCAAAAGCATTTCAGTCTATTAAGAGGAAAATTAGAAACTTTCTCGTCAAAGAGCTTTGTCTTTGAAACCCATTAATATTTGTATGGTTTTTGGGGGTTTTTTTTCCCTATCTGTTTTTGGCTTATGATGTAGACAACATTATTTACAGACATTGGTGGCAGAGTAAGCTCTAGTGGTTATCTGGGAGCCACTTGCTTTTGTCACCTGTTTTTCCAACATAAGTGAACGCAATATGAAATAAGAAATTCAAACAATGTAAATAATGTGTGTAAGATTACATATATTATTATTGTTATAAGTAGCAATTTCCAGCACAAGTAAAAGATTGGCTCAAAAGACTGTCTCAAATAAGAGAATATTTCGTCTGTGTCTCGTACTGTATTTTATATTTTTTAGCTCATTCTAACCAATGCAAATAACTAACAGTGCATAATACTATCCTTTGCACTATTTAAGTCTATATTCACAAGCATATTTTTTCAGGTGATGTTTTTGGTCCTCTGGAATTTTCCAGAAGAGATCTTGCGGCCCTCAACATCCAACGAGGAAGAGATCATGGACTGCCTGATTACAATGTTGTACGGGAAACCTTTAATTTGCCTCGCCTGAATACTTGGGAGGACATTAATCGGAACGCTACAAATGCCGGCAGGACAACTAGAGTAGGCACTACTACTATCATTAACAACTTCATTAATACACTGTCAATTAGTTTCAAATTGGAATAACTTTTTACTTCATGCAAATATAAAGAGCTTCCAGTTATTGATTTGATTTTCACAATATTGAAAAGTATGAACTTGATTCTTATGAAAATAATATCTTTGGAATAATTTATATCTGAATAGATGTGAATGGTGTCCAAAATATGCTGGCATTTTATCTACCTCTGTTGATGGGTGTGTTAATCCATATTTATGAAGGCATATCTCAGGGGCATTGTAGAGTATGACATTCTTTTTATGCCCCAGATCGATAGATCGGGGGCATATTGTTTTGGCCTGTCTGTTTGTTTGTCTGTTTTCAGCTTTATCCTTGCCATAACTTTTTAACCATGGGAGAGAGAGACATTATATCTGGCATGCATACTCCACTAATACAACCCTATAAAATTACACCAAGGTCATTGACCTCATGACATTGAACATGACCTTTATGTGAAATTCATGTTGCTACAGGGGACATAGTGTTTCACAAACACATCTTGTTTTATACTTAATCTTTCATTGACATCATTTCAGATTTGTTTTGGAAGTAAGTCTCATTTTTCTGATTTTAACAGGCTATTGAGAGACTTAGGGATGTATACATAAGAGAAATTAATCGAAACGGTGATAAGAATGGTAGACTTAATGCAAGCTCCCCAGAAGGGGTAGACTTATTTGTTGGAGGTTTGCTGGAAACCACTTTTGACGGACCGGGTCCATTATTCCGTTCCATACTTGTGGAGCAGTTCTGTAGACTCAGAGATGGAGACAGATTTTGGTACGAAAATACAGAAAATGGGTACGATTAAAAATTTTTACCTTCTTATCTTATTATTAGAGTAAAACTGTATATATATACTGTGTGACAAGTAATTTCTTTGGTTGTTATGTTTTTTGCAGAAGTTCGCTTTGTGACCAACATTAAAATAACAAATATTTTCAAACCATTTAGCTTAGTGTCATATAAGCCCCGTTTGTTTAAAAGTACAGTACCTGTATTGTTTATTGATGTATTCTTACAATACATTGAATTTTACAGATGTCTTTTGAAAAGAAAATTTCTTACCAAGAAGTGTTTAAAGCTTGTGTGATTTATTTTGTAATTAATGGTGAGAAAAAATGTAAAAAATTTACATGCTTCCCTTGAAAGGCTTTAATGCAAAAATTTCCACCAAAAGAAATAACTTGGAATACAGTATACACTTGAACTGTGTTATCTCAAACTCTGACACCTTGATTATCTCGAAGTCAAGCACCAGTCCCAAATTCTTTCCTTAATAACATGATTAGATTCATCTTGGATTTGTTGTACAAGGATGTGTTAAATACCATATTTATCTCAAAACAATTTCATCCCAAAGTTCTAAATTTACCTGGTTTATCTCAATGTTGGCTACTTATTAACATACCAAGGTATTCATCAGTGTTTACTCTTGAATAGTTGACTGCAGGCATACATGTAGTATAATGAATAGACTATTTCCAAGTTACATGTATATCCAAACTATGGACATTCCATATTTTGGCGATAACTTATTTTGGACGTAATAATCTTATCTTTGGATTCATAATGTCAATGCCTCTACCAAGTATGATGTACAATCAGTTGTCCATAATCTGGCTTGCTAAATCTAGGTTTCTGACGGTCCTTTCTGGTTTCTTGAAAATAGCCTATTGATATGTTTAATGCATACAGTTTTACTAACAGAATGGGACATGAATCCTTGCAGTTTTGTTACAACATTGCCTAAGTATGTTAGGAATTTACTAAAGGAAACAAAAATAAATGATCAAATTATTGTGTATGCATTTTAATTTATGTCACTCAAAATCCTAAAATCTGCTGTACAAATAATACCCAAGGAAGGATTTAATGGTTGTCCATAAAAATTTTACTCCTTTCCTGAAAAAGTGAAATGATGTGAGATTCATTTGTTTCTTCATTTTAAGAGCGCAACATTACTAAAGGTAATATATTTAATACCTTTGAATTTAAAATTTTAATAATTTTTAAGATTATTGAACTATATTTCCTTTTCGTTTCGAGTTGGCTTCTGAGTATGCATTTTCAGCCATGTCGTATTTCTGTAAACAATTGTGATGTGACCTGACCAGTGGCATGATGTGACATGACCAGTGGCATGATGTGACATGACCAGTGGCATGATGTGCCTGTGATAAGGACACATGTATGAAATCATAATGATGTGATAAACTACTTCACTATTCCATGCATACACAAAATCCCTTTTCATGTGACAACATGTATTTCTAAATTATTCATGTAGAATTACTCTTAAAGACAGAAAATGTACATTTATGGTAGGGCACATATATTATTTTAGTCTGTGGGTCAATTAAGACAAATTGCTGTTACCAACACTTGTGTAGCTATTCCAGCTTACTGTTAATACAAAGGCATCTGCAGGAGTACAATACTTGCCAGAGCAAGTAAACTTACAAATCATTCAGACCTCTGATTTGTTTCTTATACATTGATACCACTCTATCCAGTTTGGAGGTATTACAGAACTGGTACATGTGTGGCAGAATGGGACATAGGCCCAGATAGCTCAGTTGGTAGAGCATCCGTCTTGTTAGCAGAAAGTCCTGGGTCGAATCCAGGTCTGGCCAATGATTTTTCAACCTTCCTGCCACACATGTATTAAGTTTTCTTTTTATTTTTTTACAAAGAGTTACTCCCTATTTGGGACGGTATCTGACATATAGTAATTGTTACATCATCAAATTCTATTGAAGCCGGTCTAAAACTGAATGGAAATGATAGTCGATGACATCAGATTTGTTTTACTTCAGATACCGTCTCAAATGAGAAGTAACTCTGATTAATGTAAAGACTCAATAGCACAGTCAGCAGCTTCCTTGACTTGTGACGGAGAGGTCCCAGGTTTGAGTACTACAAGCAACATATCAGTGTCCTGTTTTCTTCGGGATAGAACAATTAAAACACAGGTTCTTTGTCATAGTCTATGTTGGTATGTCAAAGATCCCTCACTGCTTATGGAGGGTGTGTTGCAATAGTCTAAATTTCTTTACAAATGCATCATTCAGATGCTGTAACAATACAATTGAAGATAACTTGATCAGACATACAACCAGAACAACAAAGAGACCAAATATGAAGTACAAGTTTGAAAGTATAGAAAGCTGAAAACATCTTTATCAACATATGTTTCTTTTCTTGACCTATGGTAATTCCTATGCAATTGCTTCTAATTATTTTTATTTCTTTATTTTTACATATTACAGATTGTTTAATCAGAGTGAAATTGCATTCATCAATCAAAATGTAAACCTTGGTTACATTATTGCTCGTATTTCTGGAGTAAGAGTCGCGGGACAACCACTGTATGGTAACGGAGGAGTGGTGCCAGTTCAGAATGCAGAAATTCAGGCTGATGTATTCATTCATAGGAGTAGTAAGGCTACATTTCATATTTATTTTCTAATGCACCGTCAGTCCCTAAATTTAAGTAAACCAGATTTTATGTATTTTTGATATTTTTTAATAATACAGGCAGTTTAAGCCAGTGGTATTGTAGTTGGTTTCAGATCTGATGGAGTCGGTTTGATTCCAGCTCTTAGTGTAAAATACTCTATGGTGATTTACCGTTGTCTATCCTTCAGATGAGACAGTGTAAAGAGGGGCGTATTATTTCCATTGTATACATTGGAACATAAAAGACCCTCTCACTGCTTCAGGTGGGTCTGTCGCATAAGTAATGGTGCCATGAAAGTGAAGTAATCTTGGTATGGCTTTAAAAAAACAATAACAAAACAAAAATATGAAAAAGTAATATAAATACCTTAGCAAAGTTATGTGTTTCCTTGAAAATAAAAAATTTTGTATAACAGTAATGAATAGAACTTCTAGATATCAAAACAAAAATAAGGATTTTTATGATTATTTTGATGAATCAAATTACTGCTAATCAGGGAATCATGTGAGAGTCTCTCTCAACTCTCATGTGATTTTTGTCATTTAGTTGATCTGATAAGGTTTTTCGTTATACATATTTATTTCCCATATTAGAAGGTATCTTACGTCTACCATTGTAACGTCAACCAATTCTAAAGTAACTGGTGTAAAGTTACGTGAAATGATATAGAAATTCTATGACATTGCAATGGTTTGACGTCAGATACCTGCTTAAATGGGAAATAATTCTGTATAAAGAAAAGACTCAATAAGTTTCAGACTCTTCTTCCTTGTAACTTTTGGTTTAATTGAAATACTTGGAAAGTGGGGGATTTTTTTGGTGAACTTGATTTATCTTTCTTTTTTTCTATAACCAGATACTGACCCTTGTCGCCAGCCTGCTGCTTTAAATTTGACACAACTTAATTTACTGACAAGAGATCCCAGTGACAACAGTGAACAGACACGGAATCTGCCGATCATTGAGCCTTGCACACCATTTCAAACTTTTGATTACTTTTTTGGAATGCAAAGCGATATTTCCTTCGTACTTACCTTCATATGGATCGGATTGTTTCTTCCAGGTTATACTCCTTTATTTTTAAAAATGAAAATTGTATGTAAAGAAAGTCTAGATATATTTCTCACAGGCAAACCTTTTTGTCCAGCTACCATTTCTTATGACTGATATTTCAACAACATTTATGGATTTGATCCACACATTGTATGAAATATAATGTATAAAAACAAGTGGAGGGGAGAGTATTCCTATTCGGTAAATTTTCCAAAAGTTAAAGCTCTTCTAGTCCCAACAGTTGTGTTAGATGTTATTTCTATTAATAAATTCCATAGATGTAACTCTTATACCACAAAAGGAGTATTGCTGCTGATATCATTTCTGTTGCTTATCCTGAGAATTACTATTTCTTAAATACTAGCTTTAATAGAACGCTTACCATTTCTAAAATACTAGCTTCAATAGAATGCTTATGTCTAGACTGAAAGGTTGAGGGCTCCAGCACTATTTGTTATTTTTCAATTTATAATAAATCAGATAAATTAAAAATTAAGCCCTGTTTTGTTGTAAATATGAACATATTTCAGATATCTTCATTCTTCTTAGGAGGTGAGGGAAGGAGGTTATGTTAAATATTTCGATGTTCAGGGCAGTGCTTCATGGAAATTCTGTCACTTTGTGAGTGAAGAAACCTCACAGAGATGTCAATTAGAGCCAACACCCAGCGAAATATTGCTGCTTCAAATGACAGAAATTGCCAGTTCGAATTTCCTTTGATCTCAAATTTATTACTCACATTTGTGCATACGGCGCTCAACATGATTCACCTCAAATTTCTAAATCACCTCCTCAAATAATTCTTATTGAAAACCTTTACCTCAGCAGGACATAAAACAGTATACATAAAAAACATTTTCATCACCAAGATGTTGCTAGTTTTATTCATTTGATCCGGATATTCCACTGTCTATCGTGTCCAATTGAGTATCACTGTCTTGACCTTTTTATTCAACATTGTACATATTATAAGATATCGTTTCTAGCAACCATTGGTGTAATGATATTGATGGCTAAACTTCGGAGAAGGAAGATGGAGGCTGCAAGGAGACTGACGGCAAAAAAGGAAAAAAGTCAGGAACCAAATACCTATCTAAGTAAGTTCATGTGCTACAGTTAGCAGCAGAAATAATGTCAAATTCCAAAATATGTATTTACATTTTTTTTTTCAGCTAACTTGAACAAAGACTCAATTTTATTATCCCCAATTCTTACAAAAAGGGAAGTATAGTGTGATCCAAATGTTCATCGTTCTATTCATCTGTCTGTCCATCCATCCATTTATCCAGCATAATTACTGTTTCCAGATGACTAAAGAGGAAGGCTTAGATATATATATTTCTATCAGTGGCAACCAACTTGTGATTTACATGTATGATGCACCCCAATTAATTTTCACAATTTTCATTTCCATCATTTCAGTACTCTGGCCTTTGATAATAGAAAATCCTTGTTTGCAGACTGAACTTTTCTTATTTTATATTATCAAATTATTGTTAACAATTGCTGGATTTTAGTTAATCGAGCTTGTGAAATACTTTGTAAAATATACAATACTATTATTACTTGTTTATATCATCAAATAGTGGTGGAATGGGTTGGAGCCAAAGAAGGAGACAGGAATGTGAAGATCAGATTAGATGATCAGAGGAAGAAGATTCATGTGAGTGATAGACGTGGGAAACCGTTACGTATGATTGACTTAAGATATCGTGACGATCAACCAGCAAAACGAATCAGCATTTGGAATGCAGATGATAAAGCAAAGAATGTAATATCTGTAAGAGCAGATGGGGAGATTGACCTGGTGTTAAAATTCTCCGATATGTCAGACAGGGACTCCTTCATTCATCACCTGAAAAACTTCGGTAAAACCATTGAAATACAAATCTCCACGATTAACATGAAAGAAGATGCCATTTACACTCAGGCCCAGACCAAGGAAGATCGACAGAAACTGCTAGATAAATTTTTCCGTGTTGTATGCCTACAGGTAATAATTAATGAATCATTTTATAAAATGATAAATCATGACTTATAAATCTGATAAGTCCTCTTATAAAACAAAAAAAATATAAAGTTGATTCATGTTTTTTCTAACACAAATTAATTCGAATATCCACTCAAGTTGAACCAAATTTCATACCCCAAGCAAGCAGAATTTATTGGGGTATATAGGAATCACCTTGTCTGTCTGTTTGTCCTGCCATGTGTTCACAATTTTCAAAACCATAACCGACATCCTTTTACACCTATAGCCGTGAGACTCGCACACAAACTTCCTGTCAGTCATGGATGAACCCTATTGATTTGGAAACTAATAGGTCAATGGTCAAGATTGGTTGGTTGATTGGTGTTTTACGTCACTTTCAACAATATTTCAGTTATATCGCGACATGGAAGTTACGTCACTTTCAACAATATTTCAGTTATATCGCGACATGGAAGCAAAAGGTGACCAACCTCTTAAAGATTGTGGCCCAATCGGGAATCGAACCCGGATCGTCTGCGCCGCAAGCCAAGCGCTTAACCACTTCACCAAGCCTGCCTCCAAAGATCAAGGACACACAGCATGGATAACTGAATATGGTTTACATATAATAATATAATATTACCATAACTGAATTCCCTCTACACATATGCTCTAATGATTTGTAGGTCAAAAGTTCAATGGTCAGGGGCAGAGAGTAAGGACAACTGAATATGGTTTTTGGACCAAAGTTGAATTTCCTTTACGTCTATAGTCATGATACATAACATACAGGCTCTCTCTCAACTCTCTCTTTTTGTTTTTGGGACAGGCATGGTGTAGTGGTTAAGCGCTTGGCTTGCAGCACTGACGATCCGGGTTCGATTCCCGGGTTGCGCCATTATGTTTAAGAGGTTGGTAACCTCCTGCTTCCATGTCACGATATAACTGAAAAATTGTTGAAAGCGACATAAAACACCAATCAACCAACACTTTTTGTTTTCTTTTAAAGTTATATGGATATTTGTATTACATAGTTATTTCTCATTTGGTTAGGTATCGGGTGTCATTACATGTACCATTGTAGCATCATACTTTTCAAATGAAAGTGTCATTTTTATCCTTTCATTTCTTGTAATTTTTCCATGATTTCTGTAGAATTTAAGTCGCAGTTATTCTGTTAGGTACCTACCTAAAGGGTAGATAACTATGTATTACAGAAAAAGCTTTTAAAGAAAGCCATATATAAATTTCTGACATTAAGAATAATATCTTGTGATCTATTTTTATGAAAGTAAGGCATATCAGGTTAAACATAGCACTTGAATCTTCAATTTACAGGAAAAAAATTTCTGGAACACAATATACTTGTATATATTGATATACATGAACTTTCCTACTTTCGTCTTTCATTTTAGTCCTTCAAATCCACCAATATCCAAGGATTGCAATTAGAGAACATGGACCATGACACTGTCAAGAAGATAGCTGAGATTCAGCTCACTCGTACAGAGTTTGCTGAGGCCCTGGGACTGAAACCCACTTCAATTTTTGTCAGAAACATGTTCCTACTAGTAGATCAAGACCGTAGCGGATTTGTTAGCTTCAGAGAATTCTTGGATTTCTTTGTTGTTTTATCATCAGGTAACATTTAATTCAATATTACTCATTTGGTTTTGAGAATGCTTTTCTTAGTATACATTGTGAATATTAGGAGTTTATTTATGCATTACCATGGCATATGTTATTTGGAATTTTTTTAACATTTGTTAGATAATGCAGAGGACAAAGTTCATTTGATTTTCAACATGTATGACATACAGAAGAAAGGAGTTCTCACCAAGAAAGATTTTACATCTATGATCAAGTATGTGTTTATTGCAAGTGATTTACAATGTGTCTGATAATACACCAGTGCATTTGTGATGTGATGTTCTTATGCCAGAAGATGTCATTATTTGCAAGATTAATTTTTTGAAATATTCTTCATTGACTTTCTTTTACACTTTTCCTAAATCATTCCAAGAAAAAAAAAAAATTTAAACCGAAAGATACTTTTGTGTCACAGTGTAAATGTCCAGGTACAGTATAATACAAAATTAGCGTCATAATGAAAATCCCAGCAAAAAGTAGTTTGTCGGACAGTAGGCTTCATATGTCCTGTGAAATATGAAATTTGTCTATAATTGCATCAATACATGTATGAACTTTATTCATATCATATTAATTGTGTTACATGCATTCATATTCTTGTTTATTAGAATTTTTTCCAATTTTAAATGATGTAGAGGGTCTAATATCAGACATACCATTTTTGGCTGGAAATTTCATTATGACATTAATGCTTGGATTGTGAAGTCCCAGCGATATGATGCAAATCTGAACGGCAAAACTCCTTTTGTTCCATATTGTCCCTCACATCATGTAAAATTGAAAAAAGTTTTATTATTCAGTGAAATTATAAATTTGTGTGCATGTATAAGCAACAGTTGAGTTTGAACCATAATTGATGAAAGCTAAAACAATAGGAACTTTAGTATGACGTTACTTTTGTCAACAAAAGTGTCACCATCATAAGATGATAACATTTTGTGTGATGGATGTTAGTGATGGTTTAACCTAATACTTTGTATTTCAGATCTTTATTGGATTTATCTGATTCCCGGGTAGATAATGACAAACTTCAACAGTTGGTATCATCAATGTACCGAACAGCTAACATTAGGGAGGGCTCTGATATGACCTTCAATGATTTCAAGAACATATTTGCTTCTGATGAATATGCTGGCACTCTGCAGAAAGCCACATTAAATTTGGATGGTAAGCAAAATATCATAGATGATTTTCGGGAAGCCTACGTGTACATTTTTTTTTCTGATTATATGATTTAATGTCATATAAATTTTATCCCTTTAACATCTGGATTTTTCGTTTATTTAAAAGGATATATTCTGCAATTGTTAAAATTTTACCATATGCTATAATATGGTTTCAGCTGTTAGCGATGTACAGATGGGACAAGCCAATGGGAAACATGGTGCATCAATGGGAAGTCTACGAAATAAACAGAGAACTATTGTTAAAGCTTATACCATGTAAGTTATGTAAACAGATGTCATTTTCATATATGACATTTGGAAAAGTCCAGTCAGATTTTGGTATCAATACATTTAAGCTTTAAGATTTCCAGCATACTTTTCTCATATAAAGCAGAAACTCATCCTTTAGAGACATAAAAAGAAAGTCATTAAATGAATATTTTGAGTACCAGTATCAAGCATCAATTAAACTCTAAGCTAAATTTTCAGATGTAGCAAATTCTAACACTCCAAAAGCTTGATATTTACATACAATTGAAGCTGTCTTATGTTAGTACAAAAAGGGAAATGGAAAAAAGTGGCACACCCAGATCTTGTCATAAACTAAAACAAACCTATCTATGTTTAAATCATAAAAGTATACATCAAGAGAATTTCATTTTGCTCAGACTCACAAACTAATAGTTTATGACATTCAATCTACTGTCGCCCCTGTAATGATAAACATTGTTACTTTATCTTGGTTATACTGTAATACAGATGATACCCCTTCAGGTGAAGGTCTTATCTTCAAGGCCAAGGTCACGGTGAGCCTATGACCAAATATATTGTTGTATGCTTTTGCTGCTGTAGGGGGTATTTGTTCCATTAGGACTGTTTCGGTTGATTTGGAACAATAAATTTGACCAAAAATTATATATTTAAAATAAAGTAATAAGTTATTATGAAAGCAGGTTTGACAGCATATTGTATGTATACAATAAATTCAAAGTATCTGCTGTAACACTTTTTTTGTGTGCTTGAAAACAGATAAATCAAATTTATTGTCCATTTAAACTCCCTTTTCAGTCATGATTAGAGGGTATATACATGTAATCAGATTTTATTTATCCTTTATATGAACTGGTGATTACTGAATTATTTATCTCAGATGTGTGAGGTTTGACTAACCAAGGGTGGACTGTTTAAGTTTTATTTATAAATTGTTGAATATACTCACCATTTTACAGAAAAAAGAAACTAAAGAAACAAAAAAAGAGCAGTGGTAAAAAATGGTATCTTGTGATTTTTTTTTTTTTTAATATTTTAAAATTTAAAATTTATATATTTTGTACCCTAACTTACTTACTACAGCAATATTTATTATTTGAATTTATTGCATGAAGGTTAAGAGTCATATTGTGAAAGCACATGCTTAATGCTGCTTTACGTAACATTTAGTATATGATGGTTTCTACAGTTACAGTTAATTGGAAGTAGCATAACCTTGGAAGAAAATGGTACCTTAAGTTTATAGCAACCTGTATAAAAATTATCAGGAAAATGCTTTTTTCCTGCCAAAAATCATGTGATAATTTCAAACGTATATTTATTCCAAAGGATGTTTTATTAAATATTTTAACTAATTTTTCATAAGTATATGTGAAATATATCATACTATGTTAAATCTTTTGCTCAGCTGAATCAAATCCTCAGATCAGCTATTCCAAGTTTATGTATTGTCTTATTTTGTTTGCCATTATGCCTCAATGATACGGCTTTTATCTTCAACAAATCAGCAGGCATTTTCACAAAGAAATGTAAGTTTTTGCACTAATTTTTTACATACAGATTCCTTAATGACTTAAGAATTTATTGTGTATGTACATAGAAGAAATTATGTATAATTCTTTGTGAAAATGTTTGCAGTTTTAATTATCTGGCACCCATGAGATTCTACAAATGAAGAATTGATGGCATTATCAAACCCCATAAACAGAGGAACATATTTGAGTACATGATCCTAATTCAGAGCTCAAAAAGTTTTACATACATGTACAGTATTAAAGGAAATGTCTGAAAACCAGGGGCTATAGTTTTGTCTCAATGAAATTGACTACAGATGGTTGATTGGTGTTTTACGTTGCTTTCAACAATTTTGTCAGTTATGTTGTGACATGAAAGCAGGAGGTAGCCAACCTCTTAAACATGGTGGTGCAATCTGAAAATCAAACCCGGAACGTCTGCACTGCAAACCACTACACCAAGCCTGCCCTCAATGAAAATGAAGTGGCAAACTTAACTTGTATGTTATACATGTAGTTCACAGTTTTGTAGCCAAGGATGTAACCACTAGCTACTGTAACCATTCTTCTTAAATCATCTAAAAAAAGTAATTGTAAGGGAAGTACAAATGTAACTGTAATGGACGGTCAGTCAGATGCATAGACAGACAGATTGATGGATATATGGTCGACTGTAGACAGGTACCTTTGTGATACAAGTGTTTAGAAACTTCCGTAGAATCACAAGATCAAATGTATTAGGTTGGAGCAACCTTATGATATGTATTATATATGTGTCATTATTTCTTAAATGGTAGTAAAATTGGTCCCACCCATGGACAAATTTTTAATGTAGTATTTTATTGAATATATTGCGCATATGTATACATGTGTAAAATGTATTATAATTTCTCTCTATGAGAAGTTAAAAGGAACTTTTGAAGGAAGAAAACAAAGCAATGGTATTTACATCCCTAATAAATGCAGCCAGTGCACATGGGTAGTGTCCCATAACTAAGCAGATTGGGATTGATACTTGTAATTTTAGGACTAAATATCTACGTAAAAACTAACGATTGCTTTTATGAGTATGAGTAAGAGTAATTGCCAGTTCCAACTTACAAGAGAACTAATAATATGAGAAATCATATAATTCCTAGTGAATTCCTAGTGAAAAAGCTGCTAATCTCCAATTTGTCATAATCACATGTCTTAATGAATCATCATCATGTATCCTTACAACATTTAGTATTAAGAGCCACGATAACTCAGCATATAGCAGGCTTGATTCAGGAATGGGGAGTGTAAGATTCAAGGCCCACTTCATACCAGGTTGTGCCTTGAACGAGGCAGTAACATCTGTGCAAGGCATCAGACGGATTCTGCGACATTAAGAAACAAATTATAGTTTACCTTTCATTTGAGTCAACTTTATCTGCCTGTTTAATGTATGACTAAATTTATATGTATACAATACTGTTAATGAATTATATTTCATTATGATTAGATACATGTAAAAGCATGCATCATTATAATGTAAAATGCAAAGGAAACTGGTTTCACATGACTATGGCACTACAACAATGCACCACAGTGGACATTCACAGACCTCTGAAATTCAGAGGTGAGACCAGGTGCCCGGGAGGAGAACAAAGTTTAGTTTTTAGGGTTTAAACCAGGTTTTTACATATTTATTTTTATTCCTCATCTTTTTAAAGATATATGTACAAGTATATTTCAATTTTTTTTTTTTTTAAAGCTTTTTTTCATTCCTCTATTTGAGAATTCTCTTAATGTTTTGATTATAACTCTTTTTTATTCTTCTGATTGGGAATTCTCTTCAGGACTTCATGGGGTTTTTTTTCTACATGATATCAATGAATTTCTCCTACATCGATCTATTCCTACCCCCGATCCTCTGTGATCTTTTAACTTTCATTTTTATTTTATTTTATATCAAAATGTTTCCCTTAAAACTTTCTTAAATTTTCATTCACTATAATCGTGTTGTTAATACAGTGATAGTATAACATAATGCTTATCAATATTATATCTTTGTAGAAAAATTTAGAATAATTTTTCTGTGAAGTAATTTTTTGAATTATGGTCTACATCCCATCCTGCATGAGAGTTTTTTGTAGAAGAGAGACAACATTTTATGACAGTTTTTACAGTTTTGTTTTATATTCTTAAATATGTGGAATAAAGATCAAATAATTATTTTTTACAGGAAAGATAAGTCTGGAGTAAAGGCTGAACAAGCTCGAAGAAAGTCCATGGTCCAACTCACAACCAAACCTACGGAATATCCCAAATCTAATTTTGCACTGAAAATGTATGAAATCACCAGCAGCATTTCCACCTATCGCCTGGAGATATTCTGGTTCACCTTATACACTCTAGTTCTTTTTGGGGTCTTTCTGGAGAGAGCATTCTGTAAGTTATGAAAAATGTTCAGACTATCTGTAATAGGAACCTGAAATTAACTGTTCATGTTTTTACCTTCATTATCCATAAGTGAGTCTGTATACAATTTAAATGTGACTCAAGCCTGTGCATTCTTGTTATACTGATATATTTCTACTATTAACTTGTGTTACGGTATGAAGTGGTAAATTTAGAGGCTTCATACACTTTATTATTATTATTATTTTTTTCTTTTCAGACTACTCATTTGAGCGTGAACACGCAGGTTTACGTCGTATAGCAGGGTATGGTGTATCGATTACCAGAGGAGCTGCTAGTGCCATGATGTTTACCTATGCTTCTCTTCTAGTCACCATGAGTAGAAATATGATCACTTTCTTCCGAGAAACCTTCCTTCATCGATTTTTCCCATGGGACTCTATGCACCTGCTCCACAAATATATTGCCTATTGGGCACTTGGGTCTACAGGTATATATCTTACTTAGGTGCATTGTCGTTATCATCAAACTGGTATTTAAAACACCAAAACACCAGTTATAATTATTCTGTTCTAATTCAGATGTAACTCACATAAAGAAAAAATCAAACAAAGAAATCCCTTTATCATAATAGTCAAACAAAATATGTAATTGGTGTCGCATGACTATGGCACTAACAACAATGTACCACAGAAAAAAAGCTTTGCACACCTGTTTATTACAATACTGATGGTGAATGATATATTTAATTATGCATAAAAATCTGCATTCTTAAACTAGCAAAATTGATCAGATATCTTTTATCTGTAAATACTATTATGTAAGATATTGGTACAGGGGTGGTGGGGTGGGGGGAGTTTATTAGTTTGGGTTTTGTTTTTGGGCTTTTTATTTTTTATTATACAATGGAATTACTAGAAGGTATTCATTTATTTTTTTTTTCTCGTTTTACATTTTGCTAAAATTGTTTCTCATCCATGGTGATGGCATCTGTCTGCTACATTGCATTGAAATTACACCGATGCATCGAACCCATCAGTTACATGCCAGTGTGTACTGTGACTTTTGGGTTTTTTTTATTGTCTCTGCCAAAAGATAGGACACCAAAAACCAACCGGTAAGATTAAAACACAAGGACCTGTAAACCAAGAGCAAAGCACAGGACTGAATAAGCTATGCAAGTTTTGGCAGATTTTAAGCTTATTCATGGATGAGTATTGTTTTTCCATTTTAAGCTTAAGAATTAAGATTATATTTCTCATTTATGCGTGGAAAGATTTCTAACATGGCAGTTTGATGTTTGATTTGTCGAAGGAAATAAAGAGAAAATCCCAGAAAAGACTTAAAATGTCAACCAGTACTACAGTGAAACAGTCCTAAAAATATATGAAATATGGAAGCCACTTTGGCATATTGGCAGGTCCTGAGAAACTTATGTTCTAATAGTTTTTTTTTTGTATAATGGTAATAACAGTTAGAATTTTTTTCAGCTATGCACATAATAGGCCACGGCATTAACCTGTATCACATTAGTACACAGACATCTGGGGATTCAAACTGCTACTTTACGGAATACTTTAGAGCGTATGTATATACATATACAAAGCATGTATAATTGCATGTGCTGAATATGGTCATAGTCACTCCCACCAACAAGCTTTCTGGATATTATTGAATCAATATTAAGTTAAAATATCAAGTAAATACTGGTCCAATCATGTATTTTTAATTGTCAGGTAGATGTGTTAAATCTGATTTGTCCATTAGTAGAGTGTGTCCTGCATAGTTGAAGAAAATTTCAATTCTGATTTTTTTTTTTTTGGCAAATTATCACTGCATGCAAATCATGATAATTAGTAATTCATTTCCATATAAATGCATATATCTCTTTGTCAATTTCTTTATTTTCATTGCTGCTAATGCTAGTAGCTATACCTCTTACACCGTGTGAAACCCACAGGGTTTATGAGGTAAAATTTACATTCAAAAACCATTGGAACTCATTAATATTTATCACACAGTGCCCCCACAACCAAATAAATCAATCCTACTTACGAAAGGAAGTGTTAGAATTCCTGTTTTGACAGATATGAAGACATCACGTCTCTCCATAACCAAAGCTTGCAAAGCATGTTTCTAAAAATCTTGTAATTTTTTAGATTTTAAATCTTGCAGCACCTTAAGCTTGGTATAATTTATATCTTCGAACGCCGCCATATTACGACACAGGTATTGACGATATTAGGTGTTGTTTCATTGGACCGTCATGGTGGACCAATGAGATCGCAGGATTTCAGACACACCTTCCAAAGGTTTTTGTTTGTATTGTCCCAGGGGGTTTGTGAGGTACAATCTACCCTGTAGGTGCTCTGTGTACCCTTATTCAAATCATTTTGAACCATAATGATTATATATTTAAGAAATAATGACGTCCAAGTCGTTATCTAATGTCCCAACATTATGGACATTAGATGACTACTAGGACGTCATTGTTTCTATTCCAGGGTGCCCACTTCCTATAAATTCCTATAAATTCCTTTAAATCTGACATTTCCTATATATTTCCTATATATCTCCAAAATTCCTATAAATTCCTATATTTTTGTAAATTTTCAGGTCAGTTATGTGAATATGTACCAAATTTCAAGAACTATTGGTATCATCTGTATATAGATTTAGTTTCTAACACTTAAATGCATTTAAATTTCTATAAATCAATGTTTTCTCTGTGTGTGTCATACTATATACAGGTTGTTTTTTCTCTTGCGTGATATTTCAACATATTTTAGGTTTATGATAAAGTGAAATGTATGACTTGTAATGCTTCTGTGGGTGGAGGAGGCCACATTGTCCTCGAAATGACAAATATTAATGAAAAATATTATTGAATTACTTTAAACACCTTAAATAGAGCAGAATATTCCTATATATTTCCTATATTTTTTGCAATTATTCCTATATTTTTCCTATATTTTCTTTCAAAAAATCCTATATTGGTGTCTGAATCCTATATTTCTGACGTCAAAAGTGAGTGGGCACCCTGCTATTCTGACATGAACTAGATAAGTACTTACCGTAAATATTAATATCTTATGTCAACAACAATAAATTTAGACCATGCAGACAACAGGGGTGCATATGATGTAAAAATCAAGAAATTGATTTTCAGAAAACCTAAATGGCATGATCTAAATTGGTTTTCTGAAAATCTACATATCGATTTTATTGACACGGTCAAAATACCAATGGGCGGCTTTTACATGTTGTGACTGCTAGTAAGGTGTGGTGATCATGATTCTAATTGTGAATATATCGGAGAATAATGCACGGTGGAACTCTGTGGGTCATATAGGAGAAAATTCTCAAGTCATGTTAGAATATGTCGTAGTGTGTGTGAGGTTTGCCTTGTGTTTAATATACCATAGATAATCTTCAATCAAAATTCTATATCTTTTTTATGTCTACAACTAATTAATCTGACCAGGCACAATATTTAGATATACATCCCTCGCCAGACTGGTCAACCACAATGCCAATCAAAAACTTCCTCATCATCCATAGGGGCTGGCCAGTCGCAAAAGCAACAAATGCATTTTTTTTTTTTTTGAGATATCATACTGAGAAGGTAGAAAGAAATAGATATGAAAGATATTGTTTTAACATTTTCCCTCAAAAATATTGTTTTGCAAATTCAAGGACAGGAGTGACAGCAATCATACAGTAACTCCATAATAAAACGTATCAGCTCTTTTATTCCATACATCAACGCCTATAGACATGTAATACTGAAAAATCTTGTGTAATGAGTACAGTTGTATGATCCTGAATTTAACGGCCTCAAAACTTTCAATTACCTAGATAGACAACATGGTTTTCCTCATCATATAGGATCATAGATATATAAAAGGATTCATAGATCTTATTTTTCTTAAAACTACATGATTGTATGAGCACAGACACCTGAAATTCTGAATGATTATAATGGAAGGTTTTGTATGTTAATTTATTGTTTCACAACATTTAATTACCTACATCGAGACATCGTGGTATAACAGATCTTGTCAAACTTCAAAACAATTTATTCATAAATAAAGGGGTGTATAAGATTTAAACTTCATCTTGATATGATTCCTACACTCAGAAGTTGTTTCACATAGTTACTTGTCACCCCAGTTTTGATAAATTTGGAATCACCCACTGTTTAGAAAGATGGGCTGCTCACAAGATTCAGCAGTGTTTACTCGTTACTTTGAGATTTGAGACCTCATAGGAAGTTACTACTTGAGGTCCCCTACAAACTTTGTGTTTTTTGTGCCGATCTGTAATCCAAGATGGCCGCCATTGGCTCTGATTGGTTGACGCATTTTGGACTTCTCCTCCAGAACCGCTGCACAGAATTTCACCAAATTTCATAGGAAGTAAGTACTCAAGGTCCTCTACCGAGTTTGTGTTTTTTTTCATGCCCATCCGTAATCCAAGATAGCTGCCATTGGCTCTGATTGGTTGACACATTTTCGACTTCTTCTCCAGAACCGCTTCACAGATTTTCACCAAACCTCATAGGAAGTAACTACTTAAGGTCCTCTACCAAGTTTGTGTTTTTCATGCCAACCCGTAATCCAAGATGGCGGCCATTGGCTCTGATTGGTTGACACATTTTGGACTTCTTCTCCAGAAGAGCTGCACAGAATTTCACCAAACCTCATAGGAAGTAAGTACCTGAGGTCCTCTACCAAGATTGTGTTTTTCGTGCGGATCCGTAATCCAAGATGGCGGCCATTGGCTCTGATTGGTTGACACATTTTGGACTTCTTCAAAACGACTGCACAAAATATCACCAAACCTTATAGAAAGCCTTGTAGAAAAAAAGCAAAATTTTCTACTGAAATGAGCTGTCATTTTATTGTAAATAAGTAATTTGTGCTCAGGTGAGCGATATAGGCCCATTTGAGCCTCTTGTTTTCACTTTCATATTACCCAAGGTTTTGCAGATAAATAATCTTGTGTTGAACAGAATTTACCATGATTATATAGATTAAACAAAATTCTCCCAAGTACATATATATTCAAGGATGTTGTTAATGTATGTATAACTTCTTATTTCAGAACGGACATATTGGCGTCGTTCCACTACTGGGCTTATACAACAATTACAGGTGTGTATACTTTCTATACTCCTTAAATTTGAGATATTCTGGCTTATATATTTTTGTTGTATGTCCATCTGTCTGGTGCAAAAAAAAGTTGATATCAATCACAACTTGTGAAAAATAAGAAATATGTCTTTTTTTTACTATTTTTTTTTTTTTTGTTTTCATGAAGAGATCAAATGATCTTCTTTCTTATCATTGATTTATAAGAGTTGTCTTCCTTTTTTCTTTCATATTTGAAAGTTTGAAAACTGAAAACAGCAGTCCTGATTTATCATGCACTTTTGTTTTCTTTGTTTGAACGAATTTTTTTTTTCATAAAAAGATCAACTTGTCCTTCTTTTAACCATTAAATTATTTAAACTTTTCTCTGTTTTTAACAATTATTTATTGCACTAAAGAGCTTATGGCAAATCATACATCTTTGACGACACATTTAACATTAGGTATTTGCAGAAATTGATTTTCCGTTTGAAGATTGTTTCTTTTTTATTAATTTTTCAGAGAAACAGTATTTATTTTAGAGAATTCCAATAAAAGTGTTATTACTTTAGGCGTCCAAAATTTATGAGTTGTCATGGTTTTGGTATAAGGGATCCCTTATTAATTTTCATTCTGATATTTTCCTCCTAAATGAAAACATTGTATTGAGACTATACCATTTCTAGCACTTGACAATACATGTCTATATGGGGCAAATATTGCTAACTGCTTTGGGTGATCTGTATGTGTTTAATAATATAACACTTACTTGTAAATTCAGCATATCAGTAAAATTATGGATAATCTTGTTTTACAATTGAATAACTTCTTTACAAAGTCATTTCCGAAGCATTGAACATTTTGAGTTCAGTCATATGTCCTTTTAAACTGTAAAACAAATGAATGTTATATCTAAATGTCTTCTTCAGTTTTCTTAGAATAGTATTTTTCATTTTAATTCCATGTTCCAAAACACATACCTATAATTCAGGCCAGATGATAGATACATGTATGTTATAACTTTATATGCATATTCATTTGACCATAATTCAATTCTTTTGTCTTTTCCACTAATTGACGTATAGATGAATTCTATGATAGAGAGAACCTAGATGGTTCAGTGGATGGTGGCGTTTGGAAGCACTCAATGCAATCTCTCCACTCTTTCTTGGATTCATTGTTCAATGGACAAATGCATTATTTATTCAAAATCTATACTTGGTCAATGATTGTGTCTTATGCCGATGTCATATTGAGATGAATTATTTAAATGTTAGTTTAATTCATTTTTAAATGCTTTTGTTGGTGTAAACTAAAAAGAATTCTTGTTACAGCTATGAATACATATACCAACAATAAATTCTCTCAGTATAAATCCGGATGTAAAACTTTCACATTTATTTTTTCAGGTCTCACTGGAATTTTTTTGACTCTGATTGTCATCATAATGTATGTGTTTGCCTCATCATATGGACGTCGATATGCTTTCTCTGCCTTCTGGTTTACGCACAGTTTCTACATACTGTTGTATATATTAATGGTGATGCATGGACTCGGACGTTTAGTACAGCCTCCCCTGACTCATACCTTCATAATTGGCCCTGTTGTCATCTTTGTCATCGACAAAATCATATCCCTGAGCAGAAACAAAATAGAGTGTCGTGTGGTTAAAGCTGAATTATTACCATCAGGTTGGTACATAAGAATGCACTTAATTGAGAGATATTTACAGAACGTATTCATATAACTGAATGAAAAATAATGATGCAATCTTTGCTTCTATTCCTTATCTTATTTTTTTGTGGTACATGTATATTATTACAAACAAAACATGTATATGGGTCTCAATGGTTGTGTGGGCTAAAATACTGCATTGTATCATTTGAGAGAAGAAAACGAATAACCTTATAAAGCATAGGAATGTAGTTTTCAAGATTTTGGGTTGTATCTGCAATTAAATACTGCTCTACATGTATACAATGTCATTCATACATGTGTATATCTCATTAACCTTCTTGAAATTCTTTTTTTGAAAACACTTAATTGGTTATTTACAGATGTGACATCACTTGTGTTTAGAAAGCCAACCAGCTATGATTACAAGTCTGGACAGTGGGTCCGAATTGCTGCAAAAGGTCTTCACAAAAGCGAGTACCATCCTTTCACTTTAACCTCTGCACCACACGAAGAGTTTCTCAGTCTGCACATCAGAGCTGTTGGGCCATGGACTTACTTATTGAGAGACTTGTACAACCCTGACAACCTAGATGAAAAAACAGGCTACCCCAGTGTAAGTATACAAAGACAGAAAAATTCCAGAAAGTCCAAAATTAATTTATTCAAGTAATAGTATTGTTATAAAACAGTGACATCATCATTTTTATATAGAAATGGGGAAGGACCTTTGAGTTCACTACTCTTCGATTCTTGTAATGGTTTCAGTGAAAACTTCTTTATTTAATGAATATTTTCTCTGGATGAGATATGATTATATATATGTACATTGTCACTGTCTTTTTTCTATATAGGTTTACGTGGATGGACCGTATGGAGAAGGTCACCAGGACTGGTACAGATACGATGTTGCAATCTTAGTAGGTGGTGGTATTGGGGTGACACCATTTGCCTCCATATTGAAGGATATTGTACACAAAAGTAGGATTGCCGATCTCCGATTCCCATGCAAAAAGGTACACGACATCACCTTCTCTTTTTTTTAAATTATAATTTATATGGATATTTTGAGAACTATAATCTACCACCAGTGACCAGTTTAATAAAGAGTATGACATCACTATTTAGGTCTGATCTACGGTAACTAATAATATGACATCACTGTGTAAGTTTGATTTAGGAAATAGCATCATCTTACTGCTATAGTATAACATGACACACAGTATTAAAACACTGTGACAGTGCTGAAATTTAGTAAACAGTATAACATCCCTGTTCCAGTATGGTTTATTCCAAAAGACCTAACCAATTATCCCATGTTAATAGTAACTTAGATACCTGAGTAACGGTCAAAGGTTAGGTATTTGACATGATCTTTCACCTAGTCTAAAAGACATAACAAATTCTCCCATGTTGACTTTTACTGCAGATTCTTAGTAGCAGTCAAAGGTAGGGTACTGATATTTGTCTTGATTTCTTTCGTTCTACAGATCACTGTGCTGATCTGATCAACATTTAAGACATAACTATGTTGATATTTTGATCTATTACTATATAAAATATGATTTGTTGTCAGGTATACTTTCTATGGGTGACCCGTACACAGAGACAGTTTGAGTGGATGACGGACATTATAAGAGAAGTGGAGGCAGTTGATCAGAAGGACTTTGTTGAGACTCACATCTTTATCACACAATTTCAGGAAAAATATGACTTAAGGACCACTATGCTGGTAACTACCTCAGTTTCTAAACTAGTACAACACATATTGTCATAAATATGTACATTTCCCACATGAAAATTTTGCAACAATTGGGGTTTTAACTTGCGTGATATAGGCCCAAGAGGATACCCGCCTTCAACAAACTTTTTTTCCTAACTGGCTGCACAAGTAAAATACAGAACGCATCAAAGTGAACTGGGAAGGTGCTTAAAGGAGTAGTGGGTTTTTTTTCATTCAAGAATCAAATTTTTGACACCAATTTAAACTTTTGAAGTAATTAGAACTAAAGAAAGATGTTGATGAAACTGGGTATAGATAAAGTACTCAAGGTCACCACAAGTGTTGCTGTGATTCAGATGTATTCAAAATGGTTGAATGGATGTTGTCTTGATCTTTGTGTTTTCCTCAGTATTTTAATAGTCAAGATTCAGCTCTTCTACAGTGTCATGTAAATAGAGATAAAATTTCATTTGGTTCTTTTATTTTGATGATGCCTAATGTGTGTGTCAGTAGGTCCTCTAATAATATATTGTGAAATACATTGCAAACATATCAATCAGAGCCTCTCTTATTTCAGTATATTTGTGAGCGTCACTTCCAGAAAGTTGCAGGCAAGAGTTTGTTCACAGGATTAAGCGCTACTACTCACTTCGGACGCCCAGACTTCACCGCCTATCTAAGGGGAATCAAAGATCAACATGCAACGGTAAGATTACTAGAGGTCAATTTAAGGTTACATGTATGATCAATCTGTGTATATCTTTACCATAAATGGTTTATTTTTAATCATTAAATTTGATATCAGATGCATTTTTCACTTAATATAAAGTTGTTCCTAGAGTTGAGTTTATACGTAATAAAAGGATTTATTCTCTAATATAACTCTACAGCTGATGAAAGATAGAATACATTGTATCACAAATTAGGATTTCTAACAGTTGGCTTAGTGGTAAAAATGATTGTCTCAAGCCCATAAAGGACTTGGGTTTGAATTCCTCCAGGGTCTGTTTCCGCCAGATAATAACATCCCAATTGAGACCTCTTTTTTCATACTTTTTTTTCTAAGTGACACTTTAGCTTTATAACATTTCACATTTCAGACCAAGCAGTTTGGGGTATTTAGCTGTGGTCCCCCTCCACTTACCAACGGTCTCAACAGGTCATGTTCAATCCTGAACAAACAAGAGGGTGCTACATTTAGTCATCACTTTGAGAACTTCTAGTCTGCCGAGAATCACATACTTCCAGGACAAATACATATATTGCGCAATCAAAAGTTACTACTTTGTATTGCTAGACATTTAATTTGAATCATGTATATATCTAGTGAAAAGAAAAAATATATTTTTGTAATTAAAAAATTTTCTAGGTCATATATAATGTAGTGTATATTTCAGACACAAGAAAGTGGTATCATTTGCATACATGTTTAAGGCTTACAAATGTATGACATGTATTATAACTAAAATGTGAGCAAATGTCTTTACTAGTAAAAAAAATCAGTGCATATGTACACCCTCATTTTTGGTTAGTAGACTTTGGGAGGTCATTTTCATAATTAGCGCAACTTAGACAAATTTTTATAATAAAGGAACTATAGTAACCATTTCATTTATATGACTGTCATTACAGATGAATATGTTTGTATGAATTATTTTCACCTTTTATAATAATCATATTCTGAATGACTATCACATGAATAAACTTTTTTATTGTTCTTTGCCAATGCATGGACATAGTTTATGAATGAGATCATTCTTTTGTCATTGTGTTTGAAGTATGCATACTTTTTAACAAACTTTAGGTCTATGAGAATGTTATACAATTCCAAATGCATTTAAATAGCCTGTGTATTGATACAAACAGCCCATAATTCTCATTTTTAAAATGCTTGATTTCCTGTAACAAAATGAAGAGGAATGTGATTATGCTAGGAATTGATATTCAAGTACAAATATATTTGAATTTACTTAATTTTTTCCACTTGAATGAAATGGCATTTAGTATGAAACACTGTGTTGCTTTGTACGATCTGAAATAATCATGACACTAGAGCCCTTTTTACTAAACAACTATATACATGTATGTTAAATATTTCTATGATACATTAAATGTAATTGTTACCAGTGATGAGGTATTTGTTGACTTTTCACAAGTTTACTATCATTTCTTTTCAATCCAATGAGTAAAGTCATATTTCATCATGTATTACCATAGACCTCATCAAGCCTCATCTCACCATATAATACATACTTTGATGTGTATACGAATTTACACGTATGCATAGTTTTCAAATGCATCAAATTTTATTGGAGTTACTCCCCTTGTCCTCTAATTATACATAGGAATCTGAGTTTTTGCTTCATATTCATACTAATTTGATTGAATTATTTCGAATAATTGTCGATATTTACACTTTGAGAATGTTTTTCATTATTCAATGGTTCAGATATTTCATAACAATTTTTGAAAATTCAGGAAGCATATCTTAAGTTTGGAGTAATCTTGAAGATAATTTGGTTGAAATTTTCACACACTATCATATTCCTTGTAGATGGTGGAATAGTCAAGCAGGGGGGAAACTTTCCACTCGCGCACTCGCATTGGCGACCAGTTCTTGAGTGTGGGCTCGTGAAATCTCAAAAGAAATCGCCCACTTGGCCTGGCGAATGTAATTTTCGTAAGACATCGAGAGGTCTTTGCTCATCGCAGCATGGCAATTTATGTGCGAAGTTCCTATAACACTCAATAAAATGTCATTTGTATAACTTCGACCTTTTCCTACGTAATAAGTTTCGAGTAAAGTGCGAGATAGTTCCGAATGATTAAAGCGTCGATGGATACATAAAGTCGTCTCGCTCATTTTCCTTTTCGATCATAGACGTTTTATCGATTTATGCGTAAGGTTTAATAAAATCTATCAGGAAGGGCAGGATTCCTTTTTTCTGTAGAAAATATTGTACAGATAAGGTAGTTCTATCAATAAAATACATCCCTAGTAGATTATTTGACTACTACGATTAAATGCAATTGGTCAATTTCAAAACGATCAAGAATGAAGTAGCAACCAAACGAACACACATCGGCCATTTCGTTTAGTTGCCCTTTCATCCTTGAATAAATTGAAAAAATTTGAATTTGAATAAATTGTGTATTTTGAATAAATTAAAATCTCTTATACAAAACATGCATTCATTATTCTTGAATTTCATCTGTATAACTGAACAAGTACATTGAAAAGATGTGGGCCCGTGAAAATTTTAGTGGGCTCCTTAATTTTAAAAGTTAGGGGCCCACTTGGCCCCTAAGATTTTCTTACAAAGTTTCCCCCTGGTCAAGTATCTTCAACTAGATTTTATACATTAGAAAACTATCCATACCTTATCGAGGAAAATGGAATGTCAGTTTGGTATAACACTACGCTGTATGTATTCCTTGCCTACTATGCCAGTCCTAAAAGGATACAGTATGTAACATACCTGTATCATCATCATCATCATATTCTAGAGGTGTACCAGGCATTATAAAAAGGTATCTGGGCAATAATTGTATTTAAATCCCATGTACTTACATATATGCATTAAATTAACAAAGCTATGCACATAGATGATATATTGTTATTCTATTTTAATAGTGTAGTTATCATTCAGTATACCAGGCTTACCTCATCGTCAAGTCTAATTTATACTGTTTGATGAAATGGGCTCCTGTCCTTCAGACTGGAAAATTAAAACCAAGATCTCATGTCAGTTTATGCTAATTTGAAAACAGAGCTGTCTTTAGGGTGGGTCTTTTGCACAGGTGACATATTTACTGAAAAATGCATCGGGCAGGCACAGAATCACAGAGATGAAATTTTCGTTATGTTTGCACCTGGTCTCGCCTCTGAATTTTAAGGGTCCATGAAAGTCTGATGTGGTACATTGCTATTAGTGCTATAGTCATTTGACACCAGTGCTTTCGTATTTTGTTTGAAATAGCTGTAAAATACATAAAATGATTCATAATTTAGGACTATCAATTATGATAATCAACTTCTAAATGAGTATCATATAAATACCTAATTTTTTAGTGTTTCGTTATCGGTCATAGTTTGTAAATGATCTTTTGTCATGATGCATATGGTTTATATGCTTTTTTGTTTTTACAAATATCATCAGTCTCAGCCCATCAGGTTTAGGCAGAGACATAGACTACTTTCCTGTGTCTCTGGTTAGTGTTCTTTTCTCGAGAATACAAACAAATTCTATTTTCACAATCCCCCCCCCCCCCTCACCATTTGTCCTTGTCTTACACCCTGGCTATCTGATAAAAAATGAGTATATGTGATGAAATATTTAAACGAAATTTCTGTTAACTGTTTTGGTCAGAGACATAAAGTAGTCTATGTCTCTGGTTTTGGCCGAGATTTGGTTTTATTTAAAAGATAATGCAGACTATTCCAAGGAATCTTTATTAAGGGACAATTTTTGTATGATATTTAACTTCACCGCAAAAAGTATTCGGACAAAAACTCCTTTATACTGCTGTTTAAAGTCTAATAAGAGTTTAATTCGATCTCATTTTTATCGACAAACATCAAAATTGGATAAACCAGACGGATAAAGACAGCTGATTGAAAGGATTGAAAAAGGTTATTGCGTCGTCCAGCGGTTTTTCCAATAAATGTATGGCAAAAGTGTCACAGAGTTTAGTTTGCGATGTCAATTCGATTGTGACGGACGGTTATCGGCCCGGGTAGCTCAATGGTGAAGGCGTCCGCCTTAATAGCGGAAGGTTCCGGGTCCGCCCACATCTTTTTCTCCCGCCTGTTACATTTGGTGCCGTGGTCAGCCCTCATGAGTTGCATGTTTGTGCACTGTGAGGGTTACGATCTTTGGGTTGTGGGTTTTTGGTATCCAGAATTGGAAACCTCTGGTAGGGGAGGAGTGTGACGGACGGGTATCGGCCTGTAGAGTGCAGTTATGAGCATCCGTCTTGATACTGGAAGGTTCTGGGTTCGATTCTCGGGTTCGGCCACATCTTTTTCTCCTGCCTGTTACACAAATGTCAACGATAGAATGACAATGAAGGCGAGTGTTTCATACAAGGATTGCTGTGCATATAAAGAAAAAATATATATATACAACTGAGTTTGATTTCATATAAAGATTCTAAGTAGACCTCCAAAGGGAAGTCCGGTGGTATATAGCAAACGTTTCCCTTTGGAAAATTTCCCCCCGGAAGATTTGCTATATAGCAAAACTTCCCCCGGAATGTTTGCTATATAGCAAACTTTCCCCCACGGAATAAATGCTATATAGAACTTCCCCCGGGGGAATGTTTGCTATATAGCAAATTATCCGGGGGGAAGATTTGCCATGGGGGAAGGTTTGCTCTATAACACCGGTACATAAAAAGTAAAGGAACACAAACACTCTATATTGCAAATTTTAGGCCTCACGACCTTTATCAAGCAATTTAAGAGAAGTTTGATAAAGGTCGTGAGGCCGAAAATTTGCAATATAGAGTGTTTGTGTTCCTTTACTTTTTATTTCATATAATTACATGTCAAATAAAGTCAATATCCTAAAATCTCGAATATATCTTTAATACGTTGGTATTTTCTTCCTTGGTAATTAGGATATCTGCCTTACATGACGCGGTAACCTCATCACTGCAGTTATATGTTTAACTTCTCAATATACATAACATTTCCTGGTTATGTACATAGATATCTAGAATTTGTTTATTGTTGATATTAAAACCGAGAGTACCCTATTATATAGTGGCGGCACCTGCTCGGTTCATAATCTCAAAGGATTGACTTGGCATGTGACTAAATATGTACACATGTATGTTAATTTCCTATCTGGAAACACTTCTGTTGAAACCATTTACTTACTGTTTCAGCCAAATGTTCAAGCTTTGTAGCTGATATTCAAGCTTTGCAGCTGATGTTCAAGCTTTGTAGCTGATGTCCGAGCCTTGTAGCTAATGTTCAAGCATATACTTTTAATTGACAAGACCTGGTACTGAACATAATTTTACCAAATCTTGATTTTGCAACGATAATGATAAACCACGTAACTACAATTTGGAAATAAACGTACTAGAATGACTGATTCGGACGAGAATTACCGTGATTTTGTTGTTGGATACCTAGTTTTCCTGGCGACTCGTTAGCGGGACCGGGAAAATGGTTGTTCGAATGGTGTAACACGATATTTACCGGTCGCAACCACTTAAACCCTCTTGTTTTATTCCCATATTAATTCACATATTTGGGGACGGACCTATCTATAACAGTGAGGGATCTTTGACATAACACGCATACTATGACCTAGATCGTACTGTCTCATCCGAAGGATAACTTCACTACGCTACAGCCTTCTTTCTCTGCATTTTTATCAAGCAAATCGGTAAAAGTTGGTGAATGATCCCAGAGCTGCATCATAAACCATTGGATAAACTCGGTCAGTAAAACTTTAATGCTCCGAAATTTACCAGGGAACATATGAAGTTGGGGCTACATACATCCTTAATATGAAGTATGAACATTCTATTATGTTGCCCATACATATATATATAAGTTTTCTACTTTCTGAGTAACCTTGACGTTTCAGAAATGATCTGAGTGAAGTCCCATGTCACGAATGAAAAGCATCGAGCATTTTGATGTAGAATATGAGTTCGTTCCAGGCCCGTAAGAACCGCCCAATTTTTGGCCGATCATGGACCATGGACCAATGTTTAACATGTTACGAAACGCATTCAATGAGTTTGCCCCGTAAACACTCCCCCCTTTTCCCAATGTTTTTTTCGCTTCGCATGGAGTTTATTTTACTGTCATGTGGTCGGATATGAACACTTGCCTATATTTCCATTGTATATACAGGTTCCTCTATCGTGCTATCCCAGTTAATATTACCAGTGAAATATATCATTTCATAATGAATTAAAGCAAAATGAAACGAGATGTAAAACACATATCCCCCATCTTTCTAGTACTATATTGCACAATTGTATTAAGTACAAGCTTAGCTTTTAAAAAAGCTTAGAATGCAAACCCTGTAGCATTTTTAATTGCGAGGAAAATGGTACTTGTGGGTCAGTTTAAAATGAAGACCCTTTCGTATGATGTTAGCTAGGTTGTTGTCTAAATAATAGTTAATACCTCCTTTCTAATGTTTATTTATGTTTAGACTTGGGTTGGGAAAGCTGACCATATTCGTCGGGATGACATTTCGTACAGTTAGACATGGAAGAAATCATACAAAGTACGCAGTACTTGCTCCACCAACTTCAACACCTAAAGAACACGAACTCCCCGTCGAGGCCTCTTGTGTCCAAATAATCGCCGGGGAAGTTTGCATAAGTACAAAGAATGTTACAAACTGCGCAGTAATTGCTACACCAATTAAACTGCTAGAAATCCTTGATACTCCGCCTTCATTTACTCGGAACTTTTCGAGATTTTCTATAGCCAGATAATGTACATACGCTAAAAGGTACGAACATCTAAATAGTATAACGCGGGAAAATTCTGTTGGATTATTCCACTGCTGCCGTGGGAAAGGTTACACGAATGTTGATTTCCAAAATATGAATATCCTTCATATTTATACATGTTTATGTGGCATCCACTAATTTATGTAGAAATAAGTATTTTAAAGTATTTTTTTTATTTTTAGAATACATTGCATGTAAGATTTATTTATCATTTATATGCATTCACTAAAGAAAATCACCCCAAGTCATAATGTCTATCCTATTAAAATCTCTATCCTCATATACTCCTCTCTGCGTTTGAAAGTACGGTAAATACTATTCGTGTGGAACGCTTAACTGTAACATTGATCTAGTATTGAGCATTGCCTTTGAAAGCAAGGGTATTCTTCTTCATTCCTTTTCCTTTTAAGCACAATAGAAATATCGATGTCATGGACAATACAAAACTTATACTGTCTGACCTCGTAAAGTAAAGCAACCACTTTTTGGAGGCTATGTTTTCCCAGCATGCAGCATAATCATGTCGCACATGCGCATTTCCAGATTAGACATCAACGTAATATGCAAACCCCCGACGGGGTTTGCAACCACATGCACTCGGTAACTTTTGACCTCAGAATCAATAGGGGTCATCAGCTACTCAAAACCAACCCACATATGAAATAACACTATCAAACAAAGGGGCGGACATCAAATGTATAAAGTACTGCATTGCACTCGGTGTCCTTTGACCTTTTAACCTGAAAATCAATATGGGTCATCTACTACTCATAAGTACATAACCAAACCACATATGAACAAGCAAAGGAACTGATAGAATTACAAAGAGAACACCACCAACTCCCAAATTGCTCTTAACAGGACTCGAACGTGTGTACTTGACAGAAGTGCGAGACTAAATTTAACTCCAGTGCAGAACTATGTAGCCACCAAACCCCGCTAGTTTACATGGATTAGCACTGAACAAATTGATTTGTCATGATGTAATTGTGAGAGTGCATTTACTGTCTTTAAAATCGAAAATTCGGTAGTATACGGTGCTGAGTAGAAAAAAGTCTGAATATAGAGCCTAGGAGACAGTATCTTGATATACATACAGTGTTTGTATCCTTGTCATGCATTGTCAATACCTCATTGTTATTGTTGCCTAGTACTTAAGTGACTATCCATGTGGGATTTTTTCATTTCTGTTGATACCAATTCAGGAAACTAATACACAAAGCTGAATATAGTTCCGTCTTGCTTTGCGACATGTTGGTCGTACTATTCTTGGCATTCCTCCGCACATTTGGTGAGTAGATCTGCAAAACATAATGGTTCCTTCTATACATCTACAATGTGTTAATTATTCAAATATTGCTCAATCATAATTGATTGACCGATTGATTATTGTGACGGCATCTGCCTGACGCATCGCATACAAATTTTTACCTTTTCAACAGATCCACTCAAAGGATCTTTTACGTGCCACGCCTACCGTGAAACGTGACCTCGGTTTTTACTATCTGTCGAAAGACAGGACACCGGTGTGCCCACGGCGGGAATCGAACCGGGGACCTTTCGGTCATAAGCCAAGCACCTCATCCACTTGGCCACACCGACTGAGTTGATCTCTTCGAACATAAAGGTCAGGAACAGTACATTAGCTGTCATAGTTTAATGGGTTCACTGGCAAGAGCGTGTGAACTATTGGGGTTCCTGTACCACAGGTGCTCGTTTTATATAAACAACGGCTCCGCCCCTGTACACCCCTGTACGTCTCCGTCTCGTACTATAAAATAAGTTTTATAGTATATTTTTATAGTATATTTTTATTTTATAATACGAGGCCTGTGTCCTGTACCTCTAAAGTGGTAAGATCGGAGTACCTGCAGTAAATCACCAACCTTCGATAGATATATACATTTATCATGTTTATACATGCATGTACATTAGTGGAATTTTCCACTCGCTCCGAATTGTGTTCTATCAACCCAGAGTGAAAACGGGCAAGTTCCAACATAGCAAAATAGCTCATAAGACGAAGGATAACATTTTCATAACATACGCTACATAATATTGAAAACACGATCCCGAAATGGCTTATATGTGTGCGAGTTCATTTCCTAATTGAAAGATCGCATATTGGAATTCGGTATGCACCCAATGGTTGAAACCTTGTATCATGCTTATAGTCTGTGTCAAGGAATAGTATCCTTATCATTCAAGAGAGAGAGAGAGAGAGAGAGAGAGAGAGAGAGAGAGAGAGTGTGTGTGTGTGTGTGTGTATGTGTGTGGTGGTGGCATATTTCTGCAACCACAGGTTAAATAATTATGTTAACTTGTGATATTTTGTCGACTTGGCTGATATCATCTTGACTTGTCACAGGATTATGTCGACTCATCAGATGATTGAATATGTCGAATTGTAAGATGAATATGGCGACTTGTCACATATTACCTCGACTTGTCAGATGATTATGTCGACTTGTCAGAGGAATATGTCGATTTGTCAGATATCATGTCTACTTGTAAGATGATTGAATATTCGACTTGTCAGATGATTGAATATTCGACTTGTCAGATATTATGTTGAATTGTCAGATATCATGTCTACTTGTCAGATGCCTGAATATTCGACTTGTTAGATGATTGAATATTCGACTTGTCAGATATTATGTTGAATTGTCAGATATTATGTCATCTTGACAGATGATTACGCTCACCTGTTATATGCAGTGTGAAGTTAGATATTTATGATGACGGCTAATTAGAAAAATATGCCGGCTGGTTAGATATGTCGAATAGTAGTCGACATGTCAGATATCTTATGTCGCCGTTTTAGATACCATGTCGACTTGTCAGGACGTTATATCAACATAGTATCTGACAAGTGGATGGCACAAATATGTCACCATAGTAAGAGTGGCCAAATTTGATCCTAGCACGGGCAGTATTGTCACGACATAAGACGAAATATTATGAAAGCGGAATCAAACAAACCTGTCAGTGAGCTTATGTAATATTGTGTGAGGTATGTACGGTGACATTAATGTTTCCTTCTACATCATTTAAATATGAAAAAACCCAAATAAACAAAAAACATTTACACCCCACCCCCCAAAAAAACCAACCCAAACAAAAAATCCACACACGCACAATCCATAAACAACACCCCCAACAACAACAAAATAAAAACAAAACAAAAACAAAATAACCCCCGAGGCAATCCTTTCCTTGTCACAAACGGCTATTATATATACTGTAACTGTATTATTATGAAAAGAAAAACAAATCTAAATTCCAAGGGGACGGCCTTAGTATAGTGTTTACGCGCTTGGTTTGTAGCACAGACAGTCCGGGTTCGATTCTCGGGTTGCTCCACTATGTTTACGAGGTTGGCTACCTCCTGCTGTTATGTCGCAATATAACTGAAAATGGTTGAAAACGATGTAAACACCAATCAATCAACCAATCAGCAATCTATTTTCCAAAATCATAGGGAAGTTGTACATGTAGATTTACATAAAGTATTAATCAAATGAGGAACATCGAGCATATTTACTGTACTAAGATTAGCTAGCCCTCTTGTGCGCAATTACCAATGAAATATTGCAATGAATGTGACGTAATGAGACGAATGATCCTGAATACATTTGTATAGTCCCAACTCCGGATACATTTAATAAATCCATGATCTCAAGAGCTCATTTCCCTTGGTGTAATTATTTTTAATGTGAACAATGATGAGTAAAATAATCCTGCGATAGGATTAGGGTATATTCTAGTACTGTATCGTTGTATAAGAGGACGCGGACAGCGGCGGATTTAGAGGGAGGCGGTGGCCTGTCCCTCCCTTTTTCGCCACAAATTTACAAGGCATATATAGATAAGGTTGAAAACACCCAAATAATATGAGTAAAACTCCAGATTTGCCATACAAAAAGACAGACTAAATTGACTAATACTTGACTTTCACATGTGTCCCCTACCTTGTTTTTATTTTTATGTGTGTGTGTGTGTGTGTGTGTGTGTGTGTGTGTGTGTGTTTCTTTTACTCTGTTTCTTTTTTTTTCGAGGTGGTCCGTCGCAGATTTTCCGAGAGGGGTCGATCTATGTCGAAGCGTGTAAATCATTCTGATTCAAACAATGATTACTATTCGGATAAATTAACATATACCAATGTGTTAAAGTAAAGAGCAATGTTTCATCATATTGGGTGTTAATTTTCCTATTTACAATACAAAATACAAATGAAAGTCAAATTGGCCAATCTAAAGATCTAAGGTCATGGTCCTCCATCTCTGGATTTTTTTTTTTGCATGATGGTTGATTTTATTGCATGCGGTGAGGGCATCTAGCGATAACTTCCTTACTTTATTTCAACATCCATGTAATTTTCAACAAATCTTTTCCTTGATGGGGATTTTCTCCAAGAATATTCGAGATCTAGCTCAAGTTTACTTATACAATCTAAAGATCCAAGGTCCTCCATCCCTATATGTTTGCATGCAGAGAGGATATCTAGTGATAACTTCCTTCCTTTCTGTCTTTCGACATTTATGTAATCTTTAAAAAAATCGTCTTCTCGATAGGGATTTTCTCCAAGAATATTCGAGATCGGGCTCAATTGTATGTATCCTGCGTCTATGCAGCAGAACTCTCTCCACTTACTTAAGGGTTATACATCCCTAAGAATATTCTAGTGAAAAATACATGCAGAAATTAATTCTTTTTTATTTGAGGAACATATAAGATACAAATGAATTGGTGGTATTAAAACATTACCTACCCATATTTGTTTTCGTTTGAGCAAGAAATTATACTTATGGAGTCTTAACATGCTTAATTCATATTTTTGTAATTTTTGAGTCAAACATATCATCTATTATTTTACATTGCACGGCCAATTTTATGAAAATCAGCAGATTTTAAACACTTCTAATATTTAGTATAATATCTTTTCTTCATGGTTCAGTATCAATTTTAGAATCCCTTATATAATGAGGGAAAAGACTTGCATCACTGGTTGCTAAAATTATTCCCGTACATATGCATCAAAATGTGATATTTAGAGTGACGATAATGTAAAAATATGTGCAAATCTCATTTTCTTGATTTATTTTCATTCTACAATACCATATGTACTTAATGAACAAAAGAAACATGTACGTATCCAGGTTAGATTTCGTGAAAAGTAAGATTTAATTACCCTACCCCCTATTCTGTCCCCAAATCACTGTAAAACCAATGAGAGGGCAGCTCTTACAGAGATGAGTTATATGTTTGGTTCATGATTTTACACTGCGTCTTTCTGCAATATCATATGTTTCTTTGAACATAAATATTTTTATATAACCATGCTATATTTAAAGATAAACAAAATAAAAAAAAACACCACCCTCTCATTTTGGCACAAAATGTATGCAAACAACTTATTTGATTTGGTAAGTTATAATAAATCAGAAATATGCTTAAGACTCATAGTTTTATTTTGTTATTATGCCATTTATACGAAGACAAATCAACACAGTTTTATTTCCCCTAACCCTCCTTCTCACGGAACATAAATGACGTCATCCAAGGATCGAGAACCTTAAGATAATTGGTTTTTCTGTCTTCCTTTGCACGATGATGATTTTTCAGAAAATAGTACTATACATGTGTAAGCATAAGAATGAAGGTAGTATGACTGTAGCAGCAAGACTTATCTCGATAACTAGGATGACGTCATCCGGCTTGTGCCACTGCACTGGAGTTTATTATGTATTTTCATGTACAGCTCGATTATTTTACACAAACAATTTACATGTAGACCATGAGCTGGCTATGCCCAGGTTGCACCCCCCTGGGGAATTTATACCACTATGTGGGTTTGGTAGGGGGATGTCCCCTGACCACGAAATGGGGCATGCCCCGATCTAGATAGGGGGCTTTACGGAGATACAGGGGTACAAAGTTCGGTTTTTGTGATTTTTTAAAGTAAAAATCGAGAAATGGGTGCATTCATTAAAAGTGTCTCAGATTTCTCAAAACTGTTATCATCATTCATTTTTGTACATAAAATGACAGAGAAGTGTTATTTGTATGATAATATACCAATTTTATAATTTTCACATCTTGCGATATTCAATTAGTTGGTCCTAAATTTAATGAAAATGCTCTTTTCCCCGACATGCTTAGACTTACGGGTTTGGAAGTTTAAGTTATGCTCATCGAATATTGATCTTTTCTTGTCACAATATCCTTAAGTAATATCTCCAACAATATCTCTTTTCTTTTTATACATTTAAAATCCGTGCACTGAATAAATCGCTATTTAACAACCGCACCCTATTTACAGTGTCTCTCCGGAATGTGTTTAGACCGTTAAAAGTCGTACTTTTACGCTGCAATCAGTACATCCGATTAATGTTTAAGTATGGAACTGGAACGTTTAAATGAGAAAATCTGGAGAAAATAAAGCAAAATTAGAATTACAACCTGCTTTTTGTTCAGAAAGATGACAGAACGATATAAAGAATACCCATTTTACCGTTCATTGACAGTGTATAAAACTTGCTATAGCCCCCCCCCCCTCCCCTTTCATCCCACACATTAACATGGAGATGTTGGTTACCGACAACAAAGTAATCTTTAGTAGTTGGTTGATTGGCGTTTTACGTCGCTTTCAACAATTTTTCAGTTATATCGCGACATGGAAGCAGGAGTCGACAATCTTTAGTAAGAATCATAATATTAACGTTATCATATGACAATCAAGCTTATAATTGATTAGTGGAAACGATTAATTACAATTAATAATAAATTGTCGAGTTTAATCTTGCAAAGTTCTTTGGTGCGTGCATTTGCCGTGGCGGGAAGAGGCGAAAACAAAGTTAAAATTGTTTATTTAGAGTTGACAAGGCAGAAGTGCATTCGGAAGTGAAATGAAAGGAAGGAATGTAATTGGAAAGGAAACCATCCTTTCAGTTTCATTGGTGACTGAAACGAAAAAGTGAGTATCTATTTTTAAACCTTGATATACGACTGTGATAATCACAGATATGGACTCCATTCCTAACATGGCAGTGTCAGTATATTCCCTCATTCGGTCATTTCGAACCCGTTTTGACTAAAACTATGTTACGCTCATCGAATATTGATCTTTTCCTGTCACAATATCCTTAAGTAATATCTCCAACACAAACAATATCTCTTTTCATTTTTTACATTTAAAATCTCCCGGGTTGCGCCACTATGTTTAAGAGGTTGGTAACCTCCTGCTTCCATGTCGCGATATAACTGAAACATTGTTGAAAGCGACGTAAAACACCAATCAACCAATCAACCAACTACATTTAAAATCCGTGCACTGAATAATTCGCTATTTAACAACCGCACCCTATTTACAGTTTCTCTCCGGAATGTGTTTAGACCGTTAAAAGTCGTACTTTTACGCCGCAATCGATACATCCGATTAATGTTTAAGTATGGCATTGGAACGTTTAAATGAGAAAATTTGGAGAAAATAAAGCAAATTTAGAATTACAACCTGCTTTTTGTTCAGAAAGATGACAGAACGATATAAACAATAGCCATTTTGCATTGGCAGTGTAAAAATCTTGCTATAGCCGCCCCCCTTTCATCCCACACAATACCATGGAGACGTTGGTTGCCGACAAGAAAATGATCTTTAGTATATCGACCCAGTAAGAGTCATAATATGTAACTCTATCATATGACAATCAAGCTGAATTGATTAGTGGAAACGATTAATTACAATTGATAAAAATTGTCGAGTTTTAACCTTGCAAGGTTCTGAAGTGCATGCATTTGCCGTGGGCAAATTGTCTATTTAGAGTTGGCGAGGCTGAAATGCATTGAGAAGTGAAATGAAAAGAGGGAATCTAATTTGAAAGGAAACCATCCTTTCATTGCTGACTGAAATGAAAAACTTTGTATCCACTTTTAAACTTTGATATGCGACTGAGATAATCAGAAATTTGGACACTATTCCTAACATGGCAGTGTCGGTATATTCCTTCATTCGGTCATTTTGGACCGGTTTTGACGGAAAGAAAAACATATTTTGCATTACCCTTTTATACCTAATAGATCTATCTGCATAACTGGTATTTCAAAATGGATATATGTATTTAATTTAGGTACACACATGTGCAAAATGCAGAGATATTGGCTGACCTTTGTAATCTTGATTCTTATCAAAGTGAGTGAAGGTGTAGACACGCATATACAAAACGAATAGAATATGTTAATAAATTCTATGTAATTAAATGAAAGAATTTCTTAGTTTTGTGCTTTTCATTAGATATTTACCTAGATTGCAGAGTTCTTGTGTGTTATGTAAACTCAACAATTGAACCAGCTTGAAAGCATAATGTTATTGAAAGAAGTAGGGTTTTATAAATTTTGACCTGAATAATTCGAAAAACTGACATTTCAAAATGAAGGGAAACTCTTCCTCTATGTCAGATATACATAGCGGACGGAAGCGCTGTGAGAAAGGCTGTTTACGAAATTTGCGTATTCCTATACCTAAATTATGTACCGAAAGTCTATTTTGCGATGTATTTTTGCGATGTAATAAGTAGCTCGGGTCCAAAGCCAAATAAGTAACTAAGTAGTCCTATCTACCAGTTATTTTCCGAAGATAGCAGCTTGCTATGAAAAATAACAGACGATATACGAGGCCCGTAGGGCCAAGAACTGTCTCTGTTTTGTGAAAAGTAAGGCAAGTAACAAGCTTTTGCTTGACATGATTGTGTTTGAATGTTGACTTATTGCAGAATATGCATATATCGTTTGCGAATAACACATTCTCATTGAAACGTTGCAGTTTTGTTGCAGGGGTATAATTGGGACACGTACTCTCCACAGCCTCTGTCGCACGATGTTGTGCGCTTGACGGCTCCCATTCCTTTGAGCAACAAGGGGGTTCAGGCCATCAAAAACTTAATCCACGTATTAGTGCTACTAATCTCATTATTTACAGTATGTGTAAAGCAGTAATTAATCAAGTAGGGTTAAAAGCCGATCTGACTATATAATATATATCCCGCTCGAGTTATAATAGCCTGATTATAGCCCGATCTGGTCAGTGAACAGATAGGTAGACCTATATACAATATTTTTAACATTCAATGCCATTGTCGTGATGTTACTGCTTTTTCTACACAGTCCAATGTACAGGTGACTACTTTAAAATAAAATTGTCTGAAATTTAGTGAAACGACTCATATGTATACAACTGTCTTTTCAATGAGTTTTGATACTGATGATCAAAAGTGATCACATGACTAGCGGTGGTCATGCGATAAGTTTTGATCATCAGTATAAAAAGTTATAAATTGATTGATTTCACGTATATGGTGACGGCATCTGCCTGATGCGGAGCATACAAATTTTAACCTTTGCAATGGACTTACCCGAAGCAGTGAAGGATCTTTAACGTGCCATGCATACCAAGACACGGGACCTCGGTTTTTACTGTCTCATCCGAAAGACGGGGCACCGGCATGACCAGAGTGGGACTCGACCCCCGGCCTCCTGATCAGGAGACGAGCGCGATACCACTAGGCCACGCCGGCTTAAAAGTTAAAAAAAAAAGACACAACCTATGTAATATGCTTGCGTGGTCACGCGACAAATATCAGAGAACAAAGTTTTAAGTACGTTATATGCCTTTGATAGTTCGTTATGAAAAATAGATACAGACAGTTTTCGACCCTACGGGCCTCGTACATCGTCTATTTTTCATAGCAAGCTGCTATATTCGGAATATAACCACTACGTCGGGTTATTTAGTTACTTGATTGGCTTTTGACCCGACTTGTTTATTTTAAAATAAGTTATCTATCAATGGTTTATTGTTTCTGTTTTCCGTAATTATGGACTTCATTTATTTCTTATATATGTCCTTTACTGCAGCGTGATTTCAACAATGTAAACCATATTGACGGCTAAGTCAGATCTGTTTCACTTTGTCGTCTTCTTGTTTTAAATTCAATTATTTCTGTTTTATTATTATTTTTCTATTTTCAACACTTGAAATAAGAACTTTCCGTCCTTAATATATGTGAATTTTAGAATTAATATTGCCTGATTTGAAGTACGACACTCATTTTGGACGTCTCCACTGAAATATCCACCTCTCACATCGGGTCGTGATACATGTGTAATTATAGAATTCAAATTCTTCATTATCTATATTAAGTGTTGTATTTTTTTTCATTAATCTAAATGTTACCAGTTTTCATGAAAACATGTTACATTTACAAGTGTATTGTTTTCGAGGTAAGATGTTTAAATCATATATCAATGCTACACCTTCATCAACTTTGATAAGAATCAAGATTGCAAAGGTCATCCAGTATCTCTGCACTTTGCACATTTGTGTACCTATATTAAATATATCCATTTTGTAATATCAATCATGCAGATAGATCTGTTAGGTATAAAAGTGCAAAACGGTAATGCGAATTATGATCTACTTTTAGTCAAAACGGGTTCGAAATGACCGAATGAGGGAATATACTGACACTGCCATGTTAGGAATGGAGTCCATATCTGTGATTATCACAGTCGTATATCAAGGTTTAAAAATAGATACTCACTTTTTCGTTTCAGTCACCAATGAAACTGAAAGGATGGTTTCCTTTCCAATTACATTCCTTCCTTTCATTTCACTTCCGAATGCACTTCTGCCTTGTCAACTCTAAATAAACAATTTTAACTTTGTTTTCGCCTCTTCCCGCCACGGCAAATGCACGCACCAAAGAACTTTGCAAGATTAAACTCGACAATTTATTATTAATTGTAATTAATCGTTTCCACTAATCAATTATAAGCTTGATTGTCATATGATAACGTTAATATTATGATTCTTACTAAAGATTGTCGACTCCTGCTTCCATGTCGCGATATAACTGAAAAATTGTTGAAAGCGACGTAAAACGCCAATCAACCAACTACTAAAGATTACTTTGTTGTCGGTAACCAACATCTCCATGTTAATGTGTGGGATGAAAGGGGAGGGGGGGGGGGGGCTATAGCAAGTTTTATACACTGTCAATGAACGGTAAAATGGGTATTCTTTATATCGTTCTGTCATCTTTCTGAACAAAAAGCAGGTTGTAATTCTAATTTTGCTTTATTTTCTCCAGATTTTCTCATTTAAACGTTCCAGTTCCATACTTAAACATTAATCGGATGTACTGATTGCAGCGTAAAAGTACGACTTTTAACGGTCTAAACACATTCCGGAGAGACACTGTAAATAGGGTGCGGTTGTTAAATAGCGATTTATTCAGTGCACGGATTTTAAATGTATAAAAAGAAAAGAGATATTGTTGGAGATATTACTTAAGGATATTGTGACAAGAAAAGATCAATATTCGATGAGCATAACTTAAACTTCCAAACCCGTAAGTCTAAGCATGTCGGGGAAAAGAGCATTTTCATTAAATTTAGGACCAACTAATTGAATATCGCAAGATGTGAAAATTATAAAATTGGTATATTATCATACAAATAACACTTCTCTGTCATTTTATGTACAAAAATGAATGATGATAACAGTTTTGAGAAATCTGAGACACTTTTAATGAATGCACCCATTTCTCGATTTTTACTTTAAAAAATCACAAAAACCGAACTTTGTACCCCTGTATCTCCGTAAAGCCCCCTATCTAGATCGGGGCATGCCCCATTTCGTGGTCAGGGGACATCCCCCTACCAAACCCACATAGTGGTATAAATTCCCCAGGGGGGTGCAACCTGGGCATAGCCAGCTCATGGTCTAATTCAGATTCTTCCAATAATGGCTATAGTTATATTAAAGAAAAAGGCATTCTTCTTTATTTCTTCACTTCGTCGATGAAATAATACACCGATCCATTTTTCTTTCATGGGTCTCTTTCCGTACAATCGAGTCACATCGTCCATTTCCGTCATACGCCAGGAAATCTTCAATTGTGTGACGGAAATGGGCAAATTGTTCGATTGACTCTCTCTACTAAAATGTGGATCGTAGGTCATCTGATGTTATCTTAGCTCTCTGCATGCACAGATCCAAATATGTATGGAACGCCAAAGTAACATACCGGTATATTCAAATCATTTAATTTTCTTTGTGTTCATGGTTTTGCGGCGAATCTGATTGGTTAAAAAATTTAGTTCATTTCTGCATGAACAAAATTTTGAGTGCAGATATGTCACAATTGCCGGCGCTACTTTCCTCTGGAATGCGAAACTCCGATCTATTTATAGAACCGTGATTCCCGTGTTGTTAATCGATTGCATAAAATTGTTTCGTTATATATTATGAATGCAAAGTACAAAAGAAATCGCACTTCACTTCAGAAACTATTAAATATAAAATATAATTTCTTACTCTTATTCAATAAAAATGTAAAATATAACTAGACCAGGTCTATCAATTAAGCTACAATACAGTGCTGTTTAGAAATACATGCAGTCAAGTACAAAATAAAAACAGTACTCGTCTGCTACTAGCCGATCGTTTGACAGTGGACGTTGATAACTAAAATTTCTACGGTATCATACCCGACTGGGCATACAGAACGGGCACCAGAGCAGGTGCTGCCTCCGATCCAAGTCCTTGAGCCTACACTTTCCACCTTGTCAGGCTTGTGACACGCACGTGCACCAGTCAATATACATTGCATTTCTAATGATACTGATACCATTTAAAATATAAATACCTTAGGTAGCAGATTATCATCCTCATATGCATGTTTCATTAAGTTGTGTTTTTAATAATTGTTCATTCTTTTTCACTTCTAATCTTTTCAATAGACACTAGGATCAAATTTTCGAATTTCGTGTTAGCCGCCATTATCGACTTCAAAATGTTGTTTACCCTGTTATCGTATTACTGCGCGATCACGTCACATGTATCAGAGATAAAAAAAAAAGTAATGTAGTGCCATAATAAATTATGTTTCTTGGACACTTATTTAATTTTTGTTTTCATATAAAAGCTAAATAAAATGATAAGAAATGAATCCCTATATTTTTTTGGTTGATTGAGGTATCAACCTAAAATTTGGACGGAAAACTTTTGCATTAATGCGCTTCGCGCACTGATGCAGTTTTCCGTCCAAATTTTAGGTTGATACCTCAATCAACCAAAAAAATATAGGATTCATTTCTTAAATAATTTTACCTACCTTCAAATAATTGTACCTATCTTCAAATAATTGTACCTATCTTCAAATGAATTAGGGATAGGTTTGATTCAATTATACCTATCTTCAAATGAATTAGAGATAGGTTTATATCAATTATACCTATCTTTAATTCATTTGAAGATAGGTACAACTGATTTGAAGATAGGCACACATGCAGTGAATTAAACCTCCATATTTCCCGCCATGATAAAATCTTTCCAAGGGAGAGTTCATTATTTTCAATACCTCATAAACGAATTGAACCTAGGTATAATTGAATTGAACCTATCTTCAAATCCTTTGTGGATATGTTTCAATTATACCTATCGTCAAATTAATTGCACCTATCTTTAAATAAATTATACATATCTTCAAATGAATTATAGATAGGTATAATTCAATTGAACCTATCTTTAATCGAATTGAAGATAGGTGCAATTCCATTAAAGACAGGTGTAATTTATTTGAAGATAGATTCAATTATTTAAAGATAGGTATAAATATTTACACCTATCTTTAATTCATTTACACCTGTCTTTAATTCAATTGTACCTATCTTCAATTCATTTGAAGATAGGTACAATTATTTGAAGATAGGTGCAATTATACCATACTCGCCACCTGGTTGGTCTTTGGTCAGAATTTTAATCGCCAAGTTAGAAAAATGAGCAAGTGCTAATTTTACTCACCCCTCATCTGTGATTTTCCCAAAAGCATTAGGACATCGTACTATATTTTATATGTACCTGCTTTTGGTATCCCCCTTTATTGTGGGACCTTAAGTGATATCAGTACCGAAGATAATTTATGAGTTTTCACGTATCACTCTTGCCAGAGGAGACCCTATATTTTCACTTCTTTCCCTGACCAAAAAAAAAAAAAAAATTGCAATTGCTAGGTCAAGAGAGCTAGACAGAGGCTTCAATATCGTTAACTCAATCGGCACCGACGTTCTGCGGACGTAGGACCTTGTATTGATATTATTGTGTGGGAACGTAATAATTTATTGTGTTAGAACATAATAATTATTGTTTTGGAACGAAATATTATTGTGTTGGAACATAAAAGTATTGTGTGGGAACGTAGTCATACAAAATATTATTTAGTGGAAACACAATATTATTATGTGACCACACAATAAAATATTTTTTGCTATGTCCGTTCGCAGCCACCGTAGATCTGGATGGTATTTAACGCAACTGTTGTTCATGTCATCCCAAGGGTGTGTTATGACCCTTGATCCATTGTAATATCTCCATTGTCAAGGTCACAGTGCACACATAGTCAAAATTCGTGTCCGTACCGTAACTTTTCAGGGGCATGCTTGGTGTAGTGGTTTAGCGCTTGGCTTGTGGCGCCAACGATCCGGGTTCGATTACCGGGTTGCGCCACTATGTTTAAGAAGTTGGTAACCTCCTGCTTCCATGTCGCGATATAACTGAAATATTGTTGAAAACGACGTTAAATCCCAATCAACCAACCAACCAACCGTAACTTTTCACTGCTACCGTAGATCTCTTTTGTTTTGTCTGATATCATATATTAGATTGCACTCGCTGTAAGCCATATCCACAGAATCCGAAATGGTGGTAGAACTTGTCCATTCCCGCAGAAAACCTGTTATTATATATGATCTTGGTATTTATTCTCGTACAGAAAGTCTATCAACTTAAGTCGCCTCCCGTTTATATTCCTGTCTGTCTACTAGGTGAAGTAGTCTCCCTTTTAAGTTCCTGTACTGAAATTATTTCAGGGGAAGTCCACGTGATGTCACCTCCTTTAAACAGAGTATTTCACTCATGTTTGAATACTACCATTCTTCTTTATCTGATACAGAAAAAAATCAGATAAACGGAAACCTTTATGAAGTAAAACATTATGGTATACAATTTGAAAATTCCAAAGGGGAAAGGTGTTCCATTTTACAGACTTTCAATTTGAGAATGAAAAACTACTAGTACTTTGAAAATTTCTGGGGAGGGGGTTCACATCCCCGAACACTCCCATCTTCCCCTAATTCCATGCATGTCTTTAAGTCAATATTATGTCAGTAGTCAGTATGCAGTAATTTGGTTTTTATTTTGGTATTTTTTATTGGTTTTTTTAATTTGATCTTTTATTTATTTTTTTTTTTTATTTTGTATTTGTTTTTGTTTTTAATCTTTTTATCAATATATATACATTGGTGTATGCAAAGATCATTGAATCTGAGAAATATTGAAATCTAGATATTTTTGATACATTTCCGATACAGAGAAACCTCCTTCACGAACGGAAGTAGCTATTTGCTATTTACATTGTGGTTTTTCCTGTATCGGAAATATTTTGCGGTTTGCTTTTAGATTTTAGTTTTATTTATTTATTTTTTTTTTTTTTGTTTTTTGTTTTTTTGTTTTTTTTTTGTTTGTTTTTTTTTTTTTTTTGGTTTTGTTTTTTTGTAACACGAAGTGTTACACTGTTATGGACCCGGGTCATGGGCGCTGCCATATTGGGATTCACCCCTTTGCTCATGTATTCCTACACTCAGTGAAATAGGTCTATGATTATGTGCATTAAATTTGCAAATATTCATGAACATTTGATACTTCTGGTATGTTATTAACTATACATATTCAGCAAATTATTTAGGAAGATGTATGGAAAGTCTGTACCAGAGCTGAACAAACACGATGATTATTTTTGAAACTAACTGGCATGTAACCTATGTTGTCATTCAGTCGTTGATTACTACGCACTAGATCGCACATTTTCGGGCCTTTCCGTCGGCCCATGCCAACCACAATAACAACATGCTTTTGATGACGTTATGCCGAAAAACTTGATTAAAGTGGGGCAGCAGACTGCATAAGTTAAATTTTTCCTTTGCGTATTGTAAACATTCTGCGTGAGTTTCACCAGCGCTGGGTATTAACATGAAATTGCCCCCCCCCCCCCCCCCTTTCCAAATTCCGCGTTGCTAAGGGACGAATAGCTGCACTCATTGAAATTGGAGGAATAAACACTTGTAGCTTGTTTCGATTTCCAGTGAATCTGAAGGAGAGACGCCAGTGTAATCAAAACTAAACTTATTATTTGAAGTTTATCCCCCCCCCCCCACTTCTAAGTTGAACTTTTTAAAAGGCAATGGATATACTACTGTGCAATATATCACTTTCTTACCCATCATGAAGTATAACGCTCAACTTTTGAGTACACTTCGTATTGGAAGAAGAAGAAGAAGATTGCTGTATGATTCATACATATATATTGCCGTGTAGAGCATATATCACATTTTACCCATCAGCTATTCCTCTTTTGACTGACCACTCAAACAGAACTACCTACTGAAACTAGGTCTCGTACATTACACAAACAACAAGTAGATTTACAGGTGAACTATCATGATTCAGGTAACTAGCCTAGATCTGTGATGGTGTGAATAATCTAATCACTTTACTATATAAATTAATACATGTAGTAGCTCAGATAAGATTGGATAGGATTGCTTGTATATTAGCGGCCGACCATCTTCTGATATTCTAAAGCAGTAGATTTCACTGAAGTGTACACCCCAAGAGGTAAATTATGTATTTTTTTATATAAGGTTATGTTTGTGATTACATGTATATGATTTACTTTGAACCATGCTTTTAGTTTTTTGGAAATACCTCATTGTCCTAGAGACTTCTAGAATGCATATACAATGATAAATGAAGATATATTTTCATTTTTTATCTAATCTGATGTGTATACCTAGTATATATGTATTTATCTCTTTATACTAGAATCCTAGAATCTTTTATTTATGATTATATATAACAAATATAGTGAATACAAATTACAGTGGAGTCTGCAAGGGTAATGATGCAAGGTGCTTGGTTTATAATTGAAGGGTCATTGATTCTAACTCTGTAGATACCATGATGATCAGATGAAACAGAATAAACTGAGGCTCCATATCATGGTAGATGAGGATTGACATACATCACAAACAAAGAAGTAAAGGCACAAACTAATATTATAAAAATATAAATTATAATGATATTAATTAATGTTTTTCTATAGAAGATGTAGGATCAAACCAGAGGAAACAGTTTCCTCTCAAATGAGGGAACTCTACCAGATGAGAATGAAATTGGAGCCATGGGAGGAGATATTAGTATGTATCATCTTTCATCAAGAAACTTATGGTAAGTGAAACACGAAAGTCATTTGTTTTATATAATCTAATCCAATGAAATATGGTTCTACTTTAAAGATACTATTAATTAATTTAAAAAAAACTTACATAGTAGATAATGATGTGATATCTGATTCATTCACTATAAGGTCATAATTAGGTAAAAAAAATACTAGAACAAAAAAAATAGCAGATATGTTGATCCACCAGGATGGATCTTTCTAGACTCTCATGATTTGTATGTCCTTTAGGGTCAAACTACTAAGTCACAACAATGACTTCTTGTAGATAAAGCTGACCCTGAATCTGTTGCTACATGTAATAATCATGTGAACTTTTTAATATTATGTGTCCATCTCTGTCACTAACTGAAATTGAAAATGTATAAAATTTCTGCTCTCATTTACATATACATTAAAATATAAAATACGATGAAATGAAATCTGATGAAAATTATGGGAAACAAAAAGATAAAAATAATGCTTTTATAATGAAATATATGACTTCACAATAACCATGACGTCAGATACCTGCACAAATGGGAAATAACTCTGTATTGCAAAAACACCAAATTAGGATATAAATTTGCAACTAATCTAAAATGTATTATCAAAATATTTAAAAAAAAAATTACTTGATTTGAAGTAAATTGATTAACAAATATTCTTGAATTTGAAATAATACAGAGGGATGAAATGTCTGTAGATGAATATATTTGTTTTTAAGTTTATGATCCTTACAAGTTACTTGTACATGCATTAGTTAATACAGTAATTATTAAATTTTTGATGCATTGATTGTATGATGAATATACACACACTGTGTTTGTGTCCAATAGAATTTAAAAGATAACCATAATATATATTTATAATATCCTGCTCATAACCCAACACATACCCATACAATAATGCTGCAGCTACATGTACATGATGGCATTTACATTTCCCCATGGGACATTCACATGATAAACTCTGAATTACCCCATACATCTATTTGTGTACAATTTTATGAAAGAAATGAAATCAATCCCTCAACATGAAACCAATGGTAGGAATCGAACCTACTTTACTAATGTAATGCCCATATGCACATTGGTGTGTTAAAGAGGGATTGCTAGTTCTTAATTAAGAATGTCTGATATATTATAGATCTATGCATGTAATATTTTATTATAACCTGTTCATTCGTACTTTATTTATCTTTAGTTGAATATTCTGTTATAATATAGATAATGCCAACATGTATGGTTTATGTCAATAAAATCTTGAATCTTGATTAAACATTAATATTGTTCTCAATGGTAAACTGCATTGGAAAGTGATGATAAAAGCTAACTATCCCTCACTGTTGCCCTGTAACTACCCTTAACAATGCATCCCACCCCTACATGATACGCACAATAGATCTACATGTACATGTACATGATTCATGAACAATGTTTATTAATCTGTATTGTAGATATATATCTATTTATGTCTGGACTATTTATAAATGTTAAATAGTCAATTTTTACATCTTATTGATAGACCAATCGGTTCTACGAATTACCGAAAACACTGATATTTACCGAAAACATGGGACGAAGTATCAAAAACATGCATGTACAAATGTATGCACCGAAAACACATTTTGGTTGGCGCTACATGCATATACCTTTAGATCCCCAGATCAAAAAGAGCTGAAAGTCGTGTTTTGAAGAGTACAATCTTGCCTTAAACATGATAATTTTGAATGGAGACAGTACACAGCACGAAACTGCCCTGAACACTTGCAAAATGGACTGGATATTTTTTCTGTCCCTGCCATAACAAATTTTATCTATCATATAATGTTAACTTTCATTTCTTTTCTAACTTTTAATTTATATAGTAATGCAGTTGATTACATTTAATGTTGACAAGAGATCATCTGAGCTTGAACTGAGCCATACAGTGATGGCTTGTTACTGCAGGTGTTAATTATTATTGCCATTTGTAGCAAAAAGGAAAAAAATACAAGTTAAACACTGGTTAGAAAATGTTTATATATATCAACAGCATATCACAATGCATGTTTTCCGTACATACAAGCGTGTCTTCAGTACTTTGCCCCATGTTTTAGGTAACTGTCTGTGTTTTCGGTAATTCGTAGTACCCAGACCAATTAATATTGTGAATGATTTGATGATCATGTATATCGCATACATTATGTTTGTTTTTAGGTAGATAGATCTTTGTGTTACTTGATGTACATGCATATATTATTTGTCACGCAACAGTGGCTTTCGCCATTATTTTGGCTCTACGGCCGAGTCGGATATCTTTAAGCTTCCTTGGCCTTGCTAATACTATAATAACTAATAAGGAATATAATTATTGTACATAGATTATACATTTAAATATACTTTTCTACGTCATTACTACTTGATAATAAAAAATACAGAATCTTGTTATCCTCTCTCTCTCCCTGCACACACACACAAACACACGTACACACACCTACAGTAACCTCTAAATCTTACGACTTTACGTTACTGCACTGACGGTACCCTGCACTGACATACCTGCACTTTGTATGATTTAACCCCGCATTGACGCTTGGATATTTACATTTATAACTCTTATTCATCTAAGTATGGTGAATCGCTGTACACGGCCACATCTACAGGTACTTCACTTTTACCAGACGGCTTAGATTGTTTGTTCATGTAGTTCGCCCCGTACTGCAGTGATATAGCCATTTTCTACGATGTACCCGGAAGTGATAAATCTCGTAAAGTCTCGGAGGTCACATGACGAGACTTACCGACCCTATAGCGTCATGCATAAAATTCTTCCGAGAAACGAATTGATATTTAGTGCACCGACATAAGAAGTTTCTTCGGTTTCATATTCTTAAAATTCCATGATTAGATTATTAATCACAAATTGATTCATACATGAGTGACTTGACATCGCATCGTAAACAGCTGAACAGGCAGATTTCAAATCTGACTTGCTCCGGCGCGGCGAGATGAAATAACATGATGGAAAGCATGTTGAGTGGTACACACGCATGTCATATACGTTGTCAATTTTGTTGGTTTAACTTGATTGTAATAATTGTGCACGTGAATGGTAGAACTTGCAAATCGTCCTTGATATGAGATTTAAGATGTAGGTTAAGAACAGTGAACGAAGTTGGTTCAGTCAGAATTTTTGATAGTTGGAGTCAGAGGCAATGTGGACAAAGTCAAAGAGTAGGTATAATGACTTTTGAATCTGAGGACGGTATATCGTGGTTATACATGTCTGAACGCTAATGTGTGGACCATTCAGAATTATCAAAACAAAACATGTTTCATGTAAATTTGAGGACTCTATATCGTGGTTATACATGTAGTATAACACTCATTTATGAGTACACTTCGTAATGGAAGAAGAAGAACAAGTGAATTAGAATGTCTTTTTAACATCACTTTTTGTCCCCCACTTTTGTGAAAGCAAGGGGACATTACATCTCATAATACTCATTCCTCCATCAGTCAGTCTTGTCAAAAAAACTATTAACCTTGGCAATAACTTTTGATCCAGTAGGAGTACAACTTCACATGTAGATTCCTTGTGATGAGACTTTCCAATTAAGATAATTACTTTTGACATCTTAGAATTCTTTTGAATTCACTTGTTTATCTTGACAGTTATGTATCCTCAGGAACACCCTCATCTGATTACAACCCCCTCCTAATTACAAACATGGATTCACCAAAGTTGCCTCAATGATTCATCTATGGGATGCACACTAGAGTACCTGGTTTGATTGCTTCATGTGACAGTTTTCCACTTCAGTGATTTGGTTAACCTGTTGGGGATACCTCAGGTTGCAACAAACTAGTAAAAATATAAGACTTCTGACTTGGCCGTATGCCAAGTCACCTCAACTAAACAGTGTGTGAAAATTCCCAAACTTGTGCTAATGGTTCATCTTGGGACCCAGACTTGAATGCAAGCTTCATATAACTATTCCCACTTCAATTTTGTTTCATTAAAAGAAAATTGATTAGAATAACTCAATAATGATTCAAGTGTCATTTTGAATTTGTGCTGTTCATTGTAAGAATGAAACTAGTCCTGAATTAAGGGGGTAGTCTGGTGAACTAGTAAGAAGAATTAAAATCTACAACTGGCTATTTCATGCATATTCTATAAGAACAGACAAAGGTAGATTAAATAATAACAAAAACGTATCATGTTATGGAGCAAATAATTGTACTAGAATCAATGCAAATTAACACTGTTTCATGCCTATTTCGATATAGAGAAATGAGCAATTTATATATTTTTTTTCACAAATATGACACAGAAAAGTTTGGTTTTTTTTATTTTGGTAGATAAACTTATGAATTTATACTGATTGATTGAAAAAATAACAAGGATTAGGGAAAGCTCTGACAACTTACGAAGCCTTTCATAGTGGCTATAGTAATTAAACAAACCTACTAAAATGATGACAATTTCACAAGAAGTACACTTATTTAATACTTTCTGTTACCTGCATCACTGTGATATTACACTGTAATGTGCAATGGTCTGTCATAAGTCAAAACATCATAAAATTACAATAGGTAATGGGGCATTTTACAAAGAAATTTGATAGGTATTACATCCTCCCCATTTTACTATAACCTCATTTGTGTGTAATATATATTGAATGAAATATTTGCTTTTCATGTTCAAGAAAGGAATTGATTTGTATACACATAAGCTTCAAATGACATTTCAAATTAAAACCATATTTAGATTTGATATTATCAAAATATATAAACACATTAATGCCCTCCCCCCTTTTAGGAGATTGGAGGCTATTTGGAAAACAAGTACATGTAAAGATGATGGATAAATCCAAACCACAAGTCCAAAAATCATGAAACCATAGGACATACAAAATCAGTGAAAATGAAAAACAAATGGAAAATAACAAAATATGTCTACTTGAAGAGCATATGTGAACCCCTGTGATGGAGTGAGATCAGGTGCCCGGGGAGAGTGAGCATCTCCTGCTTGCTAGCAACACCCGTCACATATACCCCGTAGAAAGAGTCAAATCGTGTGAATTCCATATGTATCTATATATGGAGAAGTCGAAGTAGGTAACCTTCTAGTATAGAAGGTGTCAAATCTGTGTAAAGTGATCGGAATCGGTCTCAGTCCAGAATATCATTTAAAAGTCTGGATAACGAGATATCATATGGAGTAATAAGAGTCTCGTAACGACCGTAGAACTTCCTCAGTGACGATGCTAGTCTAGCACATATATAACCCTGGTTGAGCAGCTTAACTGAAAGTCGCCTAGCCCTCAGAACAAAGTCATTGTAATTTGAACATGCTCTGGAATAACGTATTAACTGAGATATGAATAAGCCGTATGCGGGCGATGATGGAATGTTGCTACTTATGAAAGGAAAGTTTGTGATAGCGAAATTGAAATCGTCACGTTTGTCATAGAGTGAGGTGTTCAATTGACCATTAATGTCGAAAGACAACATAATATCTAAATACGAAGTAGAATTACTAGTTTCTGTGGTTTCTTTGACCTCCAGTTCACTTGGATAGATGATGCTAAGGTAATCCGCGAATGAAGGATTATTAATTGAAAGCAAGTCATCTATATATCTGTAAGTAAAATTGAAGCCAAGAACCAATTGTTTTTTTCCTTGCGAAAGCAAAGACTGAATGAACTCAGCTTTGTATGAATAAAGGAATATGTCAGCCAGAAGCGGAGCACAGTTAGTGCCCATTGGAATGCCGACAATTTGTTGAAAAACCTTACCTCCAAACACCACAAAAATGTTGTCGATAAGAAAGTTCAACATCTGAATGACAGCTGTTTCAGTGTATTTATTTTTGGAATCAGAATTTTCCCTAACAAAGTAAGTTTTATCGTGGCCTATTACTATATATTTGAATTTGCGGCTTCCGTTTTTACTAGTAAATGCATTTTGAATAATTTCCGTTAATCTGTCTTTTAATTTCTGATGAGGGATCGTTGTGTACAGAGTCGAAAAGTCAAAAGACTTGATGGAGTGAATTTTAGTAAAACTGTTTGATTTTAGATGTTCTAACAACTCTTTTGAATTTTTAAGGATCCACATTTGATTAATTCCACTTCTGGAATATACTGTTTCGCAATATCTATGAAGGCCAGATTTAATTTCTGATAATATTTTTGTGAGTAGCATCGATACAGATTTTGTGGAACACTTCGAGGAACCAGCGATAAAGCGTTGTTTGTCCTTGAAAAATCTGCCTTTGTGGTACATATATAACTACTTCAATGAATATGTCAGTAACAACATCGTAGTATTATTTAAAAGTTTAAAATGTCTTCTTTTTAATGATATGTAAATCATGCCTCTTCTGTGAACAAGTCTGGAAATATAATGGCTCAAAGACACCATACTTTTCAAAAGACAGCATATACAGCAGGTGCGACGACATCATGTCATTAAGACGTAATGTCTCAATGACATCATCCTCTACTGCATGATGTTAATCTGCAGCCCTTTTCAAATACGTTAGCACTCTGAGGATTAAAAATAAAAACCCTCTATTGTTCATTGAATTTAGTTTTGATTGTTTCAAGATAATTAAATATACTGGCCTTCGCTTTTAGTTGACTATCTTGTGCTTTTTTAGGTTTTAAAATATTTTACTTTTCCCATTTCGTATTTGCCGGCATAGAGTTTTGGTCAATAGAATAACTCTAAAAACAGTTTTCTTCAATATCACATGATAATTTACAAACACATGCATAATAGACAAATTATTGAATATTACTTCTGTATTTTCTATCACGACTAAAAATGTTACATCTTCGTGACAGTGTGAGTTACCTCCCGTAAGGCAGATTACTTTTAGGCGTAAATCGCTCACCAGACTACATCCTTGATAGTATTGATAAAACGATTTCCTCTTTATCTTCATATGAGTGTTACTCAGGACCTTCAGTCCTTTGATTTTTTTTTTTTTTTTGTTTTTTTGGTTTTGTTTTGTTTTTTGGGGTTTTTTGTGGGTTTTCTTTTTTTGGGAGGTTTGTTTTGTTTTGTTTTTGGGGGTTTTTTTTCCCATTTTTGGGTTTGGAATAAACTCATATATTAAATTGCAGTCTATGAAAACCATATTCACAGAAAATGAAATTTGATCAGAACTTGTTGATTCCATCCATTAGGAAGCATGTTATTGGGTTCTGCTTTTGTTTGTTTCTTTTTGTTCTGTTTTATTATGTTTTTTGTTTGTTTGTTTGGATTTTTTTTAAATAAGAGAACCATCAAGGATTTATAAGAAGGACGTATAATGACTTGAAACTCGAGGATGTACCTTGATAACTCGTCATATTGAAGGGAATATCACTCATAGCTAAACATCCTCTTCATCCCCTTGAAATACTCTTCTGTGCAGAAGTATTTTTGTAATCCACAACATAACAAATTGATTCTAAAAAATACTGGGTTTTTATCCCGTCGGGATGAATGTCCGGAGAGCTATTGTCATATGCCGGTGTCGCCGTTGCTGTGGTCCTCGTCCGCAGACGAAAACTTTAAGCTAGATCATTGCTTTATAACCATTAGAGACACATGTGTACTCCTTATGTCAAGATCTTTCGTTGTTTACTAAATTACTAAAAGTTTTGACCTAGTGACATTGACCTTGAAATTTAACCTACATTTAAAAAAACCTTTTAAATATGTCATGTGGGCATTCCTTCGGACAAGGCCTTTCATTACGTATCAAGATTCTTTACATTTTGACATTGACCTTTAAGATTTACCTACTTACACAAAACTTTCTGTTATATAAATTTGGTTGCTCTGTAGTCTTCTGACAACTCTTGTTGTATAAGATCCTGTCCTGAATTAATGTGTACAGTTTCGTCCCGACTTTCGCCATAACAAGTGCACGGAAAATGAAAAAACATGTAAATTAATGTCCTAGTGGGGTTGATATTTGAAATGTTATTTTCATGAATTCAACGGTGTATGGTGTCTTATTCAAGATTTTTTTCTTTTGGTGAAAAGCGATCACGGCCTTATTCATTTGTTAGGAAGTAGATGTTCTCCCAGATATACTAGTGATACATGTTATTTTCCAGTGATCATTTCTATATGACCGTTACACCTTTGATCAAAGACATGTATCTGCTTTGGTAAATAACTTTTAATGTCCGTGATGTAATTTGAGCTATATGAAATATTTGTGCCAGGAAAAAATGTAGAAAAGTATAACGGATTTAAATTAGGATTTAATTATTACTTTGATATGTTTGTTTTCATATTGTATTGTTTATTAATCAGAAGCTATACAGCTTACAAATATACATAATATACAATGGACTTTCATATATAAGATCAAGTACAGATAAGAGATAGAAAATTGATATACATTGCATATAATATGTTATATATAGTATGCTATTGATGGTGTCTTCCGGGAATGCCCACGTTTTAAATAAAATATATCCCGGGAATGCCTACATGCAGGAAACAATAGGTGTTCTTTTAACTGTGTATTTTGTTTAGATAAAGTTTGTTACCGCGTAAATGATCTGTTAAACCGGCAGATTGAATGCACAATGGTAACTCTAACTTTAAATCTTTAATTTTCATATGAATAATGTTATACATATAAAATAATAAAAGTCAAACTCTGGTGATAAAAAATGAATTTTAATTAATTTCATATTTTTAAAACGACTTTTTAAAATTCTGACTTAGAACACACACACACACCCACCAACCCACCCACCCACACACAGACACACACACACACACACACACACACACACACACACACACACATATATATATATATATATATATATATATATATATATATATATATATATATATATATATTGCATCATATTTAAGGTGCGAATTGATAATGGACATTCAATAATATAAATTTTATAATCACATTTATGATTTAATTGATAATGATGCAAGTTGTAAAACGAATTATTTGGAAAATTACAACAAGCTGATAACTGCGCCAAATCCCATGGACAGAAGAAACCAAACAACTGGACGAAAGTATCCCGACCTTCCCCACAGTCAAGAGCAGCCTCTACTCACCACGAAGCAAGACGATACCAGACCAATGGACCAAGACTACTGCTAATGAAGACTTCCTGATAGCCGACGATGGAACCAACGACTGCCTACTCAGTAGCGGATTTAGGGAGGGCCGGGGGCCTGCCCCCCCCCCCCCCTTTTAGTCACATATTTACTAGTAAAAATCCAGATTTTGCACCAAAAATGGTTGAGTAGTTTGGCTAATACACATGTTCCCCCTCCCTTTTCGGAAATCCTGGATCCGCCACTGCTACTCATCTTCGCAACCCATCAGAGCCACCTAGTCCACCTACATGTAGCATCAGCAACTACTATATTCGCAGATGGTACATTCTTGCATGCCCAGCTCTATTCAAGCAGTTATACTCCATCCACGCATTCGTAGACGGCACCATGTGCCCTTTAGTATTCGCAATACTACCCGGAAAGAGCTAAACCATCTACAGACGAGTGTTTAGCCTCATCATCAACGCATGCCAGAGAAACAACCTAATGCTGCAACCCACCACCTTCTTCCTGGACTTCGAGACGGCACCACGCACGCTGCACTAGATCTATTCCCAAGCATCACTCCGAAAGGCTGTTTCTTTCACTGTATTCAGTGCATCTGGCGCAAGGAAGAAGAATGCGGTCTTCAAGTCACCTACCAAGAAGATGAGAACATCAAACAACTAGTCCGACATCCTGCCGTACTTCCCCTCATCCCCATAGAAGACGTAGAAGATGCATGGTTCTACACTCTAGAAGACGCAGACGACGCTGACACTGGGATAGACACTACGCCACTCACCGACTATGTCACTGAATACTGGGTAGAAGGCAACAGACACCTATGGAACCACTTTGAAACAGAAGGACCTCGCACCACAAACAACCTCGAAGGCTGGCACAGTAAGTTGAACAAGCATCTTCACCACCCGTATCATCGAAATTATCCGAAGAATCCAGACAGCAAACGAAATCCAGCAGGTCCAGTATGCGGCAGGCGGCAAGAGAACTCCGAGAAAGAGAAAATACAATCGGATCGACTACAGGCTTCACAAACCTAAGACAAGATTACAGAATGAAGAGATCACCGTGCTTGATTATGCAGATGCAGCAGCCATTTCATACATCTCGAGTGAATTTATCAGTGACTAATAGTGAATACTGTATAGCTGCTTTTATTCGCGGGGGATTTAATTTCGCTATATTCGCGATCAACGAAAATATCGCGAAATCAAATACCCCGTGAAATTTTATACCCCAACGCCCCCTGAAAAAGTGTTTATTACAAAACGCATTATATTTATTTTACAAAGGGAAAGAAAAAAGAGACAAAGTTAACATTATATTTCCAAATTTATTAATAGAGCACATGTACATTACACCGGTAAACACACAGTTATTTCATCTTACACAATACTTGCGGTAATTATGTTTAATTGGCTAGCGTAAATGTTTTTTAATCATTTCCCTGTCCGCGGAAAGTTTGTCTATGGCAGACACGGTTTATTCCCGATATGTCGCAAATATTTTAATTATTTAATGATAATTGGGTGTGAAAGGGGCCTTTCAAGGGGTAACCAATTATCAGACTAGTGTATTGTAACTGTCTTACCTGTACATACTCTAGTAAGACAAAAAAGAGTATTTTTGAAGACATCAATGCACTTATCAATTATACTTGATGCTGTTCAAATGACGACGTAAAATTTCTTAAGAAATTCACGCACGTGTATTACAAAATAAGTAAGATCGTTATTACACAAACGACAAATATTTTGTGATTAATTAGAAAAAATTATTAGTCTTCTGATAAATTCTTATTTTTTTATTATGTATGATTTGAAATTATAAATGCATGAACAGCGCAGATCGCTGGACCTCAGATTATTTACAGAGAGAACGACAACGTCAGAACATAATTATACTTGTACGTAGAGAAGCCATTTTCCCACTCATCTTCCTTCGACGCTATCGAAGACGTTTGGTACCAAGCCCTAGATTAAGCCGGCATCACCAACTTGACAGAGCGATTCATCGACAACGCGACTGAACAATGGGTAGAAGGCGAGAGACTAGTCTGTAACTACTTTGGAAATCAAGGACCGCGAACAACCAACAACCTAGGGGTGGCAGAACAAACTCAAGAAGATCGTCCAACATACACATCCGAATAACTACACCATCGTCCAGACGTTTAAAGATATACAGAACGCCAACGAGATCAACAGAATTCAGTGCGTAGCAAGACGCACCACCAGACCAAAGGCAAAGAAGTGCCTGACCATCGACCGCCGCCATGCAACATTGAAAGGCCGGTATCAACAAGAACTCATCGACGTAACGGACTACGCAGAATCCGCATCGCAACTAATTCATTTAGAATAGTTTAAGTGGCATCGTGTTCAGTGAGTTATAAAAGTGGCATCGTGTTCTGTGAGTCATAAAAGTGGCATCGTGTTCAGTGAATTATAAAAGTGGCATCCTGTTAGGTGAAAATGAATGTGTCAGTGACATTATTATGAAATGCCTATTTTCTTTGAACTTATATACCGTAATATTGCATAATAACATATAAATTATATATTCATGATTATGCTTGATACGCTAATAATCCTTAAAATGCGCTAAGATTTATATATTTATGCATGTTATCATTATATTGAGAAATGAATGATTACTATATTTATGAATTTTATTGAGAATTGCATGATTACCATTTTCTCAATTTTCTCATATATATTTACTCTGAATACACGTATGTGCTGATCGACACAGGTAAACTACACCAATGTTTACCCCTTAGGCCATTAAAATACTTGCGACGTATCGGGAACACACCGGCAGACACAAACCATGACGCGTGTAACGGTTTGATGTGTGATAAAGGCAGGTCAATGTCTAAATCGGTGACATCTTAATATTGACCCTTTTCCAGTTGTTTTTGAACTTGTTCTGCATAATATGTCTGGAATTCTGATTTCAGATGGCTTTTGAAAAGATTGTTCGGTATGAAGTCTAATGGTTGTAACTGATCCGTACATGCAGCGGGCACATACGCAACACGGATCCCGTGCTAACAGATCGATAAGTTCTTTCCCGCTATATGATTTCATCAAATATCAAATATGCAAATTGCCTTTGCTTTCAAGGGTAAATCCAGTTTTTCTCGGACCGTCTCAACATATGGAACGTTAACTTCATTAACATTTCATTTTTAATTATTTATTTCGATCTGGTGAAACGCGAAAAATTATACCCGCGAATAAGCTCCGATCTTGAAAAGCGAAATTTTTACCCCGTGAAATTAAACAACTATACAGTAGTGTAGTCAGTTAAAGTGAATAATTGTGAAATCGATGATAGCGAATAATTGTGAAATCGATGATAATGAATAATTGTGAAATCGGTGATAGTAAATAGTAGGGAAATTGTATACATGTAACAATGACTCATAGTTAAAAGTGACTGTTAATGTTTTATTTGTTATCGTATCAATATAGGACTCTTTGCTACAACTTGTATCTTTATTCCTTAAGTAATATATATAAAATGCGCAATATCATCCATCATAAATGTGTAGTGCTCTTTATTTATATAAACCATAATATTTTGAATATTCTTTTTTATTACACTTGTATTAAATGTACATATTTTTACTGTAAAACTCATTATTTCTTACTTATTTCTTATAAGTAACACATATACGTTTATTGGGGGAAAGTTTTTTTTTCACAGTAATACAGGTATTTGCCGCATGTTGTTGTTTAAGCAATTTTGCCTATTCCGGGAATGCCTACACCTGTCTGTCGGCACATCAAAGCACGTAGGCATTCCCGGAAAAAAGCGATGATGACGTTGACTGCGGCTGCGGTGCCGTTTCCTGCTCACGTGACCGCCAATAATATTAAAATTCGTATATACATGTATAATTAAAGCATCGCGACTGGTGTGACCGGTTGGCAGGAAATGTTTACTTCTCCATGGCACCTCTAGATAAATAAATAGGCCTATTGACATGTTGTTTGGTCTTTGGATTATAGAAATCGGATCGGTATCTCAGATTTTTACTTTAAAAGTTACAAGATGCACTTACAAGTACTTTGCATTGGTAGTTTGAATTATAAATCAACTGGAACAACCATTATTAATATAGTTATGTATTTGTTGATTTATTCACGTTTTGAAACAGAGCGGGCCCTTAACTTTAGGCCTACACAGAGACCATAGATCTGTACGAAATTTAGGTTTATCAAAGACTGATGTAAACATGACTGTCCAACCTTTGCCACAAGGAGCGCGTAGAATTCGAAAAATGTCGGTCCGGATCGGTCTCGAACGGTCTGCGTCTGTGTTTATCGGAGAAAAATCAGGTTCCCTCCACATGTCCTGGGGAAATTTAAAAGCTTCATAGCGTGGTAGTTCACCGCCGTGCCATACAGTACTGTACAGTAGACTTCAACAAGCTCCGTTTTTAAAATTGTGGGTTCACGCCGACCCGTCAGCATCGACAAATCTTAATCTTAACCAGTGAAACCACTTACCGTTCTGACATGACAGGGGGAAAATACCAGATGGTAGGGAAGTATTAGATAGTTTTCGAGTGCATGAAATTTAATCGGAGTTACTTCCCTTTTTCGCCATTTTGGAGGAGGGGCTGGAACTCTTGCTTCATATTCATACCAATTTTTAATGTTTTTGAGAAAATTGTTTATATTTTCGTCACTCTACAATGGCTTTTTTATTGCATAACAGTTGCAAAAATTCAAGAAGCATCCTTCGTTTAGAAAATCCCATACATAGTATGGTTGATTCATGCACACAATGACACATATTCAATCATATATGCCTCCAAGAATTGGTGGAGAAGGGAAGTAACTCCGGTTAAATTTTATGTATTTGAAAACTATCTATAATAGTTTACTACACCCTTGCAGATTTTGGTTGCTAATAATATCAAGCAAGGTGGAAGACAGTGACAACATGTATCTTGTCCAAAAGTCTTTGGCATTTAGGTCTGATCAGGGGTAGATCTGTATGTATCTGTGATACATCTAGAAACTCACAGAAAAAGTCTTAGAGTGGCTGTAGCTATTAAGTTTCTGAGAAAGTTGTTTGTATTTTCACTCATCTGAAAACATTTAATTTAACAAATTGTTCAGTGGTTTTATTATTGCATAATATTGCAAAAATTCAAGAAGCATCCTTAGTTTGGAGAAATCCTCTTCATAATATAGTTGATTTATGCACAATAGACGATCTTCATATTTTACATGATATGAGCGGACCCAAGACCGGACATGCAACTCTTTGCCGGGATTTTTATTTTGATGTTATTGCTTAAATTGTGACGTCATTATCTATAGTTCTTTACATCAAAATGAAAACCCCGGCAAAAAGTAATATGTCCGGTCCTGGGCCACTTATATCATGTATGATGTAAAATATGAAGATCGTCTACCGGGTATTAACTGTTCACTCATAATTACTTCCAAGATGGCGGAGAAGTAAAGTAGAACTCTTGTTAAGTTTCGTGCATTCGAAAACTATCAATAATTCTGGATTCAGACACTTTCCCAAACTTCTGCATCATGGAAAATGGCTAATATTTAAAGTGGGAAAGAATGACAGTAATTAAGGTGAAAATTCCCTTATAGTTAGGGGAAGAGTCACTGTATTATATAGCCATTCTTCAGAAGCCTTGACTGTCAAAGTTTGATATTGTTGAAGACATATCTTGAATATAACTGTCTTCACTATTTCAAAGTTCTTAAAATTGAACTTCTTTTTGATATTCACTATGCAGAGTTTTCTTCAAATTGGTTTGGAATCTGTATGGAGCTTTACCCTTTTTTTTTCAATGCACCCAGACACAATTTTAAGCATTTTTGTCAAAGAAAGCAACTAGAAAGAGTGAGAAATCTCGAGAGAAATTTTATAAAAACTCTTGCAGTTGACATAATATGTATTTGATAATGAAGTGAAAGATGAGCTTATTCATACATGAAAAGTGCATCAATTTGCTTTTTGATGCCCTGTATTATTGATTATGATCTTTCTCAGGATAATTGCCCATTACCTTTTTTTCAGGACATTGCCAGGAATGTCCAGTGGAGGAAAATCCCCAAAATGAATCAGAGTTACAGCCTCTAGATGGATGGTTCAATAACCTAATACATCCAGATTGGGGAGCAGTTGGTAAGTCTAAAATACTCATACATCCAGTCTCGGGAGCAGTTAGTAAGTTAATTTTAAAAATACTTATACATCTAGATTGGGAAGCAGTTAGTATGTTTAAAAATATTCGTACATCCGGCAGATTGGGGAGCAGTTGGAAAGTTTAATTATCTTGCTGGAGAAATCGTACTCAGAAGAAATCATTTGTACCCAGTTAGGTGGGTACAGTGTTTTACTATATGATTTCTCATTTATGCATGTAATAACTGTAAGGTATTTCCTCAATATACATTTTGTATTGAAATGTTTGAAAGGACTTCTTTTTTTCGTTATTTCAAGAGTTTAAAAGGAATTTAATGTCAGTGGTTGTTATAACAGAAGACAGCGTATATACATGTATACTTCTGGTCAATTATTAAACTTAATGGGCTGCATGAACAATTAAGTATAACTCTAGTTCATTTTCCTTTTGAGCAGCTGCATATACAACTGTTGGTATAGTAGTCTGAATACGTATGACCTATCCATTAGGAATATTGTGTTGAATTAAAGCTCAATCAGTACATAAGATGGTGATAGTGAGTTACTTTGTATTCTAATATGATTTATTTAAGAAATTGAATAACTATCTAGCTGTGATTTATTGTATAGTTAAATTCCCCGAGTCACATGAACCAATCACATCACCTGGGGGCAAGGTGATAGTTTTATTGGTTCATATGACGAGGGGAATTACTGGATAATAATCCTTGGGTAGGTAGTTGTTATATTTATTCTAATATTTTTCTGCAGATGACAAGTTGAGTTTCGTTGTAAAAAATCAATAATTCACTTTTCAGAAATTTATGAATTGGGAGGAGCATTAAGAACATTGGTTGTAGAGTAGGCGTGGCATATCTGAGTGGGAATGTGTCGGGGAATGATCACTGGGCAAGGTCTATGGAACATATAGGGAGAAGATTTCATGTCATTTATTAGAATTCTTAAATAGGTGAATTTAATTAGCCTATGGAATTTATGAACCATGCCATTTACTATTTATTAGACTATTCAAGCGCTTTCACTCTACGGGCACCTCGCTATTTGCTGGGATATCCCTTTATTTCTTGTTTTCATTTCATTTTGATAGACAAAATAATAATGAGTCTCGTACATGTATCCTTACCACTCTGTAAACTGCTTAGGCAATGCAATCACTTGCCAAACACACACCCAATAATTTCAGTTAATTTCATTACAATTGAGTTCATAAAAATGGCTTCCTTCCACAAAATATGTATATAAAAAATTTACACAAATTGACAGTTATGTACCAAAGAGCAAAGAAAGTATGAGGAGACTGGGACTTTAATCCATAACCCTCCAAAGCTAGACAGATCCTCTACCACTGCGCTAATGGACTAACAAATTAAAAATATACCACATATATTCTGGAAAATTTTATCTAGGGTATGATTTCTCTGGTGATATCCTACCCTTAGTACATTTTCACCAGAGAAATCGTACCCACTCTTACTGCAGGGTGCAACTTCTCTTGGGTATGATTTCTCCTGGGTACGATTTCTCATGACACAGTTTAAAAGTATGTATGTCCAGATTTCTGAGTGGTACCATTTTACTCCATTTAAAAGTGGTCAGTTACTTTACTAGGGGAAAAAATCTGTGTAAGTGACCAAAAATGTAGTACTAAATTAAAAGGTCATTTCATGTTCACTTTTGTGAGAAACTGACATTTTCAAGGATATGATTAAAAAATGTTTTTCCTGTAATAGTTTCTTGAAAATGTCCATAAAAATTCCTCATTTTAATTTTCGTTGTATAAATTCAGGTGTATAAGGTTTGAGTAATATGCTTTCATTTTTACCAAACAATTTCTGAAGATCATATAGTCGTTGTTGTGTCTGTCTGTCTGTCTGTTCATCCGTCCTTCAGACCTCATATATCTAACCTGTTAATTAGAACTTTATCATATTTCACATATGATATTTCCTTGGGAAAGGGACTTAAGGACACTGAAGGTCATTTGTGCAAGGTCATGATCACTCTGCACATATCCCTAAAATGTTGTGAAGGCCTCATATCTCTTAAACCATAATGATTCATCAGAATAGAATCATATTTCACGCAAATGTTCCTTGGAACAGGGACTTATGGACAGAGGTCCCTGAAGGTCACTTTTGAAGGGTCAAGATCATTCAGTACATATTTCTTAAATATTGGGAAAGACCTTATATCAGAATTGTGTTGTATTTTACACATATATTACTTTTAACAGGGAATTTGAGACAATTCAAGGTCATATTTATAACGTCAAGTTCACTCAGCACATATCCTTAAAATATTATTAAAGGCTTCTTATCTTTAACATCATTCATTAAAATTTTATCATACTTCACACAAATATTCCAAGGTACATGTATATAGTCCTTAAGACAAAGGGTACTCGAGATGATTTCTGCATGATTATAAGGTCACTCATCATATCTCCATAAAATATTGCAAAAGGCTTTTATTCCAGCATATTCCATTGACAATCAAAATTATATCATATTTCACATTAATGTTTCTTGGGCCAGGGACTTTAGTGCAATAAGTCACTCAAGATCACAACCTTATATCAAATATTAGAAAAGTCTTTAATTTCAGGAATTTACCTATTACAATAATTCTACAGACAAATTGTCATTGGTTTGAGGCAGTTCGAGAAGCATCCATCAGTTTTACCTGATGTTCTTGTTTTCGTCAGTTAGTGTTTTAAATTAATTTCAGTTGGTTCAAATGCACAGCTTTCATGACATTATTGTTGTTTACTATCAAATATTTCAGATACTGCTCTGCTTCGAAAAAGTCCAACAGCCTATTCTGATGGAGTGTTTGAAATGGCAGGGACTTATCGTCCCAACCCTTTTGAGATCAGTAAAGCAGTACACAGGGCACAGGACTCGACAGAACTTGGCTTGCTTTCAGAACGTGGAAGAAATGCCATGATTGTATATTTTGGTAAATGCATTTCAAATACATGAAGCCAAAATATAATGTATATGTGGTTTTGGTTACCTGTCCATCCATAGTTTGTACCACAGCACTTTGCCAAATTCACACCATGTGAAAATGAAATATAGCACTTCAAAGTGCTTCAATCGCACCTACCTGAAATGATTTGTTTGAAGTACTAAAAACTCTGTTGGTTGGTGGGTCTTTCTCTTTGTCAGTGAATATATATATGCAAGGCTGGGATATATGAATATATGTGTAATATATGAATGTATGTGTAATATATGAATATATGTGTAAAATTGCTAGATTTTCTGTAACAGCAGAATGGACATTACAAAGTGGATGAAAATTTGTGAAGTAGAGTTATGGGTTTTTTTAGCTCACCTGAGCCAAAGGCTCAAGTGAGCTATTGTGATCAATCACCGTCCGTCGTCCGTCGTCCGTCGTCCGTCCGTCGTCTGTCGTCTGTCGTCCGTCGTCCGTCGTCCGTCGTTAACTTTTCACATTTTCGACTTCTTCTCCAGAACCACTGAACAGAATTTGATGAAACTTGATAAGCATGTAGTACTCATGGTCCCCTACAAGTGTTGTTGTTTTTCGTCCGGATTCATCAACAGGTGGCGCCACCACAGGCAAAAGTAGGTCAAAGAGGGTACCCTCCTTTGACAAACTTCTTCTTCAGACCGGGGGCATACAGAGACAAACCGAATGCATAGGAATGATCTAGAGGGATGTGTGAAGAAGTGTTGTTATTTTTGGTTCCGTTCCGAAATCAAATTTTTGACGTTTTTTTTACGTTTTTTGGTACTTGGTAGTTTTAATGCAGAAAAGAGGTATTTTTTTCTTTTAGTAAACATTGATGCATTAATTTGGTTTAATTTGATCATTTTGATGGTAAGAAATACTACTGCGAAGAAATTTTTTCAATATTTTATGTTTTGGATTTTTTATGAATTTTTTAAGACTTTCAAGAAAAAGGGGGGTGGTATAATTGGTGTAAACATTTCACAGTTTGAACTTTTTATTCGGAACCACTTGCTGGAATTCAATGAAACTTGGCATGCATCAAATACTCAAGGTCCCCGACAAATGTGGTCATTTTTGTCAGGATCCATGAACAGGTGGCACCACCACAGACAAAAGTAGGTCACAGAGGGTACCCTCCTTTGACAAACTTCTTATTCAGATCAGGTGCATACAGCGACAAACCGACTGCGTAGGAATGATTTAGAGGCATATGGGAAGAAGTGTTGATATTTTTGGTTCCATTCCGAAATCAAATTTTTGACGTTTTTTCATTTTTATTTTGGACTTTGTTATTTTAATGCATTAAAGAGTTATTATTTTCTTTTAGTAAACATTGATGCATTCATTTGGTTTCATTTAATCATTTCTATGGTAAGGAATGCTGGTGCGAAGGAATTTTTCAATGTCTCGATTTTTGAATTTTTTATGAATTTTTTAAGACTTCCAAGAAAAGGGGGGGGGGGGGACAATTTTTCATATCTTCAACTTGATCTACAGAACAACTTGAAGGATTGTGATAAAACTGGGTAGGATGCAAGTACTCATAGTCCTTTTCAAAGGTTTTGTTTTTTGTGCAGATCATCCAAATTGGTTAACAGATAATGCCACCATGTCTAAAAGTAGGTCTCACAATGGTACATATACCACTTGGTAATTGAAATATGGAGAGTAGCGGTTCAAATCCAGCTGTGGTCAAAAAAATTTTTTTTTTTTTACACATCTAAATAAGTTTTTAGATGTTTCTCAACACTCAACATATGAAATTAGGAATTTTACGTTTAAGACTTCCAAAAAAAAAAAAGGGGGGGGGTTTTTTGGCCATTTTTAAAATTTTAAAATTTTTATAAAAAACTGTTTGAGGGATTTTAATAAATCTTGGTAGAAATAAGTCACTCATGATCCTCTTCAAATTCTGTTGTTTTCGTCCAGACCTCTTTACAGGTGGCGCCACCATAGTCAAGAGTAGGTCACAAAAGAGTTCCCTCGTTTAACAATATTCTTTTTCATACGGGCTGTATACAGAGACAAACAGAATGCATAGAGATGATCTAGAGGGATGAGTGAAGATGTATTGTCATTTTGGTTCCCTTCCAAAATAAATTTTTAGAATTTTTTTCGAAATTTCTTTGGACTTGGTTATTCAATTCAGAAAAAATTTACATATTTCCTAGTTAATTGATAATGATGATTTCTTATGGACTATTGTGATCATAATTATGGTAAGGATTGTTACTTTGAAAGAATTTTGTCAATATCTCAATTTTTGGATTTTCTATGAATTTTTTAAGACTTCCAAATGAGGGTGTATAGGAACAATTCAATCACATTTTTCACTTCTGCTGTTATACCACATGAAAGATTTTAATGAAACATGGAATACATGAAGTACTAAAAGTCCTCTATCAATTTGGTAAATTTCATCCAAATTGGTTAACAGATAATGCCACCATGTCTAAAAAGCAGTTCTCACAATAGTACATATACTACTTGGTAATTGAAATATGGAGAGTAGCAGTTCAAATCCAGCTGTGGTCAAAATTTTTTTTTCATTTCTTTACACATCTAAATAAGTTTTTAGATGTTTCTCAACACTCAACATATGAAAATTCGGCAATTTTAAGTTAGATCTGGACAATATTTGAAACAATTGTTGTTCATGACCCAGACTTGAAATCAGTCAACAAAAGGCCCCACCTAAAGAAAATGACTAACTTGTTGCCCTGAATGACTTCTTGCAGAGACAAAGGAAATGCTTAATATCAAAATCACCTGAATGGATGTGCAAAAAAGTGTTGTTTTTTATTCTAGCCTGAAATAAAATTTGACATATTTTCAACATCTGTGTTGACTTAGTCACATTAATGCAAAAATAAATGAATTCTCCTTCATGCATGACTGATAATCTAGGTACTCAGGTGAGCGATATAGGCCCACTTGGGCCTCTTGTTTTATATTTTGTGTACCATTTAATATTCTCCCATATTCACAGAGTTATCATTACAACCACAGGGTGATGGGTGACAAGCTACATGACCTATTTCAGGCTTAATTATATTATGATGTTATAAACGTTACCACAACATCATCAATGTCAGGTGACCTAATTTTTGTTCATTTTCTACATGTAATATAGACCCTTTCACTGTTACTGCGGGACTAACATTTTGGTTGGCAAAATGATAACTGTTCTCGCGAAATGATGTCGGACAATCAATTTGCCTCGACGAAGTTAAGATGAGCTTATGCTATACCCCGGCGTCCCCGCCTGCGTCCGCTTAAATTTTTAGGATTACTCAGTTCTGGGCAAATGTACCAAACTTGCACCAGTAGTTCATGTAGGGATGCTGACTTAAGCGCATGCTTTGGATGCTGCATCTGACCTATTTTTTTCTGCATGAGTGATTCTGTTAAGGTAAATCGTGCAACTCAGCTCTGGGCATACTACAAGTGATACATGTACCAAACTTGCACCAGTGGTTCATCTTGGGATGCCGACTTGAGTGCATACTTTGGATGCTGCACCTGAGCTACTTGTTCTGCATGAGTGAGTGAAAAATGATAAGAAAACAAGAAAGTAAAAAAAAGAAAGAAAAAAAAAAAGGAAAAGAACAAAAATTAATGAAATAAGAAATTGTCCTGATTGTCATTTTTTCAGAATATATGTGCTGTGCAATAAAAGTGATTATTGTATTTATCTGTAGATAGAATGTTATAATATTGTGTTAATATTTAAATCAAATTCTTTAAAATCCACTACTTCTCCATATAGAAATTATTTCTTTTTATGATAAAAATCCTGTCGAGGTGAGAGTTGTAATCTTTGATTATGCTATGTTTTATTATGACATCAAAAATTTCATAGGAAACATTATCATTTGCCAACTAAAATGTTAGTCCCAATGCCTCAGCATAGACAAGGTGAACTTGTGGATTTCTCGCTCATCACCATACATTAGAGGTAGATTCTATTAATCTCCTTTGAAAGGCTTGAATAGATTTCTAGATATCTATTAAAGGTTGTTGAAACAAATCCCTACCTACATTTTTTTTTTGCATGTAATCGGAACCACACATATTTTTTTTTGGCCAGGCAAGAAAATTGAACAGAAATCAAATATTGTTTATTGTCCTATGACGATAATAATTAAGTAATACAGTAAATCAATAAAAATATAATAATTCACAACTTTTCTTCATTACTGATGTGTGAAATTTGTAAAAAATAATTGAAATAATTGTTATATTAATGTGTTTTGACGGAAATTGTAATAAAAGATTTGTAAATAGAAAAAACAATTGAATAAACAGTACATGTAATAGTAATTGTAACTTGAATAAGCAGTACATTGTATTACCAGACAGTGGATATTTTTTGTGTTGGTTATGAAGTAAATGGATCAGTCATAAAGGAACGAGTTGTCAGTATCTGTCTGTCTGTCTGGTAAGAATGATATAGTGCAGACAACACACATGTCCTTAATTCCTTCAAAAACTCCAGTTTCTAAAAATATGTCTTACATTGTTAATTGCATTTCTTTAGATCAAAGATGTTTATAGTGAGTCTCGAATAAGATATTCCATCTAATTTTGCTACAGGGCAACAGGTCGTAGAAGAAATAATGGACGTACAGAGACCAGGATGTCCTCGAGAGTATGAAAATATTGACGTTCCTGTACCTCATGACCTTTACAATCCTGATAATGTAACTGGACTTCAGATGCCTTTCCCTAGGTCAAGATATGATTCACGCACTGGATATTCACCTAATAATCCAAGGCAACAGGTCAGAAGGTTTTGTCAATTTCTCCCATAGACAGAATCGACATCAATTTAAAAAAAAAATTAATGCTTGAGCTTTATTACTCACAATTCATTTTGTCATTCGATCGTTTACATCCAAACCATTATGCCTTCATATCACAAAGTTTGATGTAAGTTCTGTTGCAAGTGATATTTAACATTTTTTCACTGAGTTTCCTCCTGTTTCATCAAATTTGAATTTAACAAAGTCTATAAATAGAAATTGTGGAAAATTCAGCAAAATGATCTTTAGATTAGCTAGCTTATGAGCCTTTCATCAAACTCTGTGATATAAAAGCATCATGATTTGGAAGTAAACAGGTGAACGACAAAGCAGATGGTGAGTAATATTCTGCAAAATCAATATTCAGTTTTTTCTAATTCCTGTTTATTCTCTGTATGGAAGGAATTCAGATCCCAGGGTTAGCACAGACTATGAAAAGTGCTTGAATTTTCATATAGTCCTTGAAAAGTGATTGAATTTACAAAAAATTAAAAAAGTCCTTGAAAAGTGCTTGAATTTCTATTAGAATGTGCTTGATTGTTTTTTAACAGTGCTTGAATTTATTTAAAACGTCGAACTCTTGTAAAATAGTACAACATAATGTTACAAATGGAATCTGTTTGTATCACTTAATAAACATACCATAAATGTTATGGCGATCGAGATGCTTTTTTATATCCCGTGTTAGTACTATCAATCAAGCGTCACAATGACACTGCATTGGCACAATGGGCATGCTTCCGGTGACTGTGTTCAAGGTCATCTCATTGCGCAAAAAGTGCTTGAAAAGTGCTCGAAAAATTGCTAGAATAGTGCTTGAATTTCATTGGATCCAAGTTGTATGCTTGGGTCTAACATTTCGAACTAGGGTGAGTGGTATGTGAATCGGCTTCAAAAGGTCTCTGGTTAACATTAACTCCTAGGTGTATTGTGTGTATGCTTGTAACAGTATGTATGGAAGAATTTATTTCAATGTTAATTAAGCCAAACACATTCATGATTGCTTAGCTATATGTGAGGAGGGTAATGATTGCCTAGTTATATGTTGGGAGGGTCAATTGATTGCCTAGCTATATGTTGGGAGGGTCATGATTGCCTTGTTTATGTGGGGAGGGTCATGATTGCCTAGCTATATGTGGGGAGGGTCATGATTGCTGAGCTATATGTGGGGAGTGTCATGATTGCTGAGTTATATGTGGGGAGTGTCATGGTTGCCTTGCTATATGTCGGGAGGGTCATGATTGCCTAACTATATGTGAGGAGGGTCATGATTGCCTAGCTATATGTGGGGAGTGTCATGATTGCTGAGCTGTATGTGGGGAGTGTCATGATTGCCTAGCTATATGTTGGGAGTGTCATGATTGCTGAGCTATATGTGGGGAGTGTCATGATTGCCTAGCTATATGTGGGGAGGGTCATGATTGCCTAGCTATATGTGGGGAGGGTCATGGTTGCCTAGCTATATGTGGGGAGGGTCATGATTGCCTAGCTATATGTGTGGAGGGTCATGATCGCCTAGCTATATGTGGGGAGGGTCATGGTTGCCTAGCTATATGTGGGGAGGGTCATGATTGCCTAGCTATATGTGTGGAGGGTCATGATCGCCTAGCTATATGTGGGGAGGGTCATGATCGCCTAGCTACCGGGTATATATGGGGAGGATGTTGCAGCTGGAACAATGCACTCATGATGTGACAGTTATATAAATATGAATTTTAAATAGAAGTGAGAAGACAATAACACATGAAGACATAATACTAGTGATGCAGAATCGGACAATTTTCATAATCGATGATCGGACAATAATCGTAAATCATAACCAATCGATGATCGATTATAATCGGACGAATAAGAAAACCATTTTGCAAGGGGATATTTTTATCATTTGACAATGTAATCATGTATGTAGATTTTTTTTTATTTGAAAAATACAGTAAACTAGAAATTTTAAACAATAAAATATATCTCAATTAAACAAGTGTCTTTACCAAAGACCAAATAAGAATAACTAGCAATTCCTTTATTCTATGGAAAAATTAAGAGGGGACAAACTATTTTAAAAAGCGATTCATACATTCATTCTGATGATTCTTTGAAAATTACAAATGTCATGAAATTGATGAATAAGTTCGTTTTTTTTTCACTTTCAGTCCTCTGTGTATGAATCAGAGGAAATCCTGCAGGTGGCAAGATAAACGATTTTTTAAACAATGAAATTTATACAAAGATAAGAGAATCAAACAAAAATACTATATGTTCACAGGTTTTTATCCTGATCCATTCAAATTTATATGTAAAAAACAATAATTATTGACATTTAAGTTCCATTTCATGGGCATTTCAGTAATAAGATGGGGCATTCCAGTCAATTGGGTCATTTCAGTAGATAGTTACACTACATTTTACGAGTCAACATGGGTGATAAAACTTCTTTTTTTTTTCGTTTTTTCTGGCAATTTTTCGATTTTTAAAAATAGAATCGAAAATCGGAATTGGCGCACTTTCAGCGATTGATATTCGATCATCGGCGATAATCGTTTCATCACTACATAATACCGTACATGAAGCAAGATAGAGAGTTTATCTAGGCATTTTTATATATGAAAATTTTAATTTAAAACATTTAAGAGTGGAATAATAAGGCACAGTTGCTTAAATTGACTCGTGTCACGTCTTTGACGGGTATTTAGATTTAATGTACCTACTGTACTTTACAGCTAAATGAGATTACACCCTACATAGATGGTCAGCTGATGTATGGTGTTGCTAGGGCTTGGACAGATGCTATTCGAGAGTTTAGAGGAGGTCGTCTTCTGTCATTGGATGCAGACAAGCCATTTGCAGAGAGAAGTCCTATCAATATGAGTTTTCCAGCCGTTAATACCATCCGACTACCATTTGTTAATCCTCCAAATCCTCGTGAACAAGGTGGTGATCCCCCTGGCAATGCTAGACTGCAACCTGTTAATCGATTTTGGCGTAAGTATACTAAAAAAAAAATTTTTTTATAGATATTCTTTCCTGCAGCATCATGCATTGTGTATTAGGCCAGTGAAAAGAAGCAAGCATTCTGAGAGTATTGCTAAAGCAATACATGTCCCCTACCAGCTTACCAACGTTAAAAACTTGCTGTATTATTGAAACTGGAAAGATCAGGGTTAAGTTGAGAAGGTTGTTAAATATTTGTGTCATCTGAAAGGTTAAAAAAAGTTGAATATACATGCCATATATGAAGTTTCCATTAACTTTTCAAGCAGCAAATAGATTTAGGTGGGAGATGTATGAATCACAATTACAATTAATGGTGATAAGATTTTCAATACTTTATGTGGGAATATATCAAAAGGTTATTTTGAGGTGAATTGAAGTCAAGAAGTGCATTTGCTAAGAGAAATAAAGTAATGTGGTGAACGTTGGACATATCAGTATTGGGTCAAGACACAGACGGTGAAATTGTAGAGCAGAATGGATCACTGCAGTGCTCAGCTGATGACTGTCAGATAAAAGAAATGACCTTGGGTCAAGTTCACGACACATTCTTGAGCCATAAGGAACATTTGAGGAAAGTTTGGTGGAAATTCATCTACAGAGAGCTGATTTGCCAAGTGGAATGGAATTTTTAGCTTGTCAGGACAAAAGTATGGAGAACTATTGTCATACCTCCAGCATTGTTGGTATCGTCTGTAGACAAAACTTTATCCATGGTCATAATTTGTGAATAGTAAGAGATAGTGGGACTTCCATACTTTATATGCGTATTCCTTGTGACAAGACTTTCATTGGGTACCAAAATTTTTGACCTTGTGACCTTGAACTTGAACTTTGACTTCCTTTTAATAATAAACTTTAACAACCTTGGTCATAAGTGGTGAGCAGCAAGAGATGAGGCTTTCATACTTTATTTGTGTATTCCTTGTGCCAAGACCTTTCATTAGATAATAAATTTTTTTACCTTGTGACCATGACCTTGAAGTTTGACCTACATACAATAAACTTTTGCTTTTTAAATTGTCGAGAGACACTGTCGAGCTCTGTTGATTTCTGAGAACTCTTGTTTTAGCATTTAACATGTTTAACTGATGACCCTGAAATAAGAGAAAGGACCTAAGGTTTAAGGTTATCACTCATCTTTTGGTAGTAAGAAACATTTATGCAAAGTTTGATAGAAATCGAATGGAACTTGGGCCACATTTAGCTGGTAACATTTAAATAAGTGATATGATCTTTGGTTTTAAGGAACATATGTGCAGTGCTTTATGAATATCCAATCACAGAGGGCTGAATTACAGAGTGGAACACAGTACGGACGAACAGACTAATGGTGAAGATATTTGAAGTCCTCTTCTGGTGAGCCAGTAGGGGACTAATGAGCTGGTTGCAAGATTTTATCTTGTCCCTTGGGCTCTTTCAGTGTATGACAACATGTTTTATTAATTAAAATATAGACATGTTACATAAATTTGTATCAAATTAATTTTTTTCACTTTATCTCACAAATAACAGATGATATCAGTTTTTTTATCATCTGACTTACATTTGGTACGATGTATGCAATAAACACAGAATGCCAAAAAGGAGAAATCAAGTGATATAGGGGTCATAAGGTGAAGGTCTGGTCAAGTTAAGGTCTGACAATGACTGCATGTCACCTTATAGCTGAAATAACTTGAGTGTGGTACAAAACAATGAACAAGAAAGGATAAGGTCAGAGGCACAATAGACAAAAATACTTTTTACACTTCTTCATAAAGACACTATCAGTTTGTTTGTTCTTTAGGCCATACATCATCTTCAGAATCACTATACAATTTCAGGTCTTGGGAACCCTCGTGGATTTGAAAATCCTTTCCTTCTATCATTTGGAGTTCTTTGGTTTCGGTGGCATAACTACTTGGCGATGGAGTTTGCCCAAGAAAGAGGTTATACTTCAGAACAAGATCAGCTTTGTCATGATGAGGAAATTTTCAATGAAGCTCGGAAAAAAGTTGTTGCTCATCATCAGGTTATATATCTTTCTTTAAAAAATCAATTTAAATCCATGGTATTTTATATATGTTACCGTTCATTATATAAACTGACCAGAAGAATATTAATATTCCATTGAATATCTAAGGTAACGTAAATCATCCCTCTTGGTTAGAGAAAATTCATTAATACATGTACTTACATGTCAAATGATCATAATTGTGGGGTGTAGTCTTGTTCTGTGACAGGACATAAGTGACAAAATTTTAATGAAAGTTTATCAATATCAGTCTTTAAGTAAGCAACAGAATACAACGGCTATGAAAGGTATTGTGGACAGAATATTTTGGTAAAAAATAGGGAGGCAAAACAAAAATCATAAATAAATAAAAGGGTTGCACACTCTATCCACAAATTTTCAGCCACTCAACATTTATTCAGTCAAAACACAGAGATACATAAATTGGTGTCTGACAAATATCATATGAAAAAAAAATTCCTTACTTAAATGAGATAGTGAAAACATTTTGATTTTCTCACTTTTAATTGCATATGACTGTTATACAGAAAATTGTAATGTATGACTGGCTGCCACGATGGTTGAGAGTCACAGAAGATTTTGAAAATGATGTTACTTCCGGTGATGAAAGCATATTCTATCCTATCCGCGATAATGTTACTGCAGACCCATTTCATCCAACATGTGGACCATACACAAGTAAATAATTTCTGCAATAATATCTCTACAGATATGCTAGGATCACTCAGTGTGTTCATGGTCTAACAATGAAGGAATGAAGAAAGTTTTTGTTCATTCAGGGTAACTGTTTATATATACACATACAAGTATATATTCGTTTTTCGATAACTGGAACTCCATGTCAAGCACTTTGACTTGGGCAGAGTTGAGTTGCCAATGTATTTTGATATATGGATAATAGAATTGGGATCAGTTCAAATTAACCTTATTTTCTTTGTATGAAAGAATGATAGACTCTTGAAGTCTGTGTGTTTAATTATTATTACTGAAAAAATGAAAGATTAAGCATTTGTTTATGCTATACAAAGCCAAGCACTCATTGGTAATTCCAAATTCTAACTATATAAAGGTATCATCTAACAACAGCTTGTTCTACTGTTGCAAACGTAAAGTTCTTTTTTTCACTTACATATAACTTAGCCCTTTTATGAAACTAGATTATTAAGTTTAGATTTCAACAAATCTGTCTATCTTGCAGAATTATTCTTTGTTTGTAGAATATAATCCAAATGTACACCCTGGAATTACACAGGAGTTCCAGACATCAGCCATGCGATTTGGACACACTCTTGTAACCCCAGGGTTATGGAGAAGGTTTGTGTATAAGTTGTAACATGTTTAAATTGAACAAAATAAATATCATGAAAGTAGAAAAACAAAAACCTTTTGAAATAAGTTATATTAGAAGTTATTCATCTTCAACACTTTTATACATGTAGGTAGGTAGAGTATCACAATGTGCCGATAGATGCTTTGTCTGAGGACACACCATTATGTTATTTTAAGGAGAACTTGAAGTATTTTCCTTTTGCTCTCACAGAGTGAGAAGGGTTTTCAAGTGCTAAATGTGAAAATTTCAAGATAGGCATGTAGCAATTGAAAGATTTTAAAAATAAAAAAGAATCGGGAATTAGAATCTTCAGTATGAAAATTAAGGTTGCATGTCATCAGTTAAGGTTTTAGACAGACATTTGATGTTTCTGATCAAAAAGTTGAAAAAGTAGAAAGTTTGATATTTGGATCCAATCAAATTTAGAACTTTACTTCCCTTGAATTAAGAAGCTGAAGATCTGCTGTTCTTTTCTGTCTGTAGATTGTTTGTGCAAGTATTTGTCTGCAAACTTTAACATTGACTTTAAGTGTTGAATGTTTAGTGACTTGCTGTTTTTGTCCAGTCTGTCAGTTTGTCCAAGTATTTGTCAGCAAACTTTAGCATTGTCTTATATATGTGTTGAATGGTTTAAGGGACAATAGGGCTTTGACATATTTTAAACTGTGTTCCTTGTGACATGTCCTTCCCACTTTTACCAAACTTTTTGATGTAGTGACATTGACATTTGACTTACTAAGATATTTTTTAATGTTGTTGCTGTACAGGGATATCCATATTTCAAGAACACATCTTGAAATTTTACTTTTCACATTCAGCACTGAACATTTCATGGAGATCTAGGAATTACTCTGTCTTTTACGTTGTATTTTTATTTTCTCCATTTAGAGGTATGAAACCAGAAAACACAGCATTAAACGACCAATGTAATTGGATGTTGACTAATATCAGGCACTCTGGTGGAGGGCAAGCTCATGCATTACGTCTGTGCAATGCCTACTGGAATTCTCAGGTATGTATAGTATATGATAACATGGTATTTTTAAATCTTTAAATAGTACTAAATCTACTAATCGTGTAAAACCCAGGGGGTAGATCATACCTCACAAACCCATGGGACAATACAAACAAAAACCTTTGGAAAGTGTGTCTGAGATCCTGCAATCTCATTGGTCCACCACGAGATTGTGATGGTCCATTGAAACGACACCTAATATTGGTAATACAGAGTTATGTAACCAGTGTCGTACTATGGTGACATTCAAAGATGTAAATTATATGAAGGTTAAGGTGTTACAAGATTTCAAATTAAAAGAATTACAAGATTTTCAGAAACATGCTTTGCAAGCTTTGGGTATGGAGAGACGTGATGTCTTCATATCTGTCAAAACAGGAATTCGAACACTTTCTTTCATAAGTAGGATTAACTTAGTTGGTAGTGGGGGCGGTGTGTGATGACATGAATATTAATGAGATTTTTGTTTGTATTGTCCCACGGGGTTTGTGAGGTATGATCAGCACCCCATGGGTTTCACATGATGTAAATACTCTCTGCAAATTTGGTTCCATTATTTGAGCTCACTTCAGTCTTTGGCTATTGTCATTTAAGGAATATATTTGATTTTTATAACACACCTGAGCAAAAAGCTCAAGTGAGCTATTGTCATACTTTTTGTAGTCCTGCATCTGTTGTGTGTATGTCATCTGCACCTAAACTTTAAGATTTTTTACATCTCCTCTTAAACAGAAGACAGATTTTGATCAAACTTGGTATACTTGTAGTACTAGTGGAGCTCTACAAAGTGTGGGTTTTTATTCAGAATTGTCAATAGGTGGTGCCACCATAGACAAAAGTATGCCCAAGAGGGTACCCTTCTTTTAAAATCTTCTTCAGAAGAGATGTATGGTTTAAAAAAACAAATGGTATCTGAGTGTTCTAAAAGGATGCAAGATTCAAGTTTGTTTTTTCATTAAAACAGAAAATAGAATTTGTGACTGAATTAATTTGAAAGAAATGGAATATAGGTATGATTTTTAGGATTTTTTGCAATTTTTTTTTAAATTGAATAAGATGATGGACATACTCCTACTTCAAAATCTTCAGAATTAAAAGCTTTTCATGAAGCTTGTTAGGTATGAAATATTCAAGGTCACCTACAAATGTTGCTGTTTTTGACCAGATATATCAGGGGATGATTTTAGGCTGGACAACATAGGCCAAAGGCATGAATACATACATGGCTGGCTGATAGCTCTTATCAACTGTCGCCAACAAGCTGCATTTTAAACACATGTTTTGCATAATGGTAAAATCTCACCAGTATGATTTTTGACCGGATTGCAAAGCAATTTCGGTCATGAATTGGCGAAAACTGTCTGTCCTTTTGGCGTCAACATTTTGCATTTAGCATTTGCGTTTAGCTTGGTTTCTCTCATACCCTAAAGGGTACTTATGTCAAAGTTGGTAGGTTTGTAGATACTTGAATGTTCTATCCAACCAATACAAAAATTTAGTGACCTTGACCTTGACTTTACGCTTCAGTGAACACACACTGTTTTTGGCTTTAGGGTGACCACTTGCATACATGTATTGTTAATGTAAATGCAAAGCAATTCTCGTCTATAAATTGGCAAAATCAGTCCGTCTGTCTGTCTGTCCGTCTGTCTGTTGTCAACTTTTTGAGTTAAGCCTTTGCAATCCAGTCATATCGTTGTTCACCGTTTCTTGTTATTTATATTTCAAGAATATTGCATTCAGTAGACATATTTCAGAACAAAAAGCTGTTTATGAAGTATGCATCCTCTTTATTTAAAATTCTTATGACAAATGTAACATCAGTTTTCATTTTGAAATTATAATTTTGATGGGTTTTTTAAAATCTTTTTTCGTAGATTTTTTTCATGATGCATTGAGTTTTGGTATTTTATCTGATTTTACTATGTCTCCCGGTCAAAGGGGAGACATATTGTTTTTGTCAATTTTCTTATTCTTCGTCTTTTTCTTCATTTAAATTTTGTCCAGGCCATAACTTCAATAACCTTCGAGGTAAGAACTTGAAACTTGGAACATAGATAGGTGACAGTAAAGCAAGGTGCACTGCGTAAAAATTGTTTACCTTGACCTACATTTACAATCTCAAGGTCAAATTAAAAACGAAAATTTGTCTATTCCGTAACTGGAATACCCTTTGGGGTAAGAACTTGAAACATAGAAAGGTGACAGTGAGGCAAGGTGCATGGCATAAAAATTTTGACCTTGACCTACATGTACAATCTCAAGGTCAAATTAAAAAAAAAGTTGTCCAAGCTGTAACTTGAATACCCTTTGACGTAAGAACTTGAAACTTGGAACAAACATAGAAAGGTGACAGTGATCAAGGCAAGGTGCATGGTATAAAAATTTTTGACCTTGACCAACATTTACAATCTCAAGGTCAAATTAAAAAAAAATTGTCCAAGCCATAACTTGAATACCCTTTGAGGTAAGAATTTGAAACTTGGAACATAGAAAGGTGACAGTTAGGTTTTCTTATATTTATAGTTTGAATAATTCACTGTTGTTTTTTGTTCAGTTTTGAGAAACAAAATGTGAAAAAGATGTCTTAAATAATTATTCTGATTCTTTCAAAGTTTATGTGTCAAGGTGCTCAAGTGAGCAATACAGGCTCACGTTGGCCTCTTGTTTTGATCTTTATAGGCCAGTTCTTGGATGCTGAAGGTTAGCAGTTCTAAATGACACTAAAGGCAAATATTTTCTTTTTTTTTTATTAAATTACACCAAAACAAGTTTTTAAGTAATTTGCAGTAATAATTGTGTTAATTCAGTCATTAGATAAAGAAGAAATTGGTAGATAAAAAAATTCTGAATTTTTCATTTCCAAACTTTTCTGTGAAATCGTCTTGATTTTTTTAATGTAGAGAAGCAAGTTTACAGTCCTCTGTCAGTTGTCAAAAACGCTGTAAGCAATAGAAGACATGTATCTGCTAATTTTTTCAAGCAGTCAGTGTTTATGAATGAGCAAATTGTGCTCAGGTGAGCAATAGAGGCCCATATGGGCCAGTTTTTATATTTGCACAACAGTCAGTTTAAACAACAATTATTCTACAATACTGTTTGTAGGAGGCAGTGACAGAGGACTTGGATGCTTTGTATAGAGGTATGGCGTCCACACTGGGAGAGCAAGAAGACCACATCATGGTTGCCGATTTAGCAGGTATGGTATTAATTCAGTGATATAATAAAGGTACATGAAGTTCAGGTAAAGAGCTTACAAAGGAGTAACTTGCTATGATTGTTAATATATATGCCATATTCAGTATCATTATTCCAATATGAAGGTGGCCAGTGTTATATAGTATAAAAAACCAGATCGTAAGTAAACCATAATGATTGATCATCAGCTGGTACTCTATCTATCACATCTTTAAAACTTACTTCAACCAAGATTTGATTGGAGATTTGACACATGATTTTAAGGGTTCTCGATCCTTAGATGACGTCATATATGTTCCGTCAGAAGGAGGGGTGGGGGAAAATAAATCTGTTTTGATTTGTCTTCATAAAATATAGCATATATATTATAGTAGTAACAAAATAATTGAAAACTATCTTTTACATATTTCTGATTTATTATAACTTACCAAATCATACAAGTTGTTTGCATAAATTTTGTGCCAAAATAAGAGGATGGTGTTCTTTTATTTTAAAATTTAGTATGGTTTTATAAAAATATTCATGTTCAAAGAAATATCTGATATTGTAGAAAAGGTGCAGTGTAAAATTATGAACCACAAATATAACTCATCTCTATAAAAACTGCCCTTTCATTATTTTTACAATGATTTAGGGACAAAATAGGGGTAGGAAAATAAAATCTGCACGAAATCTAACCTGGATACATACATACATTTTGTATTTCTTTTGTTTATTAAGTACATATAGTATTGTAGAATGAAAATAAATCAAGAAAATGAGATCAGAACATATTTTTACAATATCAGCACTCTGAATATCACATTTTGATGCATATGTACGGGGGATAGTTTTAGCAACAAGTGATGCAAGCCAGCCTTTTCCCTCATTATATATATAAGGGATTCTAAAATTGATATTGAACCATGATGGAAAGATACTATACTACAAATAAGAAGTGTTTTTAATCTGCTGATTAAAATAAAATTTGGCATGTGATGCAAACTATTACATGAATTTCAAACATTTTGTTTAAAAAATTACCAAAATATAAATGAAGCATGTTAAGACTCCATAAATTTGAGTTCTTGCTCAAACTAAAACAAATATGGGTAGGTAATGTTTTCCCACCATCAATTTATTTGTATCTTATATTTTCCTCCAAAAAAAAAAAAGAATTATTGAAAAAGCATGTATTTTTCACTAGAATTCTATTAGGGATGGATAACCCTTTATATCATGTTATATGTGCAAATGATAAAAAGGACACTCTTTTCGCAAATTTTAAATGTGAAAAGGGTGTCTTCTATTTTTTATACAATGACTTCCCTGTGGCAGATTTTACTTGAACTACATGCAAATGCATTAAGCTTTGCATAAGAAGACAATCAGAAACTTTCTTGTTCAAAAGTTTTGTCTTAAAATTCTTTAACATTTGACATTTGTATATATATTTTTTCCCCTTCTAAATGCTTTAGGTTTATGATTTACAACTCTGTATCCCTAACACAGACATTGGCAGCTGTTTAAGCTGTGTTACTTTCCAAATCCATTTGTATCATTCACTTGTTTCTCCAATATAAACATATACAAAGTAAAATTAGAATTTGTAATCACTAAATAGGTCATAATGTCACCAACATCAAAGTTTTAATCTGATATATTTTTAAACAATGCAAATGATGCATGACTAAGGATAGAAAATGTGGGTTATGAGAAGCATGTTTCAGTTCAAGTGAAAAGTTTGATGAGCCTCTCTCAGATGTGAGAATGTTTCATCCCAGTCACCTATTGTATTTTATAGTTCAATGTAACCAAATAATCTACAGTTTTAATGCTGTCCCAATGCACTATCTAAGTTTATTTTCACAAACATATTTATTTCAGGTGATGTTTTTGGTCCTCTAGAATTTTCCAGAAGAGATCTTGCGGCCCTCAACATCCAACGAGGAAGAGATCATGGACTGCCCGATTACAATGTTGTACGGGAAACCTTTAATTTGCCACGTGTGAACACCTGGGAGGACATTAATCGGAACGCTACAAATGCGGGCAGGACTACTAGAGTAGGCACTTCACTATTATTTTTAACAACTACTTAAACAAACATAATAATGCACAGTAAATTAATTTTCAATACCGAAAACTTTATCTCTTAACATGAATTTGTGATTATAACTATAAATTTGCAAAATGCATTACATCAGACAAATGCTGTCACCATGTAAGTGCGATAATCTTGGGGGCAACTCAAGAATTAAATATACTGTCACAAAAATGATTGTTTTTGTATTTATCCAAAGAAAAATTCTTTCGAAAATAATGTGACCTGAAATGTAACTGATTTTGTAGAAATTAAAAACAAAAAGTTGTGTAAGTATTATCACATATTTATTAAAAATTCTGAAGAAAATCCAATTCTGAGTTTCACTGGCAGTTCTCTAGTTTATCAAAATACAAAACGAGCCCAATGATCAATGTCTAAGGGTCAAAACCTAGACATTATATTTAGATAAATAAAGTATTGGTTATTGTTTTTGAAACATGATCAATTTCACATGATAGTTTGATTTAGATTTTGTAAAGTTTGATGTACTTAAATATTTAGTATTATAAACCTATTTGCAGCAGTGATTTCAAGACATCTCAAGTGGTTAAGATTTTTGATAGGGCATACAATAAAAATTCCTAAATATTAAGTTGTTTTCATACAGTAAAAAAAAATCAGAATCATGCTCAATCCAATTCATTTTACAGAGAAAACTGAGGATTTTCCCAGTTTGAAGTCATAATACAACCTATATGTGACACTTTAGTTTGCGAAATGTTGAACACAGAATAGACATTTTTCAATTAGTGAAAATTTACAGGAGTTTTCTGTTGTCAGCCATTTTGTAGGTCAAAGTGGAAAGTTTTGTGCTTCAATCAACAAAAATACAGACTGAATTTCTTTAAAATCAACTTTGAAAATATGAATTGCTTACAAACTAATCAATATTAAGATATAATATATTTTGAAACTGTTAATTTTTGTGCAAAAATTATGAAAACCCTCTCCGAGCAAAGGTCTTAATATTGGTAATACTATGAATGAAAATCTCGTTTGACCCCTATTATTATATTGCTAACTACAGGAGGTAGCTCCAATAAAGTTAGACTCTGTGTAAACTATCTTACAATGATTTAAGAAAGAAGATCATAATCATAATTATTAACTTAATATTCTTTTTAAAAAAATCTACTGTTTAAGTTTTGAAACTGGACTTTCCTCTGTGTGTAAAAGAACAAGACATTCAGATGATTTTCAATAAAAATGTTTGCTCTGTGACGTCATATGCAAAATTGCAATTTTATCTGACCTCATATGATGTCATCACAATGAAAAATTAGGTTTTTAGGAAGGATATATTGTTGGCTGTTATATGTACGTAATATTTAAACAAAGTAATGCTTATGTTGTACAGATAGGAAAGATTTAGGAAAGATTTTAAATGGAGATCTGAGCTGATCTAATTCTTTCTTGATCCTTGACTTCAGTGTTATGAAATTGTTATGGATTTTAGTCATTCATTTGCACATGTAGAAATCACTAAGTTTCTAATGTTCACAAAATATGTATAAAATCTTGGCTTAATCATTCCAGGGTAAAGCAGACTTCATTTTTTTTATTCAAAATAAGTTTTAAATATATTTTTACAGCCCAATATTCAACATTTACTGACGTCATTTAAAATTTGTTTTGAAAATAAGTCTTTTTTTATTTTAACAGGCTATTGAGAGACTTAGGGATCTGTACATAAGAGAAATTAATCAAAATGGTGATAAGAATGGTAGACTTAATGCAAACTCCCCAGAAGGGGTAGACTTATTTGTTGGAGGTTTGCTGGAAACCACTTTTGATGGACCAGGACCATTATTTCGCTCCATACTTGTGGACCAATTCTGTAGAATCAGAGATGGGGACAGATTTTGGTATGAAAATACAGAAAATGGGTACGATTAAATGTTTTACCTTATGCTATATGCTTAATTTTTTTTTCAGAGTAAAACTGCGTATGTATATTGTGTGACAAGTAATTTCTTCGGTTGTTTGTAATATTTTTTTTTTCGGAAATTGGCTCTTTGATTTTGATTAAAAATAACAAAACGTTTCAAAATTATTTATCATCAATGCATACAATGGTACTTACAGAACAGTACATGAATTCTTTACAGTTTTATTATTTGTGATAATTGTAAAAAAAAAAATTGAATAAATGATAAACACTACTAAATATTGCAATTCTGAATAACTCTGCCGAAGGTCTGATTGTTTAGTGAGAAAGAATAAGTAAATAAAAAGCGAAAGATGTTTTGTTGGAATAATGTTTAGCAAAGGTATTTTAATACTATTGTCGCACTTCAATAAAACAATATTTATAAAGCATTTTTCTGTATACAAGTGGACGGAATTTCTAAAACATCCATGGCTCTGTATGCAGTGTTAATAGCACTTATAGCACACCATTATTTCTGGGTTTTTTTAATATAAATACTTTTTATCCAGCCTTGGAAAATAAACATGATCTCACAAATGTTAGAAGATTTTATCTCAGATTTCTTCAATATATTATCGTGGTTGTTTATATATTTCTGTCCATATTCTGGCATATTCTGTAAATCCTCATATCGATGATTATTTCTATAAGTGCTGGAAAATGCACATTGTCAAGATTTCAGCAGATTGTACCAGCTGCAGGTTGAAAATGTTAGACCATCTAAATATACAAGGAATTTACTAAAGGAAACGAAAATAAATGATTGAATTATTGCGTATGCATATTAATTTATGTTCAGCTTAGGGCAATTCATGAAAATAAATACACTCCGTTCTTGAGATTCACAGTGTTTATTTATTTTAAGAACAAGGCAGTACTTAATATTATATATGTAAATAAAATATGATTCAGTAACTTTGAAATTAAAACTTTCCACCATTTTTAAGGTATCAACTCTATAGCCATTCATTTCGTGTTGACCTTTGAGTATGTGTGACATTAACAGTGGTGTTTTGTTGATGTGCATTGATACCACCAAACAGTGTAAAACTCAGACATTTAGATATATACATGTGCATATTTATTTACAAACTATATATATATATTCAGGGATGGAAACTCGGGAAAATACCTATGAAGCCAAACGGGCTCATGAAAGTGAAAATCTAGGAGCCCAGTTTAAAAGGAATTTGTACTCTCTATCATAGTCTTTTTTGGGACCTTGTTTGTTTGTGTTTTTATAGCCATTCAGCGCAGCGTACCAGGGCGCCGCCATTTTAGTTTACAGTAACAACCGAGCAATTGTGACCTATAGGGGGATACTACTTATTGAAAGAATAGACTTCCAATTGAGCACTGGAAAGCCCATTGAAGTCTATCATTCAATTGACCCAAGACGAGGCAAAATCAGAGTCAGCTGAGAACCCGCAAGCCAGTTTGCCAAATGGGCTAATTCGTATGCAAAACCATTCGCCCGATTACGATTTTGGTTGCCTCAGGCAAACAGGCAATCAGGAGTTTCCATCCTTGATATTGTATAAAAAATCCACCAACCTGAGACAACAAGTATTTCTATGTATTAATTCATGTACATGTATAAAGTTTCTGTCAAAGATAGAAAATACATGTTCCATGTTGGGGCATATTATGTGTATTACTTTGGCTATTCTGGTCAATGAATGCCAATTGCAGTTACCAGTGTAGCTATTACCTTAAAGGCATCTGCAGGACTGTAATATTTGCCTGAGAAAGTCAACTAACAGATCATTCAGACCTTTGATTGGTTCCTTACAGATCATTCAGACATTTGATTGGTTCCTTACGGATCATTCAGACCTTTGGTTTCTTACAAATGTATACAACTCTATCCATTTTAGGTGTAATGAAGAGGAGGTATAAAATGTATTGCTTAATCAGCAGCTTTATTGACTTAATTGTGGCCAAGAGTTTCCAATTTTCAGTATCACAGCTGGCAGCTCACTGGTGTCTTGTCTCCCGGTTAAGACAGTAAAAATACACTGTGCTTTGTCATGATATATCTTGGCAAGTAAATGATCCCTCACTGCTTTGGGAGGGTGCATTGCATGGATCTAAATCTTTATACAATGCATCATGCAAAGGCTTATACAACATAAGTGAAATTATCTCAGTAGCAAAACAAGAAACAACTTACAAACAAAATAAGAATTTTAAGTTTGAAAGTATAGAATGTGGAATTCATGTCTATCAAGATAGCGTTTATTTTCTTCAGCCATAGTATTTTCAATGTACATGTATAGTTACTTAATTCTCAGCTTGTATTATACGCATATTACAAATTGTAGATTGTTTGAAGACAGTGACATTGCATTCATCAATCAGAATGTAAATCTTGGTTACATTATTGCTCGTATTTCTGGAGTAAGAGTCGCGGGACAACCACTGTATGGTAACGGAGCAGTGGTGCAACCAGGAAAAGCAGAAATTCAGGCTGATGTATTCATTCATAGGAACGGTAAGGCTATATTTCTTAAAAATTTCTATTTATTTTCTATTGCACTTTCAGTCCCTGAAATTAAAGTATTAATGTATTTTCGATCATTTTAATAATAGTTGGTGTTTGAACCAGTGGTATCATACTGGGTTTCAAATCTGAGGACCAGGGTTTGATTCTAGCTGTTGGCTCAGACATTTCTAAGGTGATTTGTCATCTTCTGCCTCACTTTTTGTCATACTGAGACAGTATAAAATGAGGGCCCATGTCATTATATACATCGGAACATAAAAGACCTTTTACTGCTTTAGGTAGGTCTGTCGCTTGGGACAAAATTATGAAGCTTTGCTTAAATACCTGTACTGGTGCCATGAATGAAGTAATATTTGTGTGGCGTTAAATGATAACAAGAAAAAAAACCTGCCGATTTGGTAAAAATGACATAACCTTGATATCAAGGTTGTGTTTTTCCATGAAAATGGAGTATACAATATTTAATGTTTAATATTATCATAATTTGATGAATTAAGTTAATGCCTATCAAAGACACGCTTGAGAGCTTCTATCGCTTGTGATTTCTGGTCATTTAATTGAGTTGATAAGATTATTAGTTTTATTTATGAAATGCAAGGGAAGTGTATTTTGATGACTTATGATAATTAATTATCATTCAGTTAATCAATTTTTATGACTGATATGTTTTAACTATTTTTCTATAACCAGATACTGACCCTTGTCGCCAGCCTGCTGCTTTAAATTTGACACAACTTAATTTACTGACGAGAGATCCCAGTGACAACAGTGAACAGACACGGAATCTGCTGATCATTGAGCCTTGCACACCATTTCAAACTTTTGATTACTTTTTTGGAATGCAAAGTGAAATTTCTTTTGCGCTGACCTTCATATGGATCGGATTGTTTCTTCCAGGTTATACTCCTTTTATTTTTGAAAAAAAAACATTTCATGTGACTTTACATGTCGAGGTACATATTCCTCATAGTTAAGTACAGTTCTGTATTAATTTCAAGCAAATATTGAGTAAAGACAAATTCATGCAAATTAAAATCCCATTAAAATAAACAGAATTAACTTATTGGGTCCATTGATACATGAATGGGGATTTCTCTTTTTATATCTAGTTGCAAATTCAGGATATAGGTATGTCAAGTTCGATGGATACTGAAAAATTATTATTCCTTTTAATCTATTATTTTCCTTGTTGGTAATCTTTCCTTGATATATGCTATAGAAAATATATCTAGAATTTGCAACATTGAATATACAAAATGAATAAATGGTGTTTTTGAATGCCTAGAACTATAAATATCTTAATTCAATTATAAAACTTAAGGGGTTTTTGACACATGAATCAACACCTGCATGGATTCTACATCAAATTGTTCTTAACTCTTTGTCTACCTTATGACTGAATCGTCAACAGCATGCATAAATTTAAACCTCACATGGTATCAAACAGTGATATGATATATTATATCTAAAAGTGTAGAGGAAAGTATTCTTATTTGAGAAGTTTTTCAAGAGTTCAGATCTTACTATCATAACAATCATCACATGGTAGATGTAATTCTGGGGCAAGCTGTTCGAAACTATCGCCACTGGTTACACTAACTAGTGGTTAAAGTTTGAGAGACAATTAATTTAATTAATTTCTGTATAAAAATCTTAAATTACTTTACAAAACTATTTTCATATGCTACATTAATCAGTACACAGATTAACATGACTTAAAGTCTTCTCATTTCAAAGATATAGTTAGATAAAAATTAACCATTTATGAGCTTAACCCGTGGTTAAAGTTTCGAACAACAGGCCCCAGATTTCTAATAATTATTACCATACATACCCTTTTATAAGATAAAGCTTGCTTATTGGTAGACTGAAAGGTTGAGGGCTCAAGAACTGTCAATGACTTGTCAGTTTCTTGTAAATCAGATTAGTTAGAACTGAGGCCCTATGCTGTAGTAAAGCTTTGCGCATCAAAGATCCCTCCCTTCTTCATAGAGGAGATTATGTTACATATTTCTTCATTTGAAGCAATGCATCAGGGAATTGCTGTCATTTTGTAAGTGATTGCTCCACTGTGTTTGACAGGTTGGTTACCTTTTGCTTCCATGTCGTGATATAACTGAAAAATTGTCAAAAGTGAGTCATAAAACACCAATCAACCAACCAACCAACCATTTTGTGGGTGAAAAAAACTTTGACATGACCTAACTATGAAAGCAATTTCACTGCCAAAATGTTGTTAGTGTTAATTTACCCATATAATCAATATCATCCACTGTCTATCCTATCCAGTGGAGTATCACTGTCCTGACCTATATTATGCAACACTGCATTTACCCAGATTGTATATGCACAACCACGGTAATTGCCTGAGATAAAGCTTTCAAGACATATGTATTTTATTTTTATTATGTATACATTGATCGATGATGTCATAACGCCCCATATTTGATCAGCACAGAAAGCGATATTTGGCAGACTTTTGATTGTTATACTAATGACGTTATAATGAAATGTTGAATATTTCCAACCTTGCGTGACGTCATCAAAGTGTTATTTTGCGCTAAAGTGCTTGACATTCGATTAAAGTATTTGATTCTGTATAAATGTTTTACATTGTCATTGTCATGTTTTTTTCAATTTATATTTTCCCTCCAAAATGATTTAATGATGAGGTTTATACATGTAAATAGGAAATGGAAGTTTCCAGTATGATATTTTGGCGTTAAAAGCGCATATATATAGAATAAGTGTATACTTATTTTGTGTTTTCATGCAGGAATACATTACAATGTCTGATGCATTTAAGAGAAATAATGCGCTAATAAATGCATCAGCCAATGTAATTTATTTCTGCATGAAAACACAAAAGAAGACACTTATTCTATATATAAATATGTCATTTCCAGGTACCATTGGTGTAATGGTGTTAATGGCTAAACTCAGAAGAAAGAAAATGGAGACTGCAAGGAGACGAATAGCAAAAACAGAGAAAAGTCGGGAACCAAACACATATTTAAGTATGTTGTTGAAGGAAGCAAGGGATATTGTTCATTAAAAAAATATGTAATCATATCTTTTCAGCTCAAATGATCTGAAACACAATTTATTATACCCTGCCACTCATTTATGAGTACACTTCGTAATGGAAGAAATCTTACAAAGAGGGCAGCATAGAGTGAAGCAGCTGCTCATCTGTCTGTCCATCCATCTGTCTGTCCATCCATCTTTTACAATTTCTGTTTCCAAGTGACTAAAGAGGAATGCTTAGATTAAATGTTTCCATCTGTAACAACCAACTTGCCAAATACAAGTATAATATAGATTTGAATTGATTTTTCACTATTTAAAGTTTTGTTTAACCAGGCCCTTATATGATAATAGCAGGAACAAGGATGAGGGTATCCTTGTTCTAAGCTGTACTTTTTCTATGGTTATTGTGTATCATCCATTCTTTGTCTGTAAATCTTTCATAATATTATGATCAAATTCTTGTGAACAATTGCTTGAGAAAATTGTTAGTGGGATGGTGTGTAAAAGTATGCAATACGTGTAATATTATTTCTTGTTTATATCATGAAATAGTGGTAGAGTGGGTTGGAGCCAAAGAAGGAGACAGGAATGTGAAGATCAGATTAGATGATCAGAGGAAGAAGATTCATGTGAGTGATAGACGTGGGAAACCATTACGTATGATTGACTTAAGATATCGTGACGATCAACCAGCAAAACGAATCAGCATTTGGAATGCAGATGATAAAGCAAAGAATGTACTATCTGTCAGAGCAGATGGGGAGATTGATCTTGTACTGAAGTTCTCTGATATGCTAGACAAAGAATCCTTCATGCATAACCTGAAAAATTTTGGTAAGAGCATTGAAATACGGATTTCCACTATTAACATGAAAGAAGATGCAATTTACAGTCAGGCTCAAACAAAGGCAGATCGACAGAAACTACTAGACAAATTCTTTCGTGTGGTATGCCTACAGGTAATAATGACAATTTGAGAAGTTTGAAAATGCTCTTGAACTGTATAACAAGTATACAGTTCATTCACAGTTTTCAGATACATATTAAGTTGAATACCTCATTAAGTGAAACTAATTTTTGTTAAGTCTTGATTCAGGTATACTTAATGTAAAAGTTCAAGTCATATTCATGGTTTTGCATAGTTTTTTCTTTGAATGATTTTAGTATTTCCCATTTGGGTAGATACAGTGAGATGCAGTCCTAACGCAACATAATATTAACGTCGTGTTACTGTGAAGTTTGCTTTTCTCGTGTGCTCAGGACTGCTGAGCACATGCATTTGCGTTAAGGCAGATTTCCACATAGATTTAATTTCGAGAACGCATTAACGCACTTGATTGCCAAGTTTGCTTGCTTTCAACCTAAAACTTATATGCACATGTACATACAAAAGGATTTATAGGAGGATCACTATATACATTATAGATGTGTTTATAAAATATTTAGAATTAAATAAAACCCTTGCATGTTAACGGATAAATTTTGAAAATACTGGATGCAATTTTTAAGGCGTCGAGCATTTGCTCGACAGTCTTCTAGTGATCGTAAAAATTTTACCTCTGCACTGCCTTTTTAATTCACGTAACAAAGTAGTACCTTCTTTAAAGTACTTAACGTAGTAAAAGTTCTGGCAAAACCGGCTTTGTTATCCTTGTTATTGAAATTTCATTGCACAGAAATAGGTTTAAGCGTAGGTCTGCTTAACTTAAATTATCAATATATTGCCCTAAAACACGTATTATTCTGTCGCTTATTGTGTGTGTTAAAATATTCATTCGCCGTGATGACGCAAGCCGATTATGAATTACAATCACACTTCATGTGAATTTTTCCAAATATGGGGAAGACCATGTGACATTTTGCCTTATTTGGAGAAATTGTAGTAGAACGCTTGCAACACACGCGATCAAGGCCTAAGTTGACATTAAGCGCCAATATGGAAACCGATCGCACGATCTTTGAAATATATATAATAATGTAGTAATAATATATGTAGATATAAATTTCAGTCTAAAAAAGAACAAATAAAATATTTCATAGAATCCTACATATAGACTGGCAATGCGTATCACAAAGATATCTAGACAGGTGACCAATAATTCATAACGAGGCTGACCTAGGTTCAAGTGACGCGTTATCGGTTATTTTTATCTCACTGGATTTCACTTTGTTTTATTCATTCAACCTAGAATCAACAAATATCGACAAAACTAATTACATCCTCAAGACTAAACATCACGAGCCTCTCGTAAATTACATCAGGTACTGTATACCTATGCTGTGTATGCTACTGCAGACGAATTTTTAAAATATCTACACGCAGTGTGTACAGCCTCTTATCTGCCCTTACCGTCTGTGCTATAAATAACACTTGCTGGACAGGGAATAGCCTCTACAAAATGGCGGTGGTCACTTGTCTCTTCGCGCAGCGATAGCAAGCAAGAGCAGGTAACTCCAGTCTATCTTAAACAAGCATAGCTTTTTAAAAAGTTTAAGTTGCAATCGGAATAGCATTAAATGATCAAATTGTTGGTCACAAAGCCAAATAGCTTTATCTTCTTCCATTACGAAGTATACTCATAAATGAGTGTCATACTTCATACTTATGTTAATGGGAATTACTTGTTTTTGCACAGTTGTGAATTTTCCCGCTAAAATTTGTAAAGCCACGCCTCATTTTTTACTTATTAGGGAAGTAGCATGTGTATATATCACATGGTCTTCCACATATCTGGAAAAGTTCCCCCGAGGGCATAAAATTTGCAGCCGAGAAAGTTTTCAAATCGCCTACAAAATTTAATGCGGATGTAAAGGATGATAGCATGGATTAAGACAGAATTTTAGATTGAATGCATGAAAAATAAATCACGTAGAACTTGCATGTGAAGATTTTATTCCAAATCAACTGATAAAGTGCGATTGTGATGCACAATTGGCTAGTGTTATTGCACATACGACCGAATAATAGTGTGTTTGGACGATATACAGTGTATAGAAGCTGTTGGCCCTAGTGTCAGTGTTAGCAGCGTAGACAAAAACAGTAACCTAGACCATATCTTAAAACAAATTAAGCATAAGGCTTCCATATTTTACAGGCAATGGTAACAACTCGTCCATTTCTAATCTTTGTAAAAAAAAAAAAAAATGGCAATGGTGTTCGATTGATTTCACATGTACATTCTTTGTGAAAAGATATTTGACATATTTCTGCAAGAATGACGTAAAGAACAAATTAAAATGTTATGATGATATATGATATATGGCTGTTGGTCCTTGAGCTTTTATTTTTACTCTTTTCCAAAAATTATCGGAATTCAACAAAAAAGATGAACACGACTGGTCAATTTCTGCTACTTTTGACAGCTTTAAATCAAATTTAGCTCGACGCCTTTGTGGCTCTTCAAGCCTTTGATTTCTTATTTTGCAATAATAATTATAATAATAATAATGATGATATAAAAAGTTTAAAATAAAAAAAGAAAAAAAAAAGTAATTAAAAATGATAATACATGTAATAAATAATAATGATAAATAAATAAATAATAAATAAATACATAGATAAATTAATTAAACTTAACTGATGAATTATGCTAATTTCTTCTGGTATAAACTGAAGAATTTTTTCATAAGTACCTAATTACATGTCTATGCAGTCATTTCTTTTGTTTATATTACAATATGAAACCCTTAATGCGGGTTGTCATTTTAACATTGCATTTAATTCAGGTATATATGGCGACATTCTCGGCGATTTAATTAGATCCAATTTATATTCTCCATCCGTACCACTGCATGGATAGAATTACAAATGTAGGCATGTGACTGTGAGACTGGACCGAGTGTACATCGGAATAAATCACATTAACATGCATGCCCTCCCATGTTAACATGAGGAGCAGACACACATCTGGTTGAACAGTCCTGATACGTGACTGCTATGTTATGTTGGGACTGCACCTATTATATAAATATCTGATGTCAAAACCATTGTGGTGTCATGGAAATGTCTTTTTTGTACTTTTGTTTTCTTTTTCTCTGATTTCTGTGGTTTCCTAACACTAGTTTATGTCAGATTTATTCTACATCGGATACCTAACAAAAGGGTAGATACCTCTGTGTTATGAAAAGACTCAATTTATTAAAAAAAATTCAATAAAGATATTTCCAGTATTAACAGTCATATCTTATGATTTATTCTTATGATGAATATCACTGCAGTTAACTACATGTAATTTCAAGTTAAACATAGCATTTGAATATCAAATTTCCTTAAAAAAAAATTTTGAGCACAATGACTTGCCCTCTTTGCCCATTTCTCAATAGCCAGAATATTTCATTTTAGTCCTTCAAATCCACCAATATCCAAGGATTGCAACTGGAGAACATGGACCATGACACAGTCAAGAAGATAGCCATGATTCAGCTCACTCGTACAGAGTTTGCTGAGGCCCTGGGACTGAAACCCACTTCAATTTTTGTCAGAAACATGTTCCTACTAGTAGATCAAGACCGTAGTGGATTTGTTAGCTTCAGAGAATTCTTGGACTTCTTTGTTGTGTTATCTTCAGGTAACATTTTACGCAAATTTTTTAATTGGATTTGAAAATTTATTTCTAAGAGTAAATGGTGTATTTTAGGGATTTATCTCTGCACCGTCATATGTTATTTAACATCATAAGATGTGATTTAGATTTTTTTTTCACGATTGTAGATAATGCAGAAGATAAAGTTCATTTCATTTTCAACATGTATGACATACAGAAGAGAGGAGTTCTCACTAAGAAAGATTTTACATCTATGATCAAGTATGTGTTTATTGCTAAAAGTTATTTACAATGTATCTGAAAATACATCAGTGTATTTGTGAAGTGATAATGCTTGAAGATCTCATTATTTGCAATGGAAGGTTAATTTATTAAAATATTCCTCAATGATTGTCTTTGACACATTGCTAAATGAGTATTATAAACATTTTAAACCTAAAGATATTTTTGTATCATTAGTAAACATCCATGCTGATGTATAATGAAATTAAGAAATTTAATTGTGTGTTTAATATTTGCTAAGTTTGCGATATATGTTGGTGAAAAGTGAATGCTTCTTAAAACTTTCATTTGTTTTTTGGAAGAGTTATTTCCCATAACTGATATGTTATGAGTTTGATGCTGCAATTTGTACTTCAGTTTACCTTTTTATAAGAAGAGATGTTCAGTATTTATGAAAAGGATAAGCTTAATCAAAATATATTTTCTCAATAATTTAGGATCAGGCTGATTCACACTGGTTTTCATTTTTGTTGAAAATGACAGAGGCAAAATTGAAGCTCGCTAAGAGAGATAGATCGATCAAAAGATAGATTCAACATGTGTATTGATAACTTTTCAAAATGTTACACTGATTTTGTTTAGATATGGCTTGCATTGCCAGACAAACATACATGCAAAAAAAAGTACAGCATACGTGTATAGATGGGTGTACTCCTAACATAACATACAAATTAATGTGAAAAGTGGGTCACATTAGGACTGCTTAAGCACATGTGCCAGCTGCTTGACTGGATACACATGCATTTTTGTGATAACTTGGGAGGAAATTCGCATTAACATGATTTATTCTGTGTGGAACTCATCGAGTCACTCTTAATTGCTGTGGTATGGATGAAGCAGAAAAATAGATTTTTATTATTGTTTATTACTATCATTTTGAATTTTTAAAAAATTTTATTTGTTTCTAATTATTTATAGATATTATCATTATTATTTGATTCTGATTATTTTATTTGCACAGTTTATGTTTTTGTAATCATAGTGATCTTCCCTCTAGTTATTCTATATGTATACCATATTTACTGGAATATAATACACACTTTTTTAGCCAATTTGACTCCTCATTTTTTCACTGCGTTGGAAATCTGCAACTTCTTTTCCATGCTTTTAAGCTTCAGTGGCAGATTTAGGGGGGGGGGGGGTTGCATGTGTCAGTTAAAGTACAGTCAAATCTCGTTATCTCGAAGTCGGAGGGACCGTGGAAAATACTTCGAGATATCCGTAGTTCGAGATATCCAAATTTCGAGTTTAGGATCACAAATCTTGCAGTTAATTATGTACGCCGATTCATTTGACATTGGTGATTATTATAGTAGATGTCTGAGATATACATGTATTTATCAATAAATACGCATGAAGATGTGCATATTGTATTGTTCCTAAATAATTAATCTAAATCTCATCATACCTTTTATATTTTATGAATATAAGAGAATATACTCCAAAACTGAAAACGTCATGTTTCCTTTTCAGTAACATCTCAATTTAAATCCAATACTGGATATAACTGTCTTATACTATACCTAAAACCGAGGACGGGCTAACACGTAAGACAAGATAAAGACACTCGTCATAATTTGATTTAATTACTATTATTTTGCATAAAAATACATAGATATGCACACGGATTGGAAATAGTAATAATTAATGAACAGTGTAAAGAAATTTCTTTAAACGCAGGTATGAAAAAGCATTAATTACAGTTAATGTTAATTATCTAATTTTGTGTCGAGTTTAATAAGTTATCATCATTTATTAATATTTGGTATAAATAACAGGGTACGCACGGACGCGATTGATTATGTAATTACTGCGGCTTTGTACACCGACACAGTCAAATGATCTTACCACGCAGACGACCTGTCATTTAGGGTAAACGCCGCGGGGAATATTGTCAATAAGAAGCCAACTTCGAGATAAACCGGGTAAATAAGAACTTCGGGACTTGAAAATGTATTCGAGATAAGCTTGGTATTCGACATATCAGTGTTCGACACATCCGAGCTCAATTTAATCATAATATGAAGGATTTTTTTCGGGACCGACGTTCGACTTCAAGATATCCCGGGTATTCGAGATACGAGATATCAGTGTTCGAGATATCGAAGTTTGACTGTATCTTAAAAGCCGTCAATAAAACCCATGAGGCGTGAGATATGTCTGTTGTCTGTAATTTATTGTCTGCTTCCCGTAGTAAATGCCCAAGGCGATAACAGGAGTAATGTCTACAGTGTGCCATTCAATAAACACGATAGAATAATTGCGCTGTGTTATTTAGCAATGGTTTCTGATTAGCAGATTGTACGGGTGATACAATGATTAACCTTAATTGGTTAATTGATAGTTACGCAACAGCATCAACAGTTTGGACAACACTCATTTATTCTTTCTTTATCTGTTTTGTCTTCACAAAATTTGCGATCTCCGTGTAAAGTTCACGTATATAGTAGACACACACGTTCATTCTAACGAGAAAAAAAAAATAAACGAAGCAATCATTTGGGACGAGGGTACTAGTTAAGACATTTGAAGTTTATGAGAGTTAGATCGTAAATGAAATGAAAGAGAGAAAACTTTGATATCACACGACGAATAAAGGCTGGTCGTTCTGTGCTGCTTTTGATATTAATAATCGTTATGTGATTACATTGTAAAAGCAAGGACTTATCTCGTTTATAAGTCCTTGGTAAAAGGTATACGGCAAAGCAAATTCAGATGGCAACATCATCGTTGTCATATATAGTGTTTAAAAATCTCGATTGCGTCTCACGGTCTTGCATGCTGTTTCAATATGAAATTGACATCTTGTTTTGGATTTTTCCCCTGCATGTTATACACAGAGTTAGATGTTTTTTCATGATTTTCGAGGACATTTTTTAGGTGTGTATTATACTGTGGTGCATATTATATTCGGGTAAATACGGTATATGAATATTAATTTGATGTTGTAACCAAGCAAACGTGGTGCTCAAGTGCATTCACACAACAGTCAATAGTGTTAATGCATTCTCAAGATTAAGTTTAGGTGGAAGTCTACGGGTTAACTGAAATGAGTGTGCTAGCTCAGCAGTCCTGAGCACATGTAAAGCAAATTTCATGTTAACACGACGTTTACATAACATTATGTTAATTAGGAGTGAATGTCACTGCACGTGCACATGTAGTTGCTTTTGATTTTAAACCACTATATGATATATTTAATTGTGTAGTTTGTTGAAATAAACCAATTATGACAAAATAAGTGTATTAATTAGATTTGTTTACATTTATTCACTTCCTTGTTTAATTAGTCAGTGATATTATAGATATGTGGCATATATAAGTATTAGTTTGAGTGGAAAAATAAAAAAATAACAAAATGATGACACTATACTTTTAACAAAAAATTTAACCAGCTAAAAAATATCAAAATCATTTATTCTTTTCTTTTCACATTATGATGCCCAATAGTAAAATTTCTAGATTTTCATAATTTGTAAGCAAATGCTACTTCTTTTTTTTTTTTTTTTTTTTTAAATATATACATGATTGTAGATCTTAACTTTCTCATTGACCTCTGAATACTGTTCCATTTGGTCTTATATCAAATCAATTAAAAAATAAACTAACACATTTGTATGTGTAATTTACTTTGGTGATGATTGAGTGTATTTTATATTGCAGATCATTATTGGATTTATCTGATTCCCGGGTAGATAATGACAAACTTCAACAGCTGGTATCGTCAATGTACCGGACAGCCAACATTAGAGAGGGCTCTGATATGACCTTCAATGATTTCAAGAAGATATTTGCTTCTGATGAGTATGCCGGTACTCTACAGAAAGCCACATTAAATTTGGATGGTAGGCAAAATATCATTAGGGCCTTGCTTCATGAACAGGTGCCGTATAGTAATTACTCTGTCCGTCAGTCTGCCTGTCCATCAACAATAACTTTAACATTGGGCATATCTAATACACTGTCACAGGTAGAGCTTTCATATTTTACACGTGTGTTCTTTATGAGAAGACCTTTCCGTTGGTACTAAAATTTTTTATCATGTGACCTATGACTTGCATTTGAAAAACTTTAACATTGACAATAACTATTGTATCGTAAGGAGTAGGGATTTTATATTTGGCTTGTGAATTCCTTTTGACAAGACCTTTCCATTGGTACCAAAAATTTTTATCATGTGGCCTTGACGGTGAGCTTTGACCTGCATTTGAAAAACTTTTAACATTGACCATAATTATTGAACCATTGTAAGTAGGGCTTTCATATTTGGCAAATTTCTTATGACAAAATCTCTAGCTCTGCTGGTACCAAATTAAGGTCAAGGTGACAGGTATCCTGCATGGCCCTTCTGACTTTGTAAGTTTTCTAGCTATGATATGCTTTTAAATCAGCCTACATGTTCAATCTTTTCTGATTGAATAATTCAATATCAGATTATATTTATCCTTTTTAAATCTGGTTTTTACCTTTTATTAGCCAAGTTGGTGAGGAGTGAAAATTGTTTCTGGGCTATATTTGTATTTACATTCCACCTATTGTTATGAAACTTTATATACATTCTTCCCATGAGCCAGGGATGTGCCGTATTGTTTTGGGGATTCAAAGGTCAAGGTTATATTAAAAAAGGTTTAAAATCTAGGGTAAAAATGGTTTCCGTGTGACCGGGTTGGAAATAGTAAACAAAACTGTTTTAGGTGGATTAATTTATTTGGATCTCCATATGTATATATATATAAACTGGTAAACAGTCCTGGTAAAAAAGGTTTAAAATCTAGGGTAAAAATGGTTTCCGTGTGACTGGGTTGGAAATAGTAAACAAAACTGTTTTAGGTGGATTAATTTATTTGGATCTCCATATGTATATATATATAAACTGGTAAACAGTCCTGGAAAACATAGATAACAAATATAGTGTCAATGAATGTGTATGTACAATTAGAATAGATATCATTGTCGTCATGATTTACTGACGCGGTACTTTATCTCTTTTCTTATACAATAATCTAAAGGACCATCGCAAAGTACAAAACTATTAAAAGGATTCAAAATACATCACAAGGGAAATAACTCTTAATGACAAACATTCAATAGAATTTACTTGAAATAAGGATATTATACGGCATCTTTACAAATACAATAACATTAACTATACAAATAAAAAAATAGCATATATAGCATATTCTAATGCACATCGTATAAAATCCTGTATTTTGATTTGTTGCAGGTATTCCACAATACCCGTAGGCAATACTCATAGGTTGTAAAATACGTCACATACATATTCACGATACCCTGAAGATTCTGATTTGTGACGTCACGATACCATACATTTTTGATATGACTATGATTAGCGACTTGGCTTGGAAAACCATAACTCTGTGCCTCTAGTTGTAATTATTTTTGTCAAATGCATTAGAATAGGATTACCATGCTTGTGTTTTACAAAAACTGACAAGGTATCGGCAAAAACCCTGTCAGAAATTTCCATTTAACAGCTCGGCTAACGCCTCGTCGATATTCGTTGATACCCTGCCAGTTTTTGTAAAACATTCGCCTGGTAACCTTTAAATGATTAGATATAATAAGCATACCAGTCTATGGACTGATCTCTTACTTTTGCAACTATTTAGCATAGTAATGAAATTTCGCACACATACTGCCCATGAGCGGAGGATGTGTCCTATTGATTTCAGGATCAAAGGTTAGGTCACAAGCGTAGCTTTTTAAAAAGCTTAGGTTGCAATCGGAATAGCATTAAATCTTCAAGGTAACAAAGCCAAATGGCTTTATGTAAATAGGAATTACACGTACATTTGTACTTGTTTATGAAAATATCTTTTTTATTTGCGCAGTTGTGAATTTTCCCTCTAAAATTTCTAAAGCCACGCCTCATTTTCTTCTTATTAGGAAAGTAGTCGCGCCTTTTTTCCTTTTTAGGAAAGTCTGTCGGATGTTATCGTTAATTTTCGGAAATAAGTTGGTTTTTGTAGTGAGCAAATCTTGTTTTGAAAAAAATGTGAACATTTTATAAGATTTATTTCTAGAAGTCTCAATGTTCACAGCAGAATTATGTGCTTATATTGTTTCTTAGTACTCGATTATTACCCAACATGCCACGCTAATGGAATTATTTCTAGAAATCTTAATATTCACAGCAGAATTATGTGCTAGTATTGTTTCTTAGTATTCGATTATTACCCAGCATGCCACGCTAATGGAGTTTGCACATGCGCTCTCAAAGCGAATTTACTATCTTAATATACAAAGGCCTTGATAAGAGAATATGGTTTCTTGACTGTAGCTATATTTACATTCCACCTATTGTTATGAAACTTCACAAACTCTCATCAAGTCTTGGATTTTCTCTATCGATTTCAGGATTAAAAGATCAAAGGTCAAAGTCATAAGGCCTTCATAAGTGAATATGGTTTCTGGACTATAACTGTATTTACATTCCACCTGTTATGAAACTTGTTATGAAACTTCACACATATACTCCTCATGAGTCGTGGATGTACCCTATTGATTTCAAGATCAAAGGTCAAGGTCATAAGGTTTTGATATGTGGATATGGTCTCAGGACTATAACTGTATTTACGTATACATTCCACATACTGTTATGAAACTTCACAAACTCCCCATAAGTTGTAGATGTTCTCTATTGATTTCGATATCAAAAGATCAAAGGTCAGGGTCAGAAAACTTTGATAATTGAGTATTTCCAGACTATAACGGTATTTATATTCTCTCTAGTGTTGTGAAACTTCACACACATGCTTCCCATGAGTTGTGGATGTACCCTATTGATTTTGGGTTTAAAAGGTCTAAAGTCAAGATCATAGTGAAAAAAGGTAAAAAATCTAGATTATGAAAACATTTTGCAACTGCATATTGCATCTTTGATGCTTTTTTCTTGTTTACATGTAAAGTCATATATTTTCTAATGGTTAAAGTTTTAGCATATGGTTTCAGCTGTAAGTGATGTACAAATGGGACAAGCCGATGGGAAACAAGCTGCAACATTGGGAAGTTTACGAAATAAACAGAGAACTATTGTCAGAGCTTATACCATGTAAGTTATGAATACAGATGTCAAACTCATATATAAAATTTGGTAGAGTCTAGTTTAATTTTGGTATTTATACATTTAAAACTGTAAATATTATCCAACATACATTTCACTATGTGATTACTGCTGTAGAAAAAATTCTAAGTCAAAAAGTTTTTAGCTCCTCTGAGCCAAAGGCTCGAGTGAGCTATTGTGATGGTGTGTTGTCCAGCATCTGTGGTCTGTATACTTAATATTTTCAACTCCTCCTAAACCACTTGACAGACTTTAATCAAACTTGTGTTTTTTAGTTTGACTTTCCAGAAATGCAATTTTCCTGCATGTCTATAGAAAAAGGGGGGTACTGTCCAAGTGAAAACAATTAAAGGTTCTTGGTAGTGTAGAAAACATAACTTATCTGACATAAAGAGATAAATTTGATTACATTACTTTATTTGTGCAGAATATGATTAGAAGTTGATAATAAAGAATCAAGTTCCATAAATTGTCATGTTTTCAAATTATGTCCACTTTTGCATTACATCAGACATCGCTACTATCGTTTAAAATTAATAAATATGAATTTTTAATATAGAATTTTTAGTTTATTTATTACATCTAGATGTTTCCCTTTCAAACTCTTTTTAACGGATTTCAATGCAAGTCCCATTTATGAATTGGCAAAGTGTGTGTCCGTCTGTCTGTCCTTCCAGCATCAACAATCTGCATCAAGCTTGATTTCTTGCATACTATAGATGATACCTAAGTCAAATGTGGTAGGTTTGTAGACATTGATAAGTTCGTGACTGATGCAAAATTTGGTGACCTTGACTATGCTATATTATGCTTCAGTGAACACGGACTGATATTGCATTTAGTGTGATATTTTGCTCTTTATATACCTTTATTCATTTTAATTGTATTGTTAGTATTGTGATAGCATTAAAATTAAATTTTGTATTCTTACATCTGTGCTATTGTAGAAAAATTTAAGATAATCAATGGAGTAAATTGCATAATTTTTTGGGGGTGTTTTGGAAATTCATTCAAATTCTTGAATTATAGTCTTCGTCTTGCAAGGGAGAGTTTCATAGCAGAGACAATGACGGTTAGCTTTACAGTTATAATAAGTCATCCTCCAAATGAAAGTGTAAATTAAATCAATAATTTACGAGAAACACTGGGTGTCCACAAATTTTCGGACACTCGACCTCTATCAAAAAAACCCAATAAATTAAAAACTATTTTAATTTGTTGTTTCTCTTTGAGGAAGGCCAATTTAAGAGATCAAAACTTTGCAGACATTGAGTATTTCTTGTCATTTATATAAATAAGCCATCACAATTTCTGTTTGCTATTCTGAAGTATGTGGAATAATTATCAAATAATTGATTTTCAAAGGAAGGACAAGTCTGGAGAAAAAGCTCAACATGCTCGAAGAAAATCCATGATCCATCTCGCAACCAAACCTTCGGAATATCCCAAATCTAATTTTGAATTGAAGGTGTATGAACTCACCAGTTATATCTCCACCTATCGCCTGGAGATATTCTGGTTCACCTTATACACTTTAGTTCTTCTAGGGATCTTTGTGGAGAGGCTATACTGTAAGTTATAAAGAGATATTAAGACTGTTTCTAATATGAGCCTCACCTTTACTGCTTATGTATTAAACTTCATTATCCTTAAGTGATTCTTTACACAATATAATATTACAAAATATAGTATTAAAAGAATATTAGATTGTCTGTTATATATGTAGTAGCCTCAGTTTTCAATTTCACTCATTGTAATGGCTTCTAAAAAAAGTGAGATATTTAAAAAAAAAAAGTACCCTTTATTGATCAAGAAAGAGAAGCCAGTATGAAACCTTTTGTTTCATAGTTAGAATTTTATCATGATTTTGTTTTAATATCATTTTCAAAATATTATGAAGTATTCTGTCTGTCGTTCGTAATACCTTGGAATTAAACCATTTTAAGCTTTCCTCAATCTTCTTATCTAGAAATTCCTGGACCTTAACATCATATTTCAAAATCTTAACATTATACATTTCAAAATCTGAAGTGTTTGTGTAAACACAGATTTTAACATGAAGTCAATTTCAAAACTTGACAGACATATTTGGTTGCTTTACATGTTTTATGTAGATTGACCTGGATGAAAATTGGAAAATGTATGAAATAAATAATGGTAAAAATTATATATATATATTTAGAATTTGATATATTTTTACATGCAGAGGAATAAATTTTAAGAATATTGAATGCAGTTTTTGAATGTGAAAAGCAATAAATTTTATTTCTATTTTATACTATAATATTGTTAATGATTATTATGATAAAAAGATGAATAAAAATAAAAATGCAATACAATAATTAATATAAAAAAATTAAAGAAAAATGCTAGTTACTTGATAATGTCAGTTGAAAAAAAAATAGTTTTTTTCAGCAGTATTGTGTGTCTATTGGGCAATTTCACTCGTTACATTATCTGTTTTGCTGTTGTATGAAGGTTGTCATTTTAACATTAAATGTAATTTATATAAATAGATGGTGACATTCTCAGTGATTTAAGAAGATACATGTTATTTGCTTCTTCTTCTGTGCCAAGGCATTGTAAGAGAGATCTGAGGACGTGACCCTATAACTGCACTGGGTGCACATGGGAATGAATCACGTAACAGTTTCTAGTAGCCACAGTAACACAAAGAGCGCAAGCACATCCAATCGAATAGTCTTGGTGCATGTGCTAAAGCAATCTTGTGGTCCCATGACTGCTTTTTATTGATAATTTGAATGTTATATTGGAACTGCACCAATCTGTATGTTGCAATAATTTGTTAGAATGATTATAATGATCTGTTTGCCTTCATTATAACCAAATAATTTTTGATATAATGTGTTAATGTGACCAGACTAGAGCATTCATGTTTAACAGAAGTAATAATACTCCTACATGCAATTTGCTTCATAATGTGGTACTGTCAGGATTACATATATTTCCTTTTTGTTTTCAGACTACTCATTTGAGCGTGAACACGCAGGTTTACGTCGTATAGCAGGGTATGGTGTATCGGTGACCAGAGGAGCTGCTAGCTCCATGATGTTTACCTATGCTTCCCTCCTAGTCACCATGAGTAGAAATATGATCACTTTCTTCCGAGAAACCTTCCTTCATCGATTTTTCCCATGGGACTCTATGCACCTTCTCCACAAATATATTGCCTATTTAGCACTCGGATTTACAGGTACATATCTTACTTACATAATTGTATAACATTAGATTTTGTGGTAATGTGAAGCAGCAATATATTTTGTGATAAATAACAGTAAAAATGATGTAGACATCATCAAACTGGTATTTGAAAGCACTAGTCATAATTATTTCATTGATACTTGAATACTCGAATAGTTTTCTTTTTTAAAATTAAGTTTTTTTGTAAAGGTAAAGTGACACTAGTATGTAATAAAGAATTTTTGAAATACAAGCCAATCCTGGAAAATTAATTTTTGTTTTATGTCATACTAAAATTATTTCATATTCATGGTGATAGTATTGCCAATCAAATTGTGTAGGTTATATAGATCTGTGCAGTGCTGAGTTGAGGAGAGGGTATACAGGAACCACCCTGTCCGTTTATCCCTCTGTCCAGTCAGTTTAGAAGTTCTGTAAGCAGATTCCTCTTATTGGTATAAGGGATAGACCTTCCATACTTCATACACACATTCACCATAACAAATACTAGATTTTGATACTGTACCAAGACATTTGACCTAGTGACCTTGACATAGAACTTTGGCTTTGTATTAAATTTCTCTTACAGTATAAGCAATAGGACTTTCATATTTCACACATGCATTCACCATAACAAATAGTACATTTTGATACCAAGGCATTTGATTTAGTGACCTTGGCCATGTAAAACTAACTTTCATATTTCACACACACATTATGAATCATGAATTATTCACCATAACTAGTACAACACATACACTTTCTCATATTCCACATTTGTTATTGCATGGGGTATTAGTTCAGTTCATGGACAAACATCTAGTTTTACCTTTTTTTCTGACTAACTCATTTGCATAGATTTTTGTGTCAATTTCTTATATTCATTCAAAATAAAGAGGCAGTTAAACATTTATTTGAGAACTTTTATTACAAAATATCTATTTCAAGGGTTATTTGAAAGTGTCATTTGAAAATAAGTTTATAAATGTTTGCAACACTCAATATTTAAACAAAATCATGAAGAAAGAATTACCCTTAATCTTTTTTTTATTAATTTGTTTTTGTCATTACCTTGATTTAATTACTGTAGAGAGGCAAATTTACAGTCATTTGTCAGTTGTGAAATACACAATAAGCAAGAGAATATATCTGAGATTTTTTTTCAAGTAGTTAGTTGTTTGTTACTTAGAAAATTGTGTTGAGGTGAGCAATATAGGCCCATTTGGGCCTATTGTTTATTATCTTAGCCACAAGACAGGACACTGACTAGCAGCTGGCAAGACTTGTATGCAAGAACCTTTAAACCATTAGCCAAGCTCGCTGCTAAATGAGCTATCGCAGCTCTAGCTAAAAAAAAAAAGCTTATTCACATTTCATAGTTAGTTCATTTTAAGCTAAAGAATTAAGGTTTTGCTTCTCAGGTCCATTTAGGTGTGAAAAGATTTTTACTGTGGCATTTGAATGTTTATATGTGTAAGTTATATAAAGGGAAAATCTCAGAAGAGACTTCAAAATTTATCCAATACTGCAGTGAAACAGTCATAATGAATATATGATATATGAAAACCACAGTGGCATATTGTCAGGGCCTGAGAAACATACCTTTATTTGTTTAGATTTACGTATAGACATGGGAATAATAAGTATATGAACGAAGTATATTGTAGAATTACCTTTTTCAGCAATGCACATTATAGGGCATGGCATTAACTTGTATCACATTAGTACACAGACATCTGGGGATTCAAACTGCTACTTTACGGAATACTTCAGAGCGTATGTATTTATAACCACTTCATTAAAGAGGCTACAGTGGACTTAATGCAAGTCACATAAAAATAAAGGTTGGATGTAATTGACACTTTCATAATCTGACATTCAATTCTTTGACTATTTTTACTTCATATTTATACACAAAGTTTTGCACCATGATTCTGTACAAAAAAAAAAGAAAAAAAAACCGAAGTACACATTTATTCAAGGTCATTACTTATGTATGTATTACTTCTTACTTCAGAACAGACGCATTAGCATCATTCCACTACTGGGCTTATACAACAATTACAGGTGAGTAGTAGTGAGGATTTTTATGCTTCTGGGGTAAAAAAAACATAGCATATATAGTTTTTGGCCTGTCTGTTAATCCGTTGATCGCCAAAAAAAAAAAAACATTGATATTGGTCATAACTTGTGAAAAATAAGAAACAGAGCTTTCATATTCAGAATCAGAAATCTAACAGCAAACAGTTTTTGGCCAGTCCGTCTCTCTGTCTGACTGTTGCCATTGAACAAATCTTTGATTTTGGTCATAATGTAACTTGTGAACAGTAAGAGTGATTGGTCTTTGATATTCCTTATGGTAAGGATGGGGGATGGGTGTTTATTTTCATGATTAGAAATCATTAACTTGTCTTCCCTCTGATAATTAGATTCTAACTAAGAATCTAAAAGTTTTCTGCTTTTTTCATTCTTTTAATTCAAAATTCTTGTTATTTTTGTTATTTTCTATTGTTAACATTTTTAATCACCTGTATATTTGCTTAATATAATAAAGTTTACTTTATGAAGCCAGCACATCAATAAAATTATATGGTGATGTTTATTTTACAATATACACTAGAAATTTCTTTATAAAGTCATATTCATACATCAAAAATTTTGTGTTTAGCCATACTATGTCATTTTCTTTTTTTGTCAATGTAACCATGTTTGTTTTATATTGTGATTTCTATGAGGACAAATCTGCTTTATTTTTCTTTGGAGTCTTTTGTATTTTAATTTTCATTCTGTGTTCTAAACATTTCTCAACATTTGAAATTAAGACCAAATGATATAATTGTATCACAATACAATTCAAATAATTGTCTCTTTCACATTTTGGTTTATGGTATGTTGAATTCTTTGCTAGAGAGGACCTAGATGGTTCACTTGGATGGGCACTTGGTAGAAATATCACTTGTGTCTCTCCACAACTACTTGGATTCATTCTCCAGGGAACCAATGTATCTATATGTACCAAAAGTCTTTGGTATATTTGGTCATTGTTTGCTTCCTATGCCAGTATTTGCTTTCACATTGAGATCAACTATTTAATTGCAAGACTATTTCTTTTTCAAATAACAACATATAAACTACTATTTCAAATTTTCGACCATATGGTTTTAATTATCAAGAAACTGACAAAATCACAATTCGTTACATAGATATATTGGGATTTAGCCAGTTCTTGATAAAGACCACTTCACTGTCAAAAATTTAAAATAAGAGTGTATACATCGTTATTTGATATTGCTTCCCTCAAGAAAATTATTTTAAATATTTCATTTTCAGATAATTTTGTTAGTGTAAACTGAAGAGAATTTTTGTTACAGCTTTTAATACAAATACCAATGATAAATTTTCTCAGGAAAATGTGAGCATTCATGATTTTTTTCAGGTCTCACTGGAATTTGTTTGACTCTGATTATCATCATAATGTATGTATTTGCCTCACCATATGGACGTCGATATGCTTTCTCTGCCTTCTGGTTTACGCACAGTTTTTACATACTGCTGTACATATTAATGATAGTGCATGGACTCGGACGTCTAGTACAGCCTCCCCTGACTCATACCTTCGTAATAGGCCCTGTCGTCATCTTCGTCTTGGACAAAATCATTTCCTTGAGCAGAAACAAAATAGAGTGTCGTGTGGTGAAAGCGGAATTATTACCATCAGGTGGGTACATAAGAATGTAACGAATAGAGAGATATTTGCAGAACTTATTGATATAACTAAATAAAAAAGAATTTGTTTCTCTTTGGTTATATTTAGTGATATATTGTTAAAAATACTGCAGTGTGTAAGGCCTTATACCGGTAATGGTTATTAGAGCTTAAGTACTCCAGCCACCAAATTCAATGAAGCTAAGTGTTATGTCTTCATGTCTTGTTTCAAATCCCCTTGTAGTCATGAGGGACAGTCTGTCAGTGTACCTGCTGAAGGCCGTTTGATTGTCACTGGTCAGTTTTTGTACGTAACGATGTGATGTAGAATAATTGAGAAGTAGACAAGTTAAGGAAAGCAAAGTTAAATGGGGGAAATAGACAAAAGTGACGCTTTCAAGGGAATTTATGGATGTCACAATGTTTTGATGTCAGGTACCTCTCCAAATGGGAAAAAAATTTCCCATACAAAAATCGTGAAGAGGTGGAATAATTCTGGTGTCACATTCAATACCAAGAACAAATAGACAATCACAAAACAAGAATGTATAATAGAAATATTTTATCTTTTCAACATATCTTTAGCATAAAATACAAGCCACTATAACCATCTTCTTTTCATTTTATTAGATTTATTTAATGTTTGTTCGACAAAAGGAATGGATTTTAGCTTTAGAATATATAATTTATAATTAATCTTTGAAAATGAGATTTATTGTATTAGATTATTCATAATATACCGGTATGTATTATTAATGCTTTATATCTTAGAATGTAAATGATGAAAAGAAATATTTGAGAAATGATATTATAAAACACAGGAACTGTTCTTTTCAGGATGGTGAGTTGTACCTGTTACTGTGTATACTTCTGTACATGTATGCCACTCATATATATTTTACCAAACTTCTCAAAATTCTTTCTTTGAAAACACTGGATCGAATTTTTTTTTTTTTTTTACAGATGTGACATCACTAGTGTTTAAAAAGCCATTCAACTATGATTATAAGTCTGGGCAGTGGGTCCGAATTGCTGCAAAGGGCCTCCACAGAAGCGAGTACCATCCTTTCACTTTAACCTCTGCACCACATGAAGAGTTTCTCAGTCTGCACATCAGAGCTGTTGGGCCATGGACTTGCTTATTGAGAGACTTGTACAACCCAGACAACCTAGATGAAAAGATAGGTTACCCCAGTGTAAGTATACCAAGACAGAAAAATTGATCCAGAAATTCCAAAGTGAACTCGTATTGTAAACTGTGATTTCATCGTTTTTATGCAAGGATGGGAGGGGCGGGGACTTTTTAATCCCCCGTTTCAAAAAATTTCATTAATTATATAATTCTCGTAGGGGTTTTAGGAGCTTGACTCATAACAAAGAGGTCTGGGTTAAACTCCTGCTGTGTAGACATTGGTGTCCTGTAAGGGTTTTAGGAACTTGGCTCATAACCAAGAGGTCTGGGTTAAACTCCTTCTGTGTACACATTGGTGTCCTGTAAGGGTTTCAGGAGCTTGGCTCATGACCAAGAGGTCCTGGGTTAGACTTGCCCTGGACACTTTTATGTCCTGTAAGGGTTTCAGGAGCTTGGCTCATGACAAAGATGTCCTGGGTAAGACTCCTGTTGTGGACAAATTAGTGTCTTGAAAGAGTTTCAGGAGCTTGGCTTATGATCGAGAAGTCTTGGGTTATATTCCTTGGCTCATGAGAGAGGTCCCAGGTTAGACTCCTGCTGTGGACTCATTGTTGTCCTGTAAGAGTTTCAGAAGCTTGGCTCATGAGAGGTCCTGGGTTAGACTCCTGCTGTTGTACGTATTAGTGTCCTGTAAGGGTTTCAGCAGCTTGGCTCATGTTGGGGAGGTCCCAGGTTAGACACTTGCTGTGGATACATTAGTGTTCTGTAAGGGTTTCAGGAGCTTGGCTAATGACCAAGAGGTCCTGGGTTAGACTCCTGCTGTGTACACATTGGTGTCCTGTAAAGGTTTCAAGAGCTTGGCTCATGACCATGAGGTCCTGGGTTAGACTCCTGCTGTGGACACATTGGTGTCTTGTGAGGATTTCATTAGCTTGGCTGATGGCCAAGAGGTCCTAGGTTAGACTTTTGCTCTGGAAACATTGGTGTCTTGTGAGGAATTCAGGGGCTTGGCTGATGACCAAGAGGTCCTGGGTTAGACTCCTGCTGTGGACACATTGGTGTCTGGCAAGGGTTTCAGGAGCTTGGCTAATGACCAAGAGGTCCTGGGTTAGACTCCTGCTGTGGACACATTTGTGTCTTGTGAGGATTTCAGCAGCTTGGCTAATAACCAAGAGATCCTGGGGTTAGACTCTTGCTGTGGACACATTGGTGTCCTGTAAGGGTTTCAGGAGCTTGGCTTATGACAGAGAGGTCCTAGGTTAGACTCCTGCTGTGGACACATTGGTGTCTTGTGAGGATTTCAGCAGCTTGTCTGATGGCTAAGAGGTCCTGGGTTAGACTTTTGCTATGGACACATTGGTGTCTTGTAAGTGTTTCAGAAGCTTGGCTCATGTCGGGGAGGTCCCAGGTTAGACACTTGCTGTGGACACAGTGGTGTCCTGTAAAGGTTTCAAGAGCTTGGCTCATGATCAAGAGGTCCTGGGTAAGACTCCTTCTATGTACACATTGGTGTCCTGTAAGAGTTTCAGGAGCTGGACTCATGACCGAGAAGTCCCGGGTTAGACTCCTGCTGTGTACACATTGGTGTCCTGTAAGGGTCCTGGGTTAGACTCCTACTGTGGACACATTGGTGCCCTGTAAGGGTTTCAGAAGCTTGGCTCATGACCAAGAAGTGAGTGGTTAGACTCTTGCTGTGGACACATTGATGTCCTGTCTTTTGGTTGAGACTGTACTGGTGCTGTAGCAGTTTCTGGACTAAAGCAGTTTCCGGTCGTCTCGTTATTTGAGATACTTCCAACAACTATATTTGCCTATTGTTCACCATATCACCAAAATTGTTTATATTCATAATCGTATGCTAAAGTTTAGCTCGGTTTTGAAGAAATAAATATAATTTCCACCTTACTTTCTGTGTCTGTATTGTGTTGTTGTATTTCTCGTGTTGGGGAAGTGATGTCAGCCTACCGGAAAGCAAATCTAATTATTTGGCAAGTCTGTGTAACATTTATTAAAATTCCTGTGACTGTTGATTTACTATTTTCCAATCATTAATGTATGTCTATTAAACGATGATGTTAACATCCCATACTGAGCCCCAATACTGCATTAACCATCAAGACCGGAAACTGCTACAGTAAACAAAGAAAAGTGATATTGAAACTTTGTGTGGAAAAGGGGCTCATTTGGACAAAAAGACACCTAAATGTTGAATTTTTTTTTACATTTTTAATTATCTTTATAGTCAAGCATTATTTTTGCCAAATATCAAATATTTTCGTAGTGTAAAAAAATAGTTATCTACCAAAAACCCCCCAAAACGTCTGGAAACTGCTACAGCACCAGTACGGTGTCGCAGAAGACATGGCACATAAAAGGTCCATCCCTGCTTTCAGTGGGTCCTTAGCAAGTTATAAATTTGTAGAGTGACTTAAAACAGTAATCATTCAATCTGTAATGAACATTTTCTCTGGATGTGATATGACTATATACATCTATGTGTGTGTGTGTACAATATAAGTATCTTTTGTTTATATAGGTTTATGTAGATGGACCGTATGGAGAAGGTCATCAGGACTGGTACAGATATGATGTTGCAATCTTAGTAGGTGGAGGTATTGGGGTAACACCATTTGCCTCCATATTGAAGGATATTGTACACAAAAGTAGGATTGCCGATCTCAGATTTCCATGCAAAAAGGTACACAACATCACCACTCTTTTTAATTATGGTTTGGATGTGTAAATCTATTTTAGCAAAGAAGTTGACATCATTGTACATACAACAATATAACACCACTGTGCAAGGTTGTTATACAATATGACAACACTATTTAGGTCTCAGATTATAATAAATATCATGACCTCACTACTATAGTCAATTCAGTTTGTTGAGTTATCTGCCCTTGATAAGAACTCCACTCTCACCATCTATATACATGTACCACAGTGAGTCATTTATACAAAGATGATTGCTGCATGACTGACAATATCTCACCAAGGTCATAAGATCGTACAAGCAAGAAAATGAATTTATCTTAAAGTTATTGTGCAAGTTTTATACTTCACCTAACCATGTTGACAGTTATTCCAGATCCTGAGTAGCTGTTAAAGGTAGGATCTAATTAATATTAAAGAGATTTCTATGCTGATCTTCCATCTGTTACTCTCTTTATAACATTATTTGTTGTCAGGTATACTTTTTGTGGGTGACTCGTACACAGAGACAGTTTGAGTGGATGACGGACATTATAAGAGAAGTGGAGACTGTTGATCAGAAGGAGTTTGTAGAAACTCACATCTTTATTACACAGTTCCAAGAAAGATATGACTTAAGGACCACTATGCTGGTAACTACCTCAGCTTCTATATTAATACAACATATTTATAAACTTGTTTATCCCACCTCTGATAAAAATGCAGTGATTTCATCCGTCAGTTTCAACCAAATTGAATGCTCGTCTTGCATCACATCTTCAACCCACCTGATATAAAATCTATATCTGGTTTGTTTGCTTCGCATCTATGATGTCACGTCTGTATTGTCCATGATTTCAGTGCGATTAACCCTAGAAATGATCATCATTGATGGTAACAGTTGTTTATTTCAGCACATATGACCTAAAAATTCATGTTTATTTTCCTATCGAAGGCAGGTTGAACGCAATATTTATGTTTCCACCAGCATTGTGGTAATGTGACGACAAACGGAATGACTAATTCCAAATTCAGTTTATGAATAAAAATGTGCTGACATGTCCAGGGCACAGATTGAGAGAGATACTCATTACTCATTATATCCCAGTGGTTCTTTTTTATCAATAATCTGGAATTTCTCATTTTGAAAGCAGAAGACGTTTCCGATCTTGGGTGGAAGTTCACCTGAATCATCCGTATTATATATTAGTAGTATTCTAATTATCGCAGACAACAAGTATTGTTGTTACATAAATAAAAAAAAAAAGATGTGGGTGGAGTTATAAGAACTGTGCTTGTATAGTAGGGGTGGCGTATCTGAGCAGTAATGTGTTGGAGAATAATAACTAGGCGAGTTCTATTGAACATTTAGGGAGAAAATCTCAAGTCGTATTCAGAGACATGTATACACATGTTATATGTCTCTGTCATATTAGAATATTATTGAAATCTCACAAGTATTAAGAGATCATTTGAGGGATAAATTGATTATGGAGAACGAGTCATCTGCAGGGGTGATATGGGGTACATAATGTGTATTAGGCAAGGCAAAAGCAGAGCCTAATACAAGTTTATAAACCTTTATATCACGCCGTGTCACCCCAGCAGATGACTCCAGAACTAATGATATTCATACATTAAAATTCCGCAATATATGGTAATTGAACCGAAGGCTGAAGTTACAGGTTTTGTGATCACTCAGTGTCTGGCATCTGTAGGTCGGGCGCACCTTGTCATCCCTGAAATACACGGCTCACAACCTCAGGAATCGGTAAACAATAAGAAATTTTTGTCTTTTGATGAGTTCACAATAAGTTGATTATTTCAGACTGTCTGACTTTTTGATTAATCTGTTGCATATGTCCCCAATCCAAGAAATATGTTAGACTGAGTATCTAAGCCTTACTAATTTTTGTCTAGGAAACACCGTAAATTGTAGATCATTCCCACACTTCAGCATTAGAAACCACAGCAAACTGAGGAATCTAAATAAATAACACGTGACATCTTCAGTGATGGAATCATGCATATTTTTTACTAAACTAGGTCCAGTCATGTAAATTCTGTTATGGTTAAACAGAGTTGTTTCCCATTTGGGCCAGTATCTGATGTAAAACAATATGAGGTCATCAATTTCCTATGAAAACGTCATTTGTGGACTATCATTTCCCTGAGTTTTAGATCAGTTTCAATAGAATTTGATGAAGTCATAACTGTTTAACATCAGATACCATCCCAAATGAGAAGTAACCATTGAATAAAAGTCCAGATCGCATGGTGGATTAATACCGGTATAAACATCAGGAATGGTCTTAGTGTCATTTTCCTACCAGCTCTTTAATACTTTAACTTTTGTATACACAAGAATTAACCCAATTATCCCATAGCAGCTGTAGTGTGGGTCACCTGAGGTTTTGTAATAGGTTTGAATGGACTATTGACATTGAAGATTGAATGTTGCCAATACAATATCAGAGATTATAGGAGGCTTAATTTAAGGTGACATGTAGCATAAATGATACATTGTTAGGATATAGAACGGAATTCTGACTTCTTATTTTCAAATAAAGTGGACAAACTACTATAGAAATTGTTTGAGTATTATATCAGATAAAAGAATATATCGGATTACATGGTATCAGATTAAGTGGAGTCCAAAGAATGATTTGTATCCAAAATAGGAAACTATTGGTATCTTAAATGGTACCACATACAGAAATTGATAAATAGATGTTATCTAAAGATGATCTTTGTGTTTAACTTCAGTAGTCAGGATTCAGCTGTCTCTATAAAGTCAAGCAAATGTATAGCATAACTTTCCTTTTGTGCTTTTATTTTGAATATGATGCCAGATATGTTTTAGAGTCAAGTTCCATGTATTCGTTTGAAAATATAGATGGTAGGTGTCATGCTTACTCATATAATAAAGGAAAATAAATACAATTGTACTAGTGGGTCTTCCCATTACAGCTTCTATGATATAGGAGTATCGCTATCTCATTCCAGTATATTTGTGAGCGTCACTTCCAAAAAGTGGCAGGCAAGAGTTTGTTCACAGGATTAAGTGCTACCACTCACTTCGGACGCCCAGACTTCACCGCCTATCTAAGGGATATTAAATATCTACATCCAACGGTAAGATATCTGGAGGTCTATTTAAGGATAATGATCGGTCTAAGTACAAATACCATATTTGGGTTTTTTTTATTAAATTTGATATCTGAAACATATATGCAGCATTTCATGTTCATAATAAAGTAGTTCCTAAAAGGGTTCAATTCATTCATACTATAGAGATATGTTCTTTACAAAATACTATATAGTAGATAAAATAGTAAATGTGTTGTAGGTGCAAATAAGAATTCCTAATAGTTGTCTCAGTAGTGAGTCGTTGAATGAATGAAATAAATATTAAAATGATGCACAATTTGGGACAGTTTCCTCCAGTGAGCACCATTGCCATCGATACCTCTCTTTTATTACTAATTTTCCTGATGGCACTTTAACTTTATAACATTTCACAATTTCAGACCAAGCAGTTTGGGGTATTTAGTTGTGGTCCTCCTCCACTTACCAACGGTCTCAACAGGTCGTGTTCGATCCTGAACAAACAAGAGGGTGCTACATTTACTCATCACTTTGAGAACTTCTAGTCTGCGGAGAATCAGACCACTCCTGAACTTACAGATACATTTATTGCACAAGCAGAAGTCAACATTTTATCATTCCCCAGCCAGACATGGCTTGAAGCTTGAATTGTTTGCTTTGTCTGTCCTTTTATCATTCCTTTCTTACATCGCACTTCTGTTTTCCAGATAATAACTCAAGTTCCTTGCATCTTATCCAAACTGAATTTCATTACATGTATCAAAAGGGGAAAATGTCTATTGATTTAGAGTTTGTAGGTCAAAAGCCAAGGTCACTACAGGTAAAAATAGATTGCACTTACTTGTTTCTGGATGATAAGTCGAGTTTTCTGCATCCTTTCTAAACCAAATTATGATATCTGGATATTTTTGGCGCAACTGGAAGATGCCTATCAATTTGGGGTCAAAAGTAAAGGTCAACACTTGTAGAAATAGACTGAAATTATTGCTTTCAAGGTGATAAATCAAGTATTATGCATCTTGTACAAACCATGTTCGGATGTATTAAATCTTATCAAAAGGGTAAGATGTCTTTTTCATATATAATATATTGTATAGTTCCACCAGATAAAGGTTATGCTACTACATAACTTTTGGAGTGTTACAAATGTATTACAATGAAGATGTGATCAAATATCTTTACAGGTGAATAAAAATAATTGATATTTTAAATGCATATGTATACTCTTATCTACAGGTGGATAAAAGCAACTTATAGTTTAAATGCATACATATAACCTTGTCACTCAATAGTAGACTTTTTTTTCATAATTATAGTGCAACCTAGATAGAACTCTATTGAAGTGGAACTAGATAACCATGTCATTTTTATGCTTTGTAGTTTATTGATCTAAGTTTTATTACAAATGAATTTGTTTATATGATACATTCTTACCTTTTATGATAATCAACTTCTGAATGACTATGAAATGAATAAACTTTTTAAATATTTGTTCTTTGATAACTCTTGTATGTATGAAGTATGCAATTTTTTTAACAAACATTAGAGCTATCAGAATGGTATACAATCCAAATGGTTTTTAATAGCCCATGTATGAATACAAACAACCCATGATGAACATTTTTGACCGGATTGCAAAACATGTGAAGTCTATGAGTTGGCGAAGTCTATCGTCCGTCCGACTAAAACAATTTTTGATTATTGATACCTACGTCAAACTTGGTAGGTTTGTAGTCATTTATGAATTCTTCTGGACTGATGCGAAATTTGGTGACATTGATGTCACGTTTCAGTGAACACGATGATTTTGCATTTAACAGTTTCTTGCAAACCAATACTGATACACTTGTCAAATATTGTAGGTTTGTAGACAATGATGAGTTCTTTCCGATGATTCAAACTTTGGTAATCGATCTTAATGCCACGCTTCAGTGAACACAGACATTTTGCGTTTAGCTCGGTTTCTTGTATACCATTCATGATATCTATATACTTACTTGTATATATTTAACATTTGTTGTACTTTTTCCTGTGTTTTTCAATGTATAGATAGATTGCTTTGCAGTCCAGTCATATCGTCTTTGGCGTTTTTTTTGTGAAAATTTTGGATTTCGTAAAACAAACTTAAGATTAAATAGCGAATAAGCTAGAATTAATATTTAAATACATTACTGTATTCAAGTTGGAAGAACTGTCATTTGATATGAAGCACTGTATTGCTTTGTACAGTCGATGTAATCATGGTCCTTGAGTCCATTTTAATTAACGACAAATGTTATATACATTTATTTCAATGACACGTTTAATGTAATTGTTTACAATGATCAGTGATTTTCAGTTTTAGATTTATTGATTTTTCAGGATTTCTTCATTCATATTTCCATCCTTTCTTTGCAGTCCAATAAATATAACCATATTTCATCAGATGGTCGTCTAATTTTGATTTGTAATCACATGGCGCATTTGATTGGCTAAGCAATTTTGGTATACATCTATCAACGAAATTTTTCGTATGATCTCGCGTCACATTGCTTTTGGTGACTTTATTCTTGGTGTTCGCAACAAATAGTTTCCAAACGAAACTCACTTTTGACATTAATGATTGAAATTGTTAAAGGGAAAATAAAATCAGAAGGAATAAATCCAATAGTTTTCAGTGGAAGGAGGTATACCCCTCAAAAAGTACGGAAAATTATGTACCTTGCACTGCACACATTGATACAGATTATTGTCCTTTTTCAAGCTATTACATACATTAAATTCAATCCACTGAAAAAATTATTAGGTCCATTCCTAACATACCGTGGTTGTCGTCAAGCTAGAAACCTTAATATGTATTGCAATAGTTTTCAAATGCATAAAGCTCCGATATAACTCGGTGATTAAGTGCTCAATTCGTAACAGAGAGTTCTCGGGTTCGATTCCTGCTATGGGTACACTGGTACCGTTTTTTGGATGAGACCACGAAAACTGATGTCAGGTGTCACGGTAGATGTGTCACATCAAAGATATCTCTTTGCTTTGGATGGGTCTTTTCCAAGAGTTTAAGTTTCTCTGCAATGCACCAGGCAGATGCCGTAACCATATACATGAAATATTCGTTGAGTGAAGTAAAGCAATGACAATCAAATGCGTAATGTTTTATTGGAGGTACACACACACACACACACACACACATATACAGTCAAACCTCGTTATCTCGAAGTCGGAGGGACCGTGGAAAATACTTCGAGATATCCGTAGTTCGAGATATCCAAATTTCGAGTTTAGGATCACAAATCTTGCAGTTGTTAATGTACGCCGATTCATTTGACATTTGTGATTATTATAGTAGATGTACGAGATATACATGTATTTATCAATAAATACGCATACGCATGAAGATGTGCATATTGTATTTTTCCTAAATAATTATATATATATATATATATATATATATATATATATATATATATATATATATATATATATATATATATATATCATTTTCTCGTGATATTTTTCTCATACAGTTAACATCCTGTTAACCATGCATGTGTTACATATTATACAATTTATATCCTCGATGTCCCATATGACCTCGAGAGTAGTAAAGATCTGTTCTTTTCGAAACTTTCCTTATCTGCCATTTTGAAGATGAAACGAAGTTTTTGCTTCATACTAATTCTATTGAACAATTTTCAGAAAGTTGTCGATAAATGTACTTCTTTGCAGATATTTTGTATTGCCAAATACATTTCGTTACAAAATTTCATGAAATTTATACACACATTCATAAATTCGTAATGGCGCAGTCTTTACAACAGCTTTTCAATGAAAAACTCAGTATTTCTTGTACTATATCTCGGCATAGATTAGACAGTGTGGCTCGGTGTACGAGATGCTCGGCTTGTGACCGAGAGATCTTGGGTCTGATCCCCGCCATGGACACACCATTGTCCTGTCTTTCGGACGAGAGAACAAAAACCGAAATCCCGTGTCGTTTGAGTGGAACGCCCTTACTACTTCGGATGGGACCATTGCAAAGGTATAAATTTCTATGCAATACAACAGTCAGATACCGTTACCATATACGTGAGATACAATAATCGTAGAGTTACGTAAAGTAATGATCAATAAAATTAATCACCTATAAATAAAACAAGACCTGGGGCCAGCTGCTCGAAACTTTAACCAGTGGTTAAGCTTACCAGCGATTAAAGTTTGAGAGACAATTAATTTATAAGATTTCCGAAAAAAAATCTAAATTATATTACAATGCTGGTTATATATGCTACATACCACTACACGGAAAATGACTTAACATCTTCTCAATTTGATAAGTAATGAAATTCAACAATTCTCCTTAAAGGTATGTCAAATGAAATTCAACCATTGGTTAGCTTAACGATTGGCTAAAGTTTCGAACAAGTGGTCACAGATTGCCCAGTGGTATCGCTCTGGATTTCATATCGGACCACCCGGGTCCGACTCCAGTTGTCATTTGGGGATTTTTCAATGACTTACCTTCTGCTACCAATCTGTCAACCGAGGTCTCGTGTGCGGTACACGTGGGTCCCGTTTAAGAAGATTAATCTGTTGCATGGGGAAAATATGAAGTCGTGCACAGCGCGGGTGAAATAATTTAAGCATGGTTAAACAATTTACAAATTAACTTCTTTGATTCAGATCTATGTTTAGTGTAGGTACTCGACATTCTATCTCCATTTAAAATGTAGGTCCGCAGCAACTATTGCTATTGCCTTGGTGGTACGTATGTGAACAAAGGACCGCTAAGAAGTGGTGAGGGTTGGTCTAAGTTCTTCGCTTAAAACTAACTTGATTGCCATGTCGTCATGAGATACGGAGTGAATCTTGTAATATACCCGGTATTAGTGCAAGCTGTTACATTAGCTCTAAATCTGTAAGTACATGTGTCCATATAAATTGCGTTAGCCATTACAGTTGTTGTAGATAAAATGATATATTCTTCACAATTTTAAATTGAAAATTGAATTTAATTCTAAACAACAATGCATTTATAAATAAAATTAAATTTTTAAACAAACAAGTGTTATACTATTTGCCACAGGAACACATCTAATGGTTCCATGATGAATCCAGGACAAAGCCTGGATGAGGGCACAGGGGTCGAAACCCCTTGGCATTTCTTCGGTCTTTATGTATAGGCGCTGTTGAAACGATATTACTGAATTTAACTCCGTAAATCTGTGAGTCCACTTCCTTACTTGCGTATTTCTGGGTACATGTATACACTCGAGTGTTAGATTACTAACACCATGCATTAATTATGTCTGATAAAGTTTTATGTTTATACGTATTAATGTCAATATGTTTGTGTTTGTTGGGATTTGTTTTTACCAATTTCTGAGTTGTATCAACGGCATGACCGCAGGAGACAGTGTTGGAAAATAGTTCCCAGGTCGTCATGGGTCAAAGAAAGAAACATCAGTTGGTTCGTTTATCCGCAGACCTACTGATCCATCGGCGAAACAATGTATACAGGGATCGACAATGGCGATAAATCTCCCCGGCCTCACTTCAGTCCAAGTAAAGAAGGGGAACGGATTGTCGTAGTCCAAGTAAAAAGCTACGTAGATTTCTTTTTCATGAATGTCCTGAAAATTAAAAGACAACAAAACTTGTATTTGCGAATTAATTGGTATAAATTTGAGAATGAATGAAAACATTTATTTGGTCTTCATAGCGGGTGTGGCTAGCCAAACAGGAGACGCTCACTCCTCCAGGGAACTTGGTCTCACCTCTTCATTTCAGGGATCCGTGAATGTCCACTGTGGAATTGTTTTTAGTATCATGGTCACGTGACATCAGTTACTTTCGTAATTTACATGAACGTCACATTTATTCCCTTTGCAGTGTGGGACTCGTTAAAAAGTCCCCCGCGGAGGGTTTGACTTAAGTGTTATTATACCCCTTGGCAATGGCACTCTCTACACAGTGTTGGATCACATTCATGTATATATACAGTGCTGAATTATATTTGTTTCGTCTGTATGTATGCACATTAATGGCATGTGTGGCTAGCCTAACAGGAGACGCTCACTCCGTCCGGACACCTGGTTTCACCTCTGAATTCCAGTGGTCTGTGAATGTCCACTGTGGTACATTGTTGTTAGTGTCATAGTCACGTGACACCAGTTACTTTCGTATTTTTAAAACGTTTTAAGAGCACAACAAAATCAATGTTTCAAAAATGCTTGTGAACATAGGTAAAGAATGTGAAATGAAATACGGACGAACGCAGTCTTCCATTTCTCCGATTCATCGGTACTGAAGTATTCTAATAAAATATTTAAGGAAATACATACATGCAATACAAACAGAAAGTTATAAAATCGAACATAATGGTTTTACGGCCTTCAGAACAAGTAATTCAAATGTATAATGACAAAGATTTAATCCCATAGCGATAAAATAGTAAACATCTCAAAAGTCCTCCGAAGGGAAGTAACATAAAACAAGGAACAATTTCAATAAATTCACCAAAAGAAGGTCAGGAGACCGATATATAGTGAATTCTGAGTTTATTGTTCTTTGTGATAAAATAGTGCATTCGGGTTCTGTGACATCCAAAGTAGATCTAGACGACTGTACTGTTACATGCAAGGGGCACTCGCGTAATAGTTTTTTCATAAATAATAGGCTTAGGCGTTCCCAAAAGAATCTAACACTTCTGTAATGGTAAAACCTAAAGGTCGTATTCGTTTATGTGCAAAGTTATCGAGATTATAAAGCATGCGCGGATCCAAAGAGGTGTACCGGGGGTTTAGACCCACCATGAGATTAGGTGAAAATTACTGTTCTTGTTATTTTTCTATGTGAAATAAGTAGAGATGCAACGATACAGCTCCTCACGATACGATACGTATCACGATATTTGAACAGCGATATGATATGTATCATGAAATCAGGGTTAAAATGTACCTGTTCGATTTCATGAAGATCCTACATGTTTAAAAGAGCTTTGGGAGAAAAAGAAATGCACATTACAATTCATACTAGAAATGAGGTACAAACTGATACAATATAAAGAATATACTGAAAACATTTCCATTTGGTCTTTTTCTTACAATTTTTTAAATATGAAACATCTCTATTTATCATGGAAATTGCAACATAATTTTATAATGAGTAACATTGGCGTATGGTTGCGTATCGTTTGAGTTCCCAATCGTATCGTGTATCGTATCATGACCCATGTATCGCGATATATCATATCGCGGTATATCGTTGCATCTCTAGAAATAAGTTATTTTACACTCAAAAACATAGTGAACCCCCTCTCTAAAAATTCATTGGGGGTGGACCCCCTCTCGACGAAATTTCTGGATCCGCGTCAGATTAAGTATAGGTTCGCCCGTATCGCTAATACAGGATCTGAACCCAACTGACACCCCTGTTGTGGTAAACTTAGCAAGTTAGCTCGCCCATAGACATAAACTGAAAGTAGTCTATGTCTCTGACTCGCCAAAAAATTTAACCTGGATATTAACTTTAAAACCATAAGAGATGGGGCTTTAACATTTCTCATGTGTATTCCTTGTCGCTTGTGCCAAGACCTTTCATTTGGGTACCCAAAAAATTCTTTTTAGCTTGTGACACTGACCTTGAAGTATTACATGCTTTAAAAAATTTTCACCTTGCCCATAGCTTATAAACTGTAGCAGATATAACTTAAATATTGCATGAGCGTATTCCTTGTGACAAGACCTTTCATTAGGTATCTTTTTTTACATTTTGACCTTGACCTTGAAGAATGACCTACTCACAAAAAAAAAACTTTTGCCTTTAAATTTGGTTGCCACCGGCGAATTCTGTTATCTACTGACAACTTGTTTTTGTTACTGCTGTGGGACAGAATATGATTTCAAAAAGAAAAAGAAATGCAGTTTCATCTATTTTCTTTATAGCTATGAGTCTATAAGTACCTGAATGTAGATACAATGACGACCTCTGTAATGATGCCACCTGTTTATAAAGGCCACAATGAACAACCCTGAACTGAACTGAATGCCCATCCAATTCTCCACAGGAATCTCGTCAATATCATCTATCATACTCAAGGTAGGAAATTTCCTTGCTGCAAATCGTTTTGCCCTATCCCAGTCGTGTTGTGTTGTATGTAAACGAATCCTCAAGTTTGCTCCATCATGTACAAAGAATGGATCAAAGACAGGCATGTGATAAGTAGGTGTTCCAGGCATGAAAACATTCTCATGATGTGCAAATTCTTCGTTTCGCCGACTGGATGTTGTGTTCGTGGCTGCTTTCTTGATGCAGTGTTGTTTGTGGTTCGGCCAGTCTACGGTTTGACATACCTTAGAACAGTATGGAGAAGATCTACAGCGCTTACATACTTTCAAATTGCCTTCTACGTTACATGTTGCGCATTTCTGTAGAGCGTTCCCGCTTGCAGAAGAGCCGTTGGATTTATTTCCATTTTTACTCTCTTTAATTTTGCTTGCCGTTGCGTTTCCTTCTTGATCTGGGTGTGTTTTGTGTTTTGGTTTTCGATAGCTGACTTTATCGGCACACTCTTTTTTATGAGATGGCCAGTTTTGTTTCTGACAGTCTCGAGAACAGTAATAGACTTTAAAACATCCAGTGCAACGCTTTAGATCTGTAGATTTCTGGCAACAATTATTACATACTGTGTCCATCTGTTAAAATCAGAAAGCATAATTTATTCACATTTAAAGTGTGAAGTAATTTCATGAATGAGAGTTAATTCAAATCAGGTGTAAGATTTTCGAAAATATCTCTTGTTCTGTTTTAATCAACATTTCAACAACAGGGTGTCGAAACGATGACTAATATAAAAAAGGTTTTATCTTACTTGTGTTGTCATTTTATGGGGTGAGATGGGCGGGGGGGGGGGTTAGTGGTGACAAATTAAAAATTTTATCCATTTAGTCATATCTGTGGCTGCCAGTGATACCAACACCCCCTATATAGTGTTTATTAACTAAACGAAAGTTGAATCTTTTTTCAAACCAGTTGCCGCACGTCCTGCACGCGCCAAAACTGAAAAGGGGGTCCTAGCATTGCTTGCAGTTAACTATTCGAGTATTGGGGTTTAGTGAGGTTGTCTGTCTGTCTTTTGCTGCTAAATAGACACACCACGAGAACTTCAATTCTAATGATGGTTATGCAGTATTTCATGGTAAAATGACTTGGGAGTGGGAACTAGGGGAAAGGGGGAGCGGAAGTCTCTCCCTGAGATTCTAAAAAATGCAATTTTATTAATTGATACCTTTTACTTTAAGTAAGTAAATTTACAATCCAAAAAACTGACGAAATTGAACCCTTTCTCGAAAACATGTACATTTGTATGTAATATAAAATTATTGGATCCTCTCCGGCTCTCGACAGTCATGGAAGTCTCGTATGGCATTCCAACTGGGCAGTTTCACTTGACCTTACTTAACCAGGAATTGAACCAAAACTTGATATGTGAGAACTTTCATTGAATTCCAAATCAGCAACATAGCACATTCCTTCCATCTTTGGTCATGGAGAAATCTTGAAACGTACAATATTCGTGGAATCTAAAGCGATATGCCTTGCTTTTACTTCGAATATAACGTATGTCATCCACGTCATCGCAAAGTTCTAGGTAATCCTTTAAGGAGAATGTATACAGAAGTTCCAATCCAGTGATTCCCCGTCCTTTCCCCTAATATGTGAAGCGAAGGCATGCTCGCGTAGCGAGCACTTCATGCATAATTATGGTAACACGTAAATAAAAAAGCCAGAATTTACTCTGACTAACTATACACTAGACCTTAAAAAATCGCTGTATTCAGTGCGGAACCGCACGTGCATGATTTACTCCGTGATTAACCTGTACATTATGTAGGCCTTTCATGGGTCGATAAAATAATGACCTAATCTACATTAATAAACTTAAATTATCTGCTATAAACTGCGACGTGCCTCTCTATATTTTTTACATCGTCATCAGTATAATGCTTTTCATCTACGTCATCTTTTAAAAAGTTAATTATTACATATTTTGAAAATTTTATCAATAGTTTATATAGAAAGTTTCTGGGCTGATATAGAGCCATAAAAGCCCGCAAACTTCCTATCAGCCCGGGGACTATTTCTAGTTACGTGACGTCACTTATATTTGACGTCATACCGTACGCAAACAAACATGGCGGACAGTACTATTAACGAAAATACGTCGATTTATAAAATTAAATGTAGATGGACGGTTAAATATGTAATAAAAAGGTTATTGACTGAATACGACGAAATATGACCGCCCTCGGTCTTTGAGCGGATGCGGACCTCGCAAGCTCGGATCGCTTTACCGCTAAAAGACCTCGGGCGGTCATATTTCGTCGTATTCAGTCAATAACCTATAAATATCGACGTCACTGCAGTGCGCGTGAAATTAAATGCTTTTAGATATGGATCTGCGTTTAAATACATCGACGCCATACATGTAGTTTTGTGCGCGTGAGATTCACTGCCCTATCTCGAAACGCGGAGATGTTTTTCAGAGAATAATGGGGCTGTTTCACTGTACGTATCCGTTTTGAGTTTTACATATTGCAGCATTCTTTTAGGAGTAAAGGCAAGAGAGATTCCGAATGCATGAGGGGGTATGACTTTGGTTTTATCCTAGGCCATAATGCAATTTTTCAGTAATTCTTTACAAATCCTGTTATAAATATTTTGAAATCCACATTTGATTTCACTGAAGAAGTATACATACATTATATATATTTCATTATTTTCTCATTTAAGATTATAATCATGGTAAAACAAAAGATTAAAAAATAAGATTTTACTTAGAAATTGAAGATAAATCCCGAGGAGTATACCTCATAACAAATCACGAATCTGGATCATCTAAGCGTTTGTGAAAATTCCCCATTTACATGAATCCTTCATCTGTGCTCAGAAATTAAAACTGGAGAAAATAGAAACTTAATACACAATTAGTATGGGTACTGTAATGGAGGATAAATAGAAAGTTGTGAACGTTTTGTGCACAGCAAAAATTTAGACCTCCAACTTTGCCTTTTTATTTTAACAAAATTATTGTTCATGTGTGTAGCGGTATATATGTTATATGTACATTGTACAATACATTTTGGGCATATGGGAGAAATTATTATTACCATTTGGTTAATTTGCTTAGCAGCCGGAGCCATCACGAAATCAAACAAAAATAGCAAACTTACACCTGTCTAAACACACATGCGGGAGCACGTGGGTGACTTTACATTGAGAAATTCCCAACATATTACTAATCTATTATGGAGACGTATTACTAGTCTATTATGGATTAGGTCTTGGGAATTTCTCAATGTAAGGTCACCCCTGTGGCGGGAGGAGGCCGACGTCGACGATCCGTATCTCGTATCACACTTTAATCTCCATATCCATTTCTTTTTAATAAACCAGGTTCCATGGTAGTGCCATTGATATGATAATCGAAGTACTTTTAAAAGTCAAGCTTTGGAAACAAAGAGCCACGTTTAATCCATAATAAACAAATGAGACAAGATCAAGTCACACATATAACCACCTTTTCACTTTCAAATACAACGGATACGCAAAGGCATCATTAATCCCAGCATTGGAAACGGTAAACATAGATATGTATTTCCGGAATTTGCTATCAGATTTTCCAAAATATTCACCAAGAATGTACATTTTGAAATTAAAATCACAATTTTTTTCACTTTTTGGGACTGAGGCACAGGGGTTATAACTGAAATGCATATCTATACATTGTACGTTTTTTGGGGGGGGAGGGTCATCAATCGGCGTATTACAAAGAGATATGACAGGTTTTGTTGGCCTTGACTATATAGATACATTTGATGAGCGTCAATATCTCAAAGTAAGCGGTGTAAATGTAAGTCATATAATTCATTGATATAAATGATTTGAAGATCACGTTATATCAAGCTCGTGAAAGATAAAGTTTTTTTCAGAAATAATTAATAAGTACGCGCCAAGTAAATAAACTTCCTTTATCTAGGTGGATGATGTGCTAGTCGCTAACCTAATCAATTGGAAAATTTACAGATATCTATAATATTTTATTTGATTTCAAATGTTTATGAGTGAACATATTTTTCATTAACAGAATAATTCGGGAAAAAATTTGAACCATTGACTTTTTTGACAAAAATTTCCAAATAATGACTCTTGACAAGGTCAAGCGATAAGAGTTCAGCAACAGTAATTAAAACCTTTCAGAGATTAAATATTTTCTAAATTGTTTAAATCTATAGTTATACATATAGTTAGATTTTTTTTATGTTTTGTTTTTTGAAATTGGGGGATTTTAAACATTGGTGAACACCAATATTTAGATATCGAGATACTATAGATAGTTTTCATATGCATAATTTAATATAACTGAGTACTATCATGGAAATATATAACCAATATCTATACAAGACGTGTGCATAAATCAACCATGTTATGCAAGGAATTTCTCCAAACTAAGGATCCGTCCGCATGATGTTTTGCAATAATAAAACCATTGAACAATGGTAAAATGTTTTCAAGAGTGAAAATATACACAATTTTCTAAAATACATATTTTTAAAAAATTGGTAAGAATATAAAGCAAAAACTCCAGTTTCACCTCCAAAATGGCAGGAAAGAGAGGTATATGTAACTCCAATAATATGATTGTATTAATAAAGGTATTATGTTCAATGCCTTACTTTACAACAGTATGATGTTGCAAATCATGTGAACTATGTAAATACATTTATAACTACTGTAAACATCAATGACTTGTAAACAAACTTGTTTATAAGTCCTACAATAACATTATATGAGATTTTGTATGTAAAATTATGTCTATTTTGCTTGTAATATCCCCGGCATAAATTTGACTTCTTTGTGTTTGAGACTGGTAGGGAGCTGTCTCAATGAAATTTGAGTTTTTCTCAAATTTCTGACTCACATGAGCTGGATAAAATTCTGGAACTCAATTCGAGATCGGACTCAATCTTCGATCTCAACCTGAGACGGAAATGTTTTCGTGGGACACATTTTTGAGTTTTTGCTCAAATTTGAGATTTTTCTCAGATTGAGCAAAATCTCAGTCTCAAACTCATACGTGGGACGCAGGCCTGGGACATCGATCTAGCACAGGGCGACCGCTTACTTGTAACGTCACACTATATTACTTGTGACGTCACGCTGCTCCATCATGGGTTTTGTGTTTTACGTTTTATGTCTAGAACAAGATAGATCTAATATAGCGAGAAAAAGAATCAAGAATCACTTCGAGTCCCAGATTGAAAGGTATCAGTCTCGGGCGACATACTTCGACATTCCAACCTCGGCTATCGTCTCGGTTGGGATTAAGTCGAAGTATGTCGCCCTGGACATCTGGAACTCGAGGTGATTCTAGACTCTCATAATCCTGTTCTGTCATAAACATGATATCAGATATAATTACATGCATACAGTGCATACAGATACAACCAAACGTGAAAACGTGAAATTACGAGTTTGTATTATATTATTATTATATTTTATTATCTGCAATGCATCGGGCATCTGTCATAGTATCTTGATATTTCGTAAATTCACGTTTTGATTACTCCTAATCGTTTTGCCAATTTAATATGATGTAAGGGGCAATACACCGTTCCACTTTTCAGCATAGAAAGCGATGTTTAGCGAATTTTTTATTGTTATACTTATGACGTCATAATCAAATGTCGGACTTGTCGAACCTTGCATGACGTCATCATAGCCAGATTTTGCGCGAAAGTGCTTGACTTTTGACGAAAGTGGAACGGTGTATACCGGACAAATGCAAAATTACCGCTTAGATTTGCGTCAAATTATTATGACGTCACATTCCAAACGTTAACGTCATAGTGAAAATTCCCGCAAAAAGTGGTTTGTCCGGTGTAAGACCCCTTACATCATTTGAAATTGGAAAAAGGTCCTTGACCAGTACAACTATATTTCCAACTCTGCTTTTGGTCGTTTTCTTCTTTCTTTCAGTTTGAAATGCAAGGAGACGGATACACTCGTCATTGTGAAGATGCAGTTTCTCATTTATACAAGGCAGTTAAATGAGCTTCGTCGTCCGTTATCATCCGTCAGGCGGCGCTTGTGTACTACGAGTTAGAAACGGCGTTGAACGTTAGCAACCTTATGACGTCATAAGAACGCTTTATTGTTCTGTACGTCATCTTTGCGGGAATACGTTTTATTTCCGCCCTTATTAGGACCGCAGTTCATGGCGGCGAAGCCCATTAAGGAGCGATTTTCGTGCACACTTATTGAACCGTTTATAATGTTTGCATACAATGGATCATATTTATAGACACAGACGCTGTCTACTACTGTAATCGTGAAGATTCCATTACAGTTAAATATTGTGGAAACATGACATTATTTCGATTTAATTTTAAAATATAAATCCTCAAATCTATACAAGCCAATTACATTATGTCAAAGAGGCCTTCCAGGAATAATGGATACATGTACATTTTTACACATATCTTCGAGAATAAAACTCCGATTATTTAATTAAAAAAAAAAATACAAGTATATGTACAAGTTTACCTTGATCGTCGCATCTATATCTTGTCAATGCCAGTACTATCGCTACCAGTAATTTATATTCATGTTAAAAAATTAAAACGAAAGTGGAAGTTTACATAGAATGGTAAATCAGTTTCTGAAAATAACATTAGTACGCATTTTGGTAATGTGCCAATTTTTTTTTTTTAACTTTATAAATAGAACATACGTTATCAAGTGACGAACTTGAGCAATTTATTCAATATATCTCCAATTACATCATCGAAGTTTGTTTGATTAGTTTTTTATTTTAGAACTACGTCATACCAAATTATTGTTCTCATATTGTAACGGTATCCGCTTGATGCATTGTAAAGAATTTTAAAAACATGAAGCAGTGAGGGATCTTCTACGTGCATCGGTGTTTACTGTCTCATTCCAGATGACAGGAATACCGATGATCCGCCGGTGGGAGTCGAACCCAGGACTTCTCGATCAAGACCTAAGCACGTGACCGACTGAGCTACGCCGGGTCCACCATCAATTCCCCCCTTCTTACATTATTATTATTTTGTTGTTGTTGTTATTATTATTATTGTTGTTGTTCTGATTAATTTGTAATTATCCGTGTGAAAACAGAACATTCACTGACACACTGGGGTTGATAACCCAAAACATTGAAGTCATTAACTGGATAATGTTAACAATAGCCAACATCAGAACATCTACCAGAATATTGGATACTTTAACTATAATCATCTGTGAAGAATCAGTGTCGGGTATACTAAATAGAACTTTTGATCACCCATATAGCCTATCAAAGCTAATGCAGTTCTCCTGCAAGGTATGTATCTGACGACTCACTACATGTACTTGCAGTTAAAGTATCTGCGAACTCGCTGAAGTTTGTACTAGGAGTATTTTTGCACTCTTACAACAAACTAGCCTCTGTATCTAGTGTACCTTGCCACTTCAATACAAAGTTATCTAGTACATCTTAAAATGCAGTTAAAGTTGTATGATTAATACAGATTGTAGTAAAATAGATCCAATGTCAGAAAGGACATTAACAAGACTCAAATCAGCCTTTAATACGGAGTACCTTAAACTACTAATGAAATCTGAAAGTATAAGAATTTCTTCAGGTAAAAATAATATCTTTCTGGACCTGTTTTGCTAGATTTTGTCCAAAACTTTTCCAATAGTGTTAAAAACATAAAATCCTGAATTAAAAAGTACAAGTTCATTCACATGTACCGTGTATTTAAATAGCATACACACAAAATTTCACCAGTTGGTTTCTGAAAGGGCAATAAGAAAGTATCATTTCAGTATTCATTTTGTGCAGACATCTGAAAAGAATGTTTCTTAAAGGAAGATTTTCTCTTGAACACATTTGCTCTACTGTGTATACATCCCTGGGAGAATCTGGCTAAAAAATGTTTTTTTTTTTATACGGAACCATCCTTGGTCCAATCGGAACGTCATCGCCATTTTCGTATTAGCGTACCGAAATGGCCGAGTTGTTACGAATGTCATTGGTCCTACAGAAAAAGTTGAAATTGAGAAGTTTATGCCAATCAGATAGACACACTGATAGACGAAAGGTGAGGGCTGATTACAAAAGCTGACTAGATCTTTGGTCAACTCTAGCCAAGCATTTTATTGACTGTTGAAATTAATACATACATGTATATGGAAATTATTTTATGTATATTGCAAGATTAACTAACAGTTGGATATTGATCAAAGAAGAGTAAGCCATGTTAAATACAATTCTTTATTTAATACTAAATGGGAAATAAATAAACAGATTTCCTATATCACATGACAATTCTTCATGTAGTAAATGAAAAAAAAAACCATAAACAAGTGAAGCATACCGGTCCACAATGAAACAGGCCAGTAGATGTAAGTAGTGGTATATCCAAAAATACATGTACTCAATACAAAATACAGTGTAAAAGAGTATATACTCAAGGCTGAATATCCACTTTAATCCTTACTACTTTTCTTTGCAATTCTTAGATTAGGTGATTCAGATTCCCAAAGCTCTTGATTTTGAACAAATCTCGGGTCAATAATATTGTAACGGATTGGCTCAGAAACTGATGTAGGATCTGCTGCTTTGATTTCAGAGGCTTTGATAGCCTGTGAACAGGAATTATGGTAACTTGAAACAGGTGCTTGATTTAAACATCCTGGTGACACTGACTGATTGAATATGTCAAATCCTGGGGGAGGTTTACTGAAATCGTGTTGTACAGCAGTAACTCCAGGAAAATTGTAACTGAACTGAGGCGGTGGAAACTGTGCTGGCACGTTATTAAATTGAACAGTTTCATTGTTGGGGACAAAGGATGAATGTGATAACAAGCCTTCTTGAATGGTTTGATTTTGTAACGATGTACTATCACTAGTTTTGCTTTCATGATGCATACTGTCACTGCCATAATTTGAAGATTGCTTTTTATTTCTGGGAAGTTCTGTTGGTAAGGGTATATTACTAATAGTCTCTGGTAATGTTTTACATTTGTCTTTAATAGGTATTGACTTCTCCCTATCTATGCATGAAGTTGATGAAGAATTGTTTTCAGATTTACTGACATTTGATATGCTGTGTGTTATGAGTTTGCTCTCTGAAGGTTTAGAGGATGGAAAGTCCTGTTTCCTTGTATTTCCTGATGAAATATTTTCATAGTACATGGAAGGGGGAGCAAATTCTTGTATTCTTTCAGAACGCTTGTCTTCAAAATATTTATCCTCAGAGGAAGCAGGAAACAACTCTGAAAAAGAGAAGATTAACATGATCTTTGAATATCATAGAAACATGATATAAATCAAAAATGAAAATAAATAATCATAATATTATCACTACAATATATAACCTCCAATATAACATTTACTTACTACTTATTCATCTAAATTAGATCTCATTTGCAAAGTGATTATACATGTGACAATAACTTGTATCAAATTCATTCATGACATAGCATTGAAAGAAGCTCATTTGCCAAGTGTTATTAATATTTATTATTATTATTATTATTTATTCAGGCAAAGCATAATAATGATGGTATATTGAAATGCAAATTCATTTAGGGTTAATATTATACAGTTGTTGACTAGGGTTGAGGTCGACAGCTGATTTGTTGGACCCTTGGATGAACTGTTGACCACGGCTTTTGGCCTCGGTCAACAGTTCATCCTCGGGTCCAACAAATCAACTGTTGACAGAAATCGCAGACAACAACTGTTTTGTTATACTTTTTATATAAACAAGAAGGAAAGATAACTCTATTTTGAATATGTCGAGGGCTCCCTAATGGGGGTTTGATTTGTACAGAATTAATTTCATCGCTGAAAATGATTAAATTTACCAATATTCAGCGTCTAACTGAGGGAATCAATAAAATAAACTTAAATTTAAAAAAAAACTCGTTACCATAACGGCATTCTAGATCTCGTCGGTAAACAGTTTGTCACGTGACCGGTCCAATAGTCGATTTTAACAACTCGTTTGGACCGGCTGTTTTTAACAGTAGATTTATTGGACTTTTTTTTTTAATATAGATTATTAAGGGTAAAATAGTAAAGGGTATAACAAAGGTAATTGTATTGACTTTATCACATGCTCACGCTATGATATCACACTCCAGATGTTATCACAGTTCAAAGATGTTATCATAGTTCATACATGTTATCACAGTTAACAGATGTTATCACAGTCCATAGTTTTTATTCCTGTTCATATATGATATCACATCTCATAGATGATACTTATGTATATATAGATATATATACATGTATTCCATAAAGTTATATACATGTATTCCAAATAGTAATTATCACAAATAAAACTATTTTCTTTGCCTAGGATAACCCATAAAAGTAGAATACACTACTTATTTCCAATGGGGTCCTATACTATATAAGTTAAAGGTACCGGTACATGTATACAAGTTTAAGTACCTAAATCATCAACACAAATCAAAATATTGGCAAAGGCAGTTGGTTATACTAATTTTGACAACTAGTATAAAATTTCAAATATTATTAAGACATACTAACTTTATTGAAAATGGCAAACAGGTTTTTTATTTAATTGATAGTTACATATATCTAGAAACGTGTTTGTATGTATTTAAAAGCACAGTGCAGGCAATCTGGTTTTCAAGTGTTTAATGGTGAACAAAACTGCAAACCTAAAATAATCTACAAACCTTCGCCATGTCAACCATTTATTAAACGACACACTTATAGAAAACATATTTCTAAAAATTCTCAGTCATAGATCAAAAGGATGTACAAATTCATAGTCATAATTTCACTCACTTTCTTTGCCTTTATCCCATTCTCTTTCTGGAGCATTCTTCTTAAGGGATTCATCTCTAATCAACAATCCTGGTTCTTTTTTCTGTATGGCTGTACCTTCCTTCTCCTTAGAATTCTCTTCTAATTTTGGTCCTATCACATCATCTTCATCAGAGAGTACTGAAAAGATAGAGCAGAACATTATTTTTAAATATCAATAATGAAACTGAAACAATAATTGACAATACATTACAAACGACACAAGAGAGAATAATCTGTATATATATATATATATATATATATATATATATATATAACCATCTACAATCCAACCTCAATGACTGGAACATCAAAAAGTCGAAGACTCGAAGGCCCCTCACACTTCGAGTTATCAAAGTTTGACTACATATAAGTGTCGAGCTAGCATATACTGGTTGATGGATCAGGGGTGAGAAGTTCAGGGTTTGAACCCTTCCTATGAAGTTGATGTCCTGTTTTTGGGATGAAACATGAAAACTGAGGCCCCGTGTAACATCAGATATTGGAATGTATAAATTTCTCACTGTTTTGAATGGCTCCATTGCAAAAAAATTGTTATCTTTACGATAGAAATTTCTATACAATGCAAACGGCAAATGCTGTCATCATATTTGTGAAATTATCTTGGCATAAAGCAAGAAACATACAAATAAATATATTGATTCATAAAAAATCAACTAAGACATATGACAACAGTGTCTTCAATAGATACCAGTACTGACATAAAGGAGTCTCTAATATACTTACATGTACTGACTTTTTTTCAAACTTTTGTTTGAAATATGTTATCAACCCAGTGTCTCATCTGTTCCTAGATACGTAACAATGTACTGAACAAAGTATGTGGTGAACAACATAACCAGATTTCTCAAAATGTACTGAACACAGAAACCAGATGCTTCAAAATAAGTCAAAAGTACTGAACACAGTGACCAGATATGTCAAAATGCACTAAATGCTGTAACACAGTATGTCAAAATGTAGTGAACACAGTTCCAAGATATGTCAAAAATGAATAGAACACATTGACCAGATACATCAAATTGTATTGAACATGGTAACCAGATATGTCAAAATGTAGTGAACACAGTTCCAAGATATGTCAAAAATGAATAGAACACATTGACCAGATACATCAAATTGTATTGAACATGGTAACCAGATATGTTAAAATGTACTGAACACAATAATCAATAAGGTCAAAATGTTCTGAACAAAGTAACCATATATGTCAAAATGTACTGTACACGGTGACTAGATCCATCAAAATGTACTGAAAACCATGACTAACCTTGATGTGAATCTGATCCAAATAAACCACCTCCTTCTCTTTCCAGCTTCCTTTGTTTTACTTTTGCTAACCGTGCCTCCATTATTGCTTTTCTCTTATTCTTAATCCTTTCTTTTCTGTCTCTTCCTTCCTTCGTCTAATATGTTAATAAAATAAAAGAACTTGTTGAGCATAACATCACAAAATTTTGGTGAATAAAACTGGAAATCTCCTGGTCCAATAAAGAACACAAATGTGATAATCGTTTAATGTTACTTTTAAATCACAGTTTGGTTAGTATTTGGTTAGAATTTGGTTAGTATTTGCATCAACTAAACAATTTTTTTTGTGATATGAACAAGGTAAAGATGTCATTACATTTATGGTTCAGAATGAATAGTGATCCCAGCATTTTGATAAAGTAAGGGTGTGAAGTATGAAGAAGAAAAACAAAACAATTTGAATTCTTTTCCATAATTCTTTTAAAATCCCATATCATTAGGACTTGTATTCACAAGGAGTAGCAATATGTAAGAAATGATAACAGAAAACAGAAACAAAAATATAATGCACCGTCACATCTATATTAAGCAAAGCTGTACATCAAACACTCTGAGCATCATGTGACAGTCTGAAAATGCAATGTTCTAAGACGGACAAATACCAATAAACCTTTTCACAAATTTGATTCACATCCTCCTTACATCAGTTCGGCATAGCTCAAACAACAACATATCAATGAGATGTGACTTAGTTGAGAATCATCAGTTTAGTTGACTATGACCTTTACCCTGCATGTACTTCGAAACTACTCAAGTTCCCTCCCTCCTTGGCAAGTCTTTATGTCGGCATAGATGTTTAGTTGGTAAACACACTGTTTGTTTGTTTACTCTTTCATGTTACATTATTCACTTGCCTCATTGCAGATTATGCCTTGAGTGACCTCAAATTTTTAGTCTATGCCACAAGAAGCACCATGGTATCTATTGCACACTAATGTAAACAAAACAACGCCGGGTCTTGATTTCTACTGTCTCAATGAAAGCACACAAAGGGAGGCAGAAGATAATATGTTACCTAAATGAAATCTTTCTGACTACAAAATTCAAACACATGTTGTCAGATTAATAATACAATGTCATATCACTGGAAAAACCTAATGCCAAGAATAGCTTGAAAACACAAAAATGATGATACAGATTCAGCCTGATGTCTGACCTCATTCTGCATATCCAACCATTGTCACACCAACAACCAAGTGCACCTTTGTTACAAATGTGCTTTAAAGTTTGAAGTGTGTACATGTACCTTGTTTCTGATGTCTGTAAGGGTACAAAGTATATGTTTACCTTATTTTTTATGTCTATATGGGTGTCAAGTTACCTTGTTTCTAATGTCTGCAAGGGTATCAAGTTTACCTTGTATCTGATGTTTGTAGGGGTATCAAGTTTACCTTGTTTCTGATGTCTGTAAGGGTGTCACGTTTACCTTGTTTCTGATGTCTGTAAGGGTATCAAGCTTACCTTGTTTCTGATGTCTGTAAGGGTGTCACGTTTACCTTGTTTCTGATGTCTGTAAGGGTGTCATGTTTACCTTGTTTCTGATGTCTGTAAGGGTATTACACTTACCTTGTTTCTGATGTCTGTAAGGGTATCACACCTTGTTTCTAATGTCTATAAAGGTATTAAGTTTACCTTGTTTCTAATGTCTGTAAGAGTGTCATGTTTACCTTGTTTCTGATGTCTGTAAGGGTGTCATGTTTACCTTGTTTCTGATGTCTGTAAGGGTATCCAGTTGCTCCTGTCTTGTGGATTCATCCTTAGCAAACTGATAGAAACCAACGCCATGTGTTCTAATTTCTACAATGACAAATGCATATTTCATACTTTTTGTCATAAATTTGTTCATTTTGCAATTCATTTTAATCTATAATACAACTCATATACATACATTTAAGATTTTATTTTTTATACTTCAATACATGTATTGTATGAATATCTAATTCCATTTTGTTTAATTGAATATTTCAATGAAATTTTAGCACTTAGTACATGTACAATTTCCATGGTAAATACCCAGTCACGAAAAATGTTTATATAATCAGTCTTCAGTATCTCAAAGTTAATTGTCGGTAAAAAACAATTTGTTTTATTAATACCATTAAATTAACCTGAGACATGATCAACAGTGGCAATGTCGAAAAGTTTTTTGTCAATTGACCTAAATACAAAATTAAGATGTCAAAACACAAATGAGGAACTCCCATAAAGCTGTGCACATGTATTGCTCAATAATTTCTACCTACACAATAAACCCATCCAAAGCAGCGAAGAAAGTTATATGTAACGATATCTACTGTTACATAGAGCATAGATTCTACCTGTCTTGTCCAAACAACAGGTGCTAACAAGTCATTGGGTGCTTTCATACTTAAAATCTTTTGTCCCTGAGCCAAGCATGTCACAAACAGTACAGGTTCTAAACAGATGGAAGGATGGACAGAATCAACACTTTGGAACCGAATCATATTTTTAGTCTATGCCATGATTCCACAAGAAGCACCATGGGATCTATTGCACACTAATGTAAACGAAACAACACCAGGTCTTGATTTCTACTGTCTCAACAAAAGAACGAAAAGGGAGGCAGAGGATAATACGTCACCTAAATGAAATCCTTTCTGACTACAAAATTCAAACACATGTTGTCAGATTAAAAATTGAATGTGATACCACTGGAAATATATATATATATTTGTGTCCATTTCTTCATACCATCAAACTGTACATTGGAATAATGAATGGGCTGATTCATGGCAGCTTTCTCCTCTTCTTCCCACTTCTGACGAAGCATTTCTCTCCGCATGTCATTCGACAGAAGCTGGAGTGATTGATCATCTTCTTTTTCCCTGTAAAGATTTCTAATCTTGAAAAGTGTAACATATTATCACAGGCTTAACATGTTTATCACTTCATCTGACATATTTCTTCTTACATATCACTCTCATGTTTTTAAAGAAAGGTCATGTATGATAAAAAATTTCCAAGTGGTATATCACAAATCACAAAAGTAGAATATTAAGAATACATATGTAGATTATTTCTGTTGACAATTATACATGTACTTACTTTTTTTTGACATTATCATTCAACATCATCTTATCCTGTTTCTCTAGTTTGGGTAAATCTTTCTTCATGCATCTTCTTGATCGCCCAAAAGAATCAACATAGTCAACCCTGAAAAGATAAATTGTAAACAATTCTGACAACTATATAAAAAACACAAATATTAATGAAAATTGTTGAGTTTTCTAAATTCTGCACAATGCAAGCTTTTTGAGTGGAAAAAGATATTAAGACAATATAAATACAAGTCAATTTCATTTATATGTCAATTTAACTTGGGCTATAATTTGACTGTAATCCAAAACAAACATGAAAAGAAAAAAAAAACGAATCAAAACAATGATAGTTTATATATACATGTATATTCAATTACAAACGTATATGTTCATATACCATTCTTCACCCTCATTGGCTGGAGGAGGGATATCAGTCTTAGCTAGAATTTCCTCTTCAGCACATGCCAGTCGTTCTTCCTCTTCCTTTCTCTGTTTCTCTCTTTTTTCTACTATATCATCAATAACTTTCTTTTGAAAGTCAACAAGAAATACTTTACTACCATCCTCTTCTGAAAAATTAAACATTTTGAACTTGAAAAGCAACATTACCATTGCTCTTTGTATTCATTAATTTTACACTATTTACATGTACCACAAAATTTGATAAACATAATCATTTTGCATGAAGGAAATTGATGCTGTAATTGTCAAGCGTAGAAGAAATCTGTGACAAGGTACAGTTTTTCTTATTTTTTCATTCCAACTATTTATTATCATGAATTCAGGAGGAAAAGCAATAACTAGAAATTCAAGATAGCAGTGTATCTGCCTAGTCATGAATTAACATCAAGAGATAACGCTAAATGTACCGAATTATAAATCCTAAATGCTAAAATAAGTAATCATACAGTGCAGCTGCATTGCAAAGTGAACAAAATGTGTACCTGGAATTTGTGATCCTTCTGTCATCCTTTCATATAATTTTGCTTTTTCTTCCAAACTTTTTCTACAGAACAAAAATAGTTAGATCAAAGAACTCGAAATATTACACTAAAAGAAAACATAGTGACATTACCAAAGAAGTCAACTGTGATCATTGAGGTCTTTCTTGATGATTACCACAATCTTAGTTTGGTTTCATTCTATGGTTGCTTGGTTCTGTGTTTGATTCATGATCAGTTTACATATTATCAGTTCAGTACATTTCTGCTTTTAGTTGCACAATTTATCGGAAATTCATGGGCTTATGAATGTGAAACTTTCACCACTGATACAACAAACTTGGTGTACACTACAGAGATTGCAGATTGTCAAATTTTCCGCATATCTCGGCTGACTATTTTGACACCGACTATTGCGTTCACATCGCTGCACCCCACTTCGCCACCGCAATGGTCAATCACGGTGATTCACCGCAACATTGTGTTGATTACGGCTATACATCGTATACCTACTGAATGTACATTGAAGCATCTTAAAATACTGTCTAAATATTGAGGTGTAACACGAGCACTTTTGCCTGAGGGTTATTTGTAGACCTATTAATAATGCAAGTGTTTTGGATGATTATTATTCGCTGAATAACCTCTCAAGATGGCTTGTCATCGATCATCCGAACCCATCAGCCATTTCCTTTCCTATGAATGCAACGATATGTTTCAATTCTGATTCACGGGACACTTCTGCGGCAAAGATCTTTGGTTTTAAATTGATTTAAACTATCCTTACAAAATACAATTTCTCTCACAATTTCACAATTGCAAGAAGCAATCTGATTAAAAGCATTACTATTTATTCTGTATTTACTTTGTATATGCATCAAAAACAGAATAAATAGAACTGCTTTTAATCAAATTGTAGTCAAAGCAAACTCGAACTCTCGTCTTTTTACAAACAAGATCATTGAAAGTTATTTTTTTTGTTCTCCTTTTTGTTATTTCATAATACAGGTACTTGTCTTTAGATCCCTTTTTTTTACGAAAGTTGGAATAAAGCTGATAAGAAGTATCTCCTGAGGCAATAATTAGTGTAGGGCATTTGAATTTGGAAGTTTTTTGTTACATATGCTGTACTAAAATCATTAATTGTGGGATCCTGTTCTGAATTTTACTAAAACTTACATTATTTGCTTAACTGAGTGCTGACCACACTCAATGAGTATTTTAAAAAATAATTCACCATGGTTTACATATGCGTATACATATTCATAGATACATGTAGTGGGGTCACAGCGGAATGCCTGCAATGCTACGGTGATTCACCGCGAACGTTGCAGTGATTTGTGGTGATTCTGCATTAACTGTAGGTCAATTAAAGAGCAAAGATGGTAGTGATTAGTAGCTAAGACTTAAAAAACATCGCGGCAATGATATGACAACTGGACAATAGCCGTTCTCTGTAGTGTACATCAAAAATAAAATAACTCCCAACAGTAAACAGTTAATGGATAGATTTTTTTCCAAAATAAATGTATTAAAATACACTGTATCTAAAGTATAAAATCATTGGTGGTACATAGTGGCCCATATCATACCATTAGGGTGGTACATTGTTTCATTTCAATGCTACACAACTGAACTGTCTTTAAGGCAATGTTGATTCAGTGATCATGCAGCTTCTGATTTCCTATACAGTATATGAGCTTCTATCTCATTTCACAAATAAAGTCCCTATTTACAATGGCTATATCATAAAACATAATTGTACCTTTAGTATAGTTCTAAGCATTTGTTAACAAAACAGCATAGATCAGTGAAAATTTGAATGAGTTTAAAGTTCAATAGAAAGAACATGTCAATGTAATACAGACGATAAATCTGATAATTTGATTCCTTAGTACATTTTATCATATCCTTAATTAAATGTTGAGCCATCCATAGTTCATAAAAGAATGCAAAATTCTCCGAATTTTCAATTTTTATAATCATAATATCAATAATTGTATCATTTGTTGAATTTCATATGATGTCATCACAATGACAAAACTATGGCTTGTGAAAGAGGTGATTTTGCATCTTGAAGAAAACATACCAAAGAATCTCTAAACAAAAGTTTCAATTATTCAATCATTCATTATCAAGCTTACTTGGACTTTTCATACACATTTTCTTCCTCCACTTTTGCCTCAAAATCTCTCTGAGACCGCTGAAGGACTCCTGCATTCTTTTTGCTCCAAATATTTGGCTTCTGAGATTAATATAATATAAAATGATATTAACTGTTGTAATTTCTATTACATGTACTAAGAATGTGTATATCATATATAATTACATATCAATATGATATATGTGGACCCTGCATCATAATACAATATTGTATCATGATATGCTTGTATCACCGCAAACAAACAAAAGCAAAGGGAAAAAATCCAAAAAATCCCAACCAAACAAACAATAACTTTATTACTAAGTATTATGATTTTAGCAAAGGCTGTCCGCAAATATGAAAATTGCCCATATTCCTCTTCTGGGCTTAGTAGTGATATATACATAAAACCAGATATTGCAAATATCTTCATCTAAATTATATATGAATCTCAAACAGTGTATTAAATAGAAACCATATACAATAACATCTCTATGATAGAAAGTTTACCAAAGAGTGAAGATTATGTGTGCTTGTCACCTCTTGAATTTCTTTTCATGACTTTTTCACTAACATTACATTATAATACATGTTATACCAACCTGGGTTCAAGAGAAGAGCATGCAAGTGATATCTTGCACATTATTTACTTTAAAATCCCTAGTAACAAACCTTCTCTATAGGTTTTGACTTGACATATCCAACAGTTTCACCATGAAGCTTTTGTTGTTTGAACTCCTGTTGTTTTCTGAATAACTCTGCTTTAAGGTCAATAATCTATAGATAAAATACAAAAAGTAAAGGTAAAGAAAATTCTCAATATTTTAAATATATATTTGGATCAGCAATTGTATTTTACAAATTGAATTTCAAATTCAATTGTAGCACCATTCATTAATAAAATGACCCTTTACAGCATATCATCCAGAAAGAATAGTTCAATTTTTTAAACACATAGGAAAAAGCAAGGATAGCAGTTGTTATTTATAACTATCACATACATAAACAAGAGCAATGCCTAGCGTGGCATAATACGCCCGTCATTTAATTCGGACGGGATCAATTCGCATTTGGCATGGGTTTCATGAAAAATATCTGACGTTTACTAAAGTTAATTGCGTTTCAAAGCATTTTATCATAGGAATAAGTCCAATAACTCCTGCAAAAATGGTCCTATCAAACCCATATTTGAACTTGACCTGCAAAAAAAAATCTTGAATTTTTTAGTCCAAGCCCCCCCCCCCCCAACATCCCCCCTCCAAAAATTATAAACTTCTCAAAAATGAAGAAAAAGATATCAATACCTGTAAAATATGTGATAGTTGGTACATTTTACTTGCTTCATGCTAAATTTCATAATGTTTTTACAAAAATTTTTAATGAATTTAAAAAAAAAAATCTTGAAATTTATAAGTCCAAGGGCCATAAATCCGTCAAAAGTGATCAATCTTAGCAAAACTTGAACTGGTACTGATGCCGCTTGATATAAAGCAATATACCGGTACCAAATTTCAATTCAATATCTTGAAAGACAGTGAAAAAAGTCCGGAAAACATGACCTTGAACAGATGGTCAAACCTCCCCTCCCCCCTAAAATTATAAATTTCTCAAAAATGAAGTAAAAGATATTAAAACCCGTAATATATATGATAGTTGGTACATTCTACTTGTTTCATGATAAATTTCATGATGTTTTGACAAAAAATAGGTTTTTAATGAATTTCTGAAAAAAATCTTGAAAATTATAAGTCCAAGGGCCATAAATCCGTCAAAAGTACGTCAATTGTTACAAAACTTAAACTGGTACTGACACCGCTTAAAATAAAGCTATATACCAAATTTCAACTCAATATCTTGAAAGACGGCAAAAAAAAGTCCGGAAAACATGACCCCGGACAGCGCCATAACATAATACTTCCGTCTAATGACGGGCGTATAAAAAAGGGGCAGCAAGAGTTAAACATACCCATCACTTCCACTTTTTCTTTTCAGTAACAATCCTCACCATTAATTTAAGAGTTATCTTTATTGGAAAATTTGTGCTCTGAAACACTGCAGCAGAAGCTAACTTTCACTTAAAAGGAAGAAAAACTGAAACAAGTAGACATACAGTACACCCTTTTATTGTTTCAGCTGGATTCTTATCTTGTTGAAATAGTGCTGTTCTTTGTGACTAACAAAATGACTTTCAGACAGACAGACAGACCAAAAGCTGTATGTCCTTGAACTTCTGATTTCAGACAGATGGAAAGAGGACCCAAAGTCAGAGATTCTATGAGGAAGAAAAAGTGGTCAAACTAGAGCTTGAAACCAGGACTTTCCCCTTACTAATTAGACACTGTATATTGAACTAATAAAATTTTGGCAGCAATATACTTCTCTTCTACCAGCAATGATCTACTTTGGAGATAGAACAAAGTATGTATAAGCCAAGAATACACAAACTATCAATACTAACTGACAAATACAGATCCTGAGGTGTACTGCAACTGAGAGAGAGAGAGAGATAGAGAGAGCAAAATTAGAGGTTGTTAGCTGGAATGAATATAAAAAGCAGCTTAAGACAAAAGAAAGAGGAATTTGCATGTTCAAAGTCATATTTCCCAGGAGGAGAGAAGGAAGTATTTAAAAGAAATTCAGCATTTATAATGTATAGCCTATGGATTTAGCTCAATTGCTGACTGACAAAATTCTTTCAAAGTAACATTCTTTACCATAATTATGATCACAATAGTCCACAACAAATCATAATTATCCATTAACTAGGAAATATGACACTTTTATGCCTTGAACTCACCAAGTCCAAACAAATGTTGAAAAAAAATTCTACAATTTGATTTTGGAAGGGAACCAAAATAGCAATACGTTTTCACTCATCCCTCTAAATCATTTCTATGCATTCTGTTTGTCTCTGTATACAGCCAGTATGAAGAAGAATATTGTCAACTGAGGGTACTCTTTTGTGACCTACTTTTGACTATGGTGGCACCACTTGTAAAGAGGTCTAAACAAAAACAACAGAATTTGAAGGGGATCATAAGTGATTTATTTCTACCAAGATTTATTAAAATCCTTCCAACAGTTTTGCAGAAAAAGTTGAAAATGTGAAAAATAGCCAACCCCCCCCCCCCTTTTTTTTGGAAGTCTTAAAAAAATTCATGATAAATCCAAAAATTGAGATATGGACAAAATTCTCTCACAATAATATTCGTTACCATAATTATGATCAAAATAGTCATTAAGAAATCATCAATATCAATTGCCTGAAAAACACGACACTTTTCTGCATTGAAATTACGAAGTCCAGAAACACATCAAAAACTCGTAAATTTCTATTAGATGGATCTTCATCCCGAACACAATATTTGATAACCCATCTTTATAGATTGTTGAAATGCAATTAGTTTCCTCATTTATGCACTGGTTCTGGAGATGAAGATTTTTGAAGAGGAGTACCATTTTGGGCACTTTTGGCCCCGCCCTGGATCCACCCCTGAGGGAATCTGGATCCCGAATACAATTTTTGTAGGGACCTTGAATACATCATTTATACAAAGTTTGATCCAAATCTGCAATGCAGTTCCAGAGAAGAAGTAGAAAATGTGAAAAAGTTAACGACGGACGACGCACTATAACTATAGCTCACCTGAGCCAAAGGCTCAGGTGAGCTAAAAAAACATGGTTGTTTCATAGTACCGGTACATGTATGCAAGGCAGACAACTCACTGTGTCAATAATCAGTCACGATAAGGTAATGGATAAGGGTAAGTCTAAAGAGTATCTGGAAAATGAAAGCAGGAGTAATCACTTGAGTTTAAAGGTCAATAGCACAACCAATGGTCTGTTGTGAATTGCTGACAACAAATACACATTTAAACAGTAATCAAAGGTGAAAGACAGAAACATGCCTATACTTAATGTTGGACTGGTCACAAAACCAATTTGTGCCATATTTGTTAGGGGTTAAGTCTCTTGTAATCAAAATATGACAGTAAAGCTGGATTATGAGCAATGATAAACAACAAGCTTATCCCCAAGATAATAGGGGATTATCATTATTTACATCTTAGTGTGATGTCATGCCCACTTACGGAATGGATGCAAAGAAGAACTATTTATGGGAGGTAACTTGTTGGCTAATTATTTTCAATATTTATGCTTAAGCTGGGTGCAGGACGTTTCGGTACAAGGATGTTTTGGTACATGATTTTGGTTGTTTTGTTACAGGTACCTAAATATCGGTACAGAAACAAATTAAAATGGATATTATGACAATCTGTCAAGAAGAAAGTAAAAAGATCAGCACTAGCAAACTGTTACGAAAATGTGCCATGCTGTACGCCCCGTCGGTACCTCAGGATATGCGATATGTGTGACCTTATTTAAAAAACAATAATGAAGACTAATAATATACAATATATATATATATACATGTATATATATGTTTATTTATTTTTTTTTTTACTCATATGCCTTATTTATCTCTCATACTTGTGATCATGCAAACTTAAAAAAATACCGGTCATAAAAAGAACGTAAGCCGAACAGTAGACATATAGACGTAAACTTTTTAACTTTTGTATGGACGTAAACTGCATTTTTCTTGAAGTGCCTAAAGTTAAAACTCAGTTGTTAACGTAGCAGAAGGTGTAAGTTTCTTAAGGAACTTTTTAGCATCTGACTCGGGATACAAAATATTACTTGACGAAGTTTACATATATACATATATACGTTTGGGCCTACTTCCTTTAGTAAAATTAACCCATGTGTCTATAGGAGTAAGCATCATCTGTTTGGCTAGTCACACTTGCTGTCTCATGTCACACACAGACTAAAATATAGTGAATAAATCACCGAAACATATGTACGGAAACGTCTTTTTAGTGTACAGAAATGTCCTTTTCATTGTGCCGAAACGTCTTTACTTGTACTAAAACGTCTTTCTTATGTACCAAAACGTCCTTGTACCGAAACATCCTTGTACCGAAACGTCTAGTATTCCTTAAAGCTGGCCTCTCACCACAAAAGCCGAGATGTTTCGAAAGATTTTTACGGGAGCGAAGTTGACCTAGGTCAACCTCACTCCTGTATGATTTATGAATATTAAATGAACGTCTGACCCAAATGCTTGAACAGAGCTTTCTCCCACGGTATAAAAGAAACTGGCGTAGTCATGAAACCGTGACATTTCATCGAAGACACGACAAAGGCAACATGAAATACATGTAATTATCTCTATATATTTCCTTTTTTGTTTCTTCATTTTTTGAAGTAACATACATAAATAGTACAAAGTTAATTATAACAAAAGATCACATGATACTGTAATGCTGTATGCATTTGCCACGAAAAGGCTACACGCCCAACCGTGCGTACGTAAATAAACAAATTTTAAAGTTGAACGAACAAATTATATTACATGTTCTAGTTATTTAGATATTATAATATGACCTGGTATGATATATATCATAATGTACAAATAGTATCGTTTGTTCAGTTGTACTTGTAACGAACCCACCCTCTCGGTGCAAATGTAAAAAGGCCAATAAGATATAGGTAATTTGAAAACTTACGTTATTCAGGTAATACTATCTTTTCTCCAAATTACAAGAGCCAAATTCCAATACTCCACAACAGACCACACATTTGGAAAGCATAATATTATTTATACATGTATACCTTACTGTAAAAAAAAAAATACACATCAGTTTACACATCCATTTGTTGACACATCTTTTGAAGTGTTCGAATAAGAAACATACAAACAGGAATAGGTATAGATTGAATAAAAATCTTCAAAATTATACACAAGATTCTGTTCACAATCCTACATAGTGGGTGCATACTGAATAATGTTATTTGTAAATTATAGGACTCTTTTGAAGTCTGGATTCACAAAGGTATTATTTTAATTTATTTAATTTTGTTTTATTTATTTTATTTCAAGTACAAACATTTTTAATCAATAATAGTACGGAAACAGAAAACTATATATATGACACTTTTGTGATAATTTATATTGTTATTTATGGGCTAGTACGGTGTTCATACAAATTCAAGAACTGCCAGGTAACATTTTAGCTAAACAACATGCGTTTTTGAAACACGAATCCCCCAGCTGCAAATAAACATAGCTGTCAATGTTTTACCTCCGGGCCACATGATGAAGCTTAGGGGATATACTTACTGTTGAATTTTGGTAACTGTAACAGCATTCTATTGAAAGTGATTAGACACTGTAGAATTACGGAGGTACATACAGACGAACGGAACGACCGAGCGCTTTTTTTGCCCAAGATCTCTTAGACAGGTACAAAAGGCGAAAGGGGCAGGCGCAGGTGTTAAGAGAACGAAAAATGTTTAAAAATCATACATCAATTAGAATTAATAATAATGCTGTTTGTTTGTAACTGTTCAACTTGACATGGATCCCCAATCATAAAATTATACAAAACATTGCCGAGCTTCTTACCCATCCACCACTGTTACCCCCCCCTCCCTCAAGGAAAGACAAGGTAAAAAAGAACATATGCTGTTTGAAGAACAAACAGCTTTTTTCTTCTCTCCATCATTTCTGTCTCTGTAAATGTAAAAATACTTATAATTGAACACTCTGAATTCAAGAAAGTGTCCTTAGGAATGCTGTATACTAATTTTGAATTTCATTTTATTTTTGTGGTGAGGTGGGAAGGAGAAGAAATGAGGGAAGGGGTGGGATGCTGGGAAGAAGTGTAAATTTGAGGGCAGTGAACTTGGGCGAATGCCACCCGAGTAGAATATGGAAGACGGGTTTAAAGGATAAGGCAAGAAGCTGTTTAGTCAGACAAGACCCTTGCGTCTCCTATCTGCAGTGGATTATGTTATGAAATGCAATAACATATGTATGTTTACACTGTATTTGCATTCATATTGTACAAGATCAGTCAAAAATGAATTATAGACACATAACTAAATTGTTGTAAAGGAATTAAACAAATGTAAAAATGTAAATAAATGAATCAGTTTAGTGCTGTAAGTGTTAAATATCTATTTAAAGTGCATAGCGAGGAAAAAATGTTTTCATACGTTTTGTACAGTCATGCTGACCGTCCGTGCAGGTCGCCGCCAGTTAAAAGTCACGGTTTGTCGATTTGAAATTTCTTTTACATGGTAAGCGAGAGCATTTGGGTCAAACGTTCATTTAGTATTCATAAAACATACGGAAGCGAGGTAGACCTATGTCGACCTCGATCCCGTAAAAAAATTTCGAAACATTTCGGCTTTTTATGGTGAGAGGCCAGCTTTTAGCAACACGCCAACAGGCTTAAATTACAATCGTAACAACTCGTCCATTTCCGTACACAAATACGACTCGTACGTACTACGTAGTCAGCCATTAATTGGGACTACTTCCAATTGTTATGTAAACACACATGGCCATGATCAACATGCCTGTCATGCTTGCACTAAAATAGGCAATTATGCTTATTGCCTGCTTTTGTCTATATTTGTTTCTCTCTGAATGGGTGAACTAGTTTGAATTTTTCATGTCGGAGTCTACACACGTGCAAAGGTTAAATGTCACTTCGAATTTCCTCTGATTCGTTTCCAATGCTCTAACGTTTAAAATAAAAAGGTGAAATTTGCTACGATTACTGAATTACCATTACGACTGTATAATATTCATCAAAACGGGTATTACATTTCATACTGAACTTCTCATATCCTAAATTACAAAAACAATCCTATGAACTTTTTTTTGCCTCATATCTCAAAGTGCTCCTACGACAAAAGCCGAAGAATTGAAGCGATATGGTATATATCGCTGCGCCGTAGGGCTTCCGAGTCAATTTTTGTAAAAAATGGCGATGGTGTTCCGATTGGCTTAAATTATTCAATGACAGGTGTGATATCAATATAATCATTATATTGGAGGTAGTCTCTTATATACCCCCACTTTTGATATCACACCTGTCAATGACTAGTTCGCCTGTGGTGCAGTCAGTGAAGCTGTCACTAGAAAGAGATAATATTTTCCATTTGGTCAATTAGTGTTACACAGACATTATTTTAATTTTATCTATGAAATAAAGCAAAACATAGTGTGAATAATCAGGAATCAGGAATAAATTCAGAATTCTATTTTACATATAAGAAAAGGTGATTAGTTCTTAACATACTGAAGAGGAGGCTACATTAGATTTCTTGCTGTCCATGGCTAAGTTAAACTATAACTAAGCTCTCGTTCCTACTTTCACTTTACTGTACCTGTCGTCAACATAATACCGAAACTATAACGGACATGTTGGACGGAATAATTCGTCATTTATATCTATATTTCAAGAAAAACATTTAAAGCAGGCTATCGCTGTTTTATAAATATGATAAAAAATGAAAAAAAGGAAGAAATGATAATAACAAAATTATATAAATGTGGATGTTGTTTTTACGGAAATAATATTCCATTTTCGGTTTTGTTGAATACAAAATCAACAAAGAAAAGGAGGACTAGAGTTGGTTAGTTGTAACGTTACTTTATGAGTTCTGAATGTTGAATTGCGTGTAAATGCCACGAAAATAATGACATTATCAGAATCTTCTTTTCCGTTAATGAAAAAGGCATATCGTATACATCAAGTTGATATCAGTAATAGTCTAAATGTAAAACAGGTTGGAGACAATACCATAGACGATTTTCCCATTTAACATAATGTAAGGGGCCTTATACCAGACATGCTACTTTTTGTAGAAATTTACGTTATGACGTTAATGCTAGCATAGTGATGTCAGATTAAAATGACATCAATTTTTTGGCAAAATATCGTATGTCTGCCATGGAATGCAGTCGCTGTGTTACGCTGATAAAAAAAAAACATAACCTCAGACAGTGTTTGTTTTCTATTTTCTCTTCTTATCGATCTTTGAAAACAAACACTGTCAAAGATTATATTCTTTTAATTTTTATTAGCACTGTCATCAAATTCTTATAGTAGCATAACGCGGTGACTGCATAATTGAAATTTACATTCATAGGGAATGCCACGGAGAAATGAACACCATGGATATGTCGAGGCACACCAAGGGCCATATGCAGTATTATTTCTTTAATCTATTGATTTATCGATACTTATCTAACATATATTAAGCTACACACACCAAAATATTTGAATATGTAAAAAATCGTAATCATAGTAATGGTTTTGTATAAATAATATTACTTTATTTGCTACAGTTATTAAACAAACAGCACAACGATCTTTCCGATCCATAAAGGAAGTCTTAATAATGACTGCTGCATGCCAAGGAAAATCGAAGTTATTTAAAATGTATACAAAAATACATATAATGGGCCATTATAATGGACCAAGTTGATCTTAACTGGCTTAAGCAATGGGCAAAAACACCATTAGCTGAGTTGATATTGGCCTTGTTGAGAAAATATGAAAAAAGTGTCATGTCCATGATGAAAATTGGTCTCTCATATTAAATTTTGAAAGATCCTTAGTTGCCCAAAGATGACAGGGAAAGATTTCTGGAGATGGTAATGCTTATTTAAGCCTCTTGTTTGTATTAAGTTATTGAGTACCATTTTGTTATTCAGAAAGGGGTTTATTTTGTCAGTGAACTTGAAATTCCTTAATAATACATGTACATTTAATAATGCTCAGGAAAAAACCAGTTTCAAAAGACGTTTTCAAAAAAAAAGAATTAATTGTGTGAAATTGTTTAACATGTTCTAAAATTTTATCAATACCAGTTATTTTCATTTTCAGATTTAAATATTGCAGTGAATTTGATGCATTAGTGAATATGTAGTCAACAAGGGAGACTTTCAGATCTGTAGATTCATCAAAAATGTGTTTCTAATGCCAACTATCCACTAAGGAAATTTTAATTTTGGTGTAAGTATATTGCTTATAAATGCATATACATGTATGGTATGTGTGAAATTGTCATGATTTATTTGTAGAATAAAGTGATGATGTCAGATGTAACAGAGCAAGAATAAAATGATGAGATTTAAGTTTTTCGATTTTAGCACTTAATGAAGTCTTTCTACATGTAATATTTCCTCTAACAGCACAGATTATGAACAAGTTACCTGGACAGGATGGCCTCGCCATGGTGGGAGTCACCTCGTCCTCCCCCATGATGGGCATGCAGCAACCTCAGCCAGTAAACCTCAGACAGGCAATTCCCTCCACAGTGCCTGGTACCTCATCTCAGGCCGAAGCCAAGGTACTAGATAAAAGAAGAATACAGGAGCTCGTCAAAGAGGTGGACCCAATGGAACAACTAGACGAGGAAGTTGAAGATGTAATTAATTTTTAAAGAAATTTTTATTCTGAAATGATTGGCACTGTGTAAGATTATAAATGTGTCAGGAAGATGTTAACAATGATACCCAAAGCCACGCTACATGATTTTGATCACTGCAGATAAGTGATTTTCTTTTTTTGCTTCGGATGTTTGCTTGGCATTCAGATTGAGTGAACAAACAGATGGTTAATTGACAATTGTTGCACTGGTCTGATGAACAAAAGGCACTTTGGTTGAGTTTGTATCTTTAATCTACAAAAGTTACATACCAAGAAACAAACTCCACACAGTAAGAGATAAAAAAAGCTTTTATTTATCCGTAAGAAGGAAAACAAGACATAAATGATCAACTAAAGAACAACAATATTAATATAAACATTATGTAAAATCTGTGTTGCTGTCTTAAATTTTCAGTGGGTAAATATGCATTTATATTGTCATCTTTACTGTATGAAGACCTGGTGGTCAAAAATTTTTGGATTGAGTGTGGTCATTTTGGTATCATTCATCAAATTCTTTCGTGAAATTCTGTAATCATTGGAAAATAAGTTTTAGAATATTATTATTGCTTTCTGTTCAATGGATATGATCTTATGACTACCAGTATCTTATGTAATTACCAAATCTTGTTGTTTGTTTTCTTAGGTGTTATTAAACATTGCTGATGACTTCATAGATAGCGTAGTTACATCAGCTTGTCAAATAGCCAAACACAGAAAATCCAATACTCTAGAGGTCAAAGATGTGCAACTTCATCTAGGCAAGTTCAGTGCATGATTTATTCTTCGGAACTTTTACAAAGTCATAATGAAAGTTCAAAAGAACTGCTGTGATATACATTGCAGTTCAGGTGTAATGGAATTTTTACACAGTCAGTGTGACTCATTCATAAATCAGAAACAACACAAAACAAAGTGATTTATACAAAGATGTGAACCAACACAGGTCTTCTTACACCTGAATTCGTACTGTGGTTTGTACATTTTCTTCACAACACTGAACTCTGCTGTACATGTATATGATGCAATTGTTTTTTCTTCTCTGAACTGCTACCATTGAAAAAATTACGTAAGATATACACTGATACAGGTTACCAAGGTGTAACGATGCAATGTACTAATGCATCCTGTCAACTGACTCAAACCTAGATGTATATAAATGTACAATTTTGTTGTATATATTACAATCACAGATGTCACTGCAGAGTTCATCAACTCACCACTCCATAGGCATTTCTTTAGATAGAGAGCTATAAATGTAAATATTGACACATACAAAATGGGTAAAAACAACATTTACTACAATGAAGGCATTTGTTGAGATAAAGGCTTTTCAAAATCATTTTGATTTGGATATCTCGCAATGAAATTTACTACACTGCAAAAAAAAAGAAATTTGTTTCATTAGTAAAGAAATACATGTTGAATCCACTATCAATGGGCTTCATTTGCCGGCAACAGGTATTATGCAGCAAACCTTTTCACCGACTTCATGCCATATTTACTTCCATTTAAGCATACACTGAAAGTTCAGAAGTCATATTCAGATGCAGGTTCTTATACAGGTATCTTTTTATAGCAAGATAAAAGTCATATAATTTTAGACTCAATGTATATTGTACACCTAAAAGCATATGCACTGTATTTCTTTGGTACAAAAGATGAGATATTTATTCTGAGCCATATATTGCTTCGGTTGAGGGATCTTTGTTCAAGGAAATAAAGCTTCAACCTATCATCCGAAAATTTTGATACACGGTTCATGTGAAATATATCAATATATGTATTGTGACCCCTGTAACAAAATACATGTGATGTTTTGTCATTCCTGGTGATACACATGTAATGTGGTTACTGGTACAAAATGAGCAAGTATTACGGATATATCTGATAAAGGTTTGTATTTTTCAGAACGTAACTGGAATATGTGGATACCAGGGTTTGGCTCAGAGGAGCTGCGGCCATACAAGAAATCTGTTGCCACAGAAGCTCATAAACAGGTTAACTTTGTGCTCTTATTTTGTACTTATTTTAATGAATAAGTTAGCTAGGGCCATTATTAATTATCATCATATGCAATTATGTCTAAGCAGTTACCTATAATCCTAAAGTATGTGTAATACAGTATGATTAATGTAATATTCTCTCTAAGATTTTCACCCAGCATACATGCATTTGAATGGTGTGAAGGGGTTGAGTAGTACATGTTCAAGCATTATCCAGATTCTTCAATACCTGCAGCTTCCCAGTTTGATTGTATTGAATACAGCGGATGTGTTACATGTATATATAACTAGTGCTCTCATGACTTATCGGGTACATACACTTACAGTTAGATTTAATAGAAATGTATGGCTGATCTTGTATCTATTAGTTTATAGTTATCAAGGTAACAGTCAGGCTTGTCATGCTTCAGTGAAGTTGAACATGTAAATATGATTTTAAGAAAACATTGTTTTAAGACAGATGGTTTCAAAGGTCAAACCAGCTGAGATTGTTGGCTTCTAAAGTCAAACCATTCGAGACTGAGTGGTTGTCAAAGAATTTCATATATTAAAGATTCTTCAATTGTGTACAATGGGGTTGCGATTACTTGGTAGCTACAAAGAGCTTCTCTGCCTTAGAAATTTAGGACCCACTTCTTATATTGTGCGGGTTTGAGTTGCAGATATTCAGTCATTAAGACAATTAATTTTTGTAAATATCAACAAGAAAGAGAACTCTAAGTAGAAATCCGTAAGTTTCTAAACACTGTCTGCCCATGAATGTTACATGGAGCCTATGTTGGAAAATTATGGACATTGGCGAGAGATAAATGATTCCTTTATTGAAGTATAAATTGAAGCTTTTACTTTCTGACTTTTTATGAAGTTGCAAAAATTCCATGTTTTTATGTATGTAATCTTTGTTTCCCAAAATCACACAATGCCAGTATGAAAATACTGGATTTTAAGGAGAGAGTCTTGGCCTTTTTGGTAACAAGTCAAAAGCAAAACCATGCACAAATATTCTGCCATTGTGTATGGAAAAATTTCCAAAATGTCGGAAAACCAAAAATTCTTCACATCTGACACAAGCCACTATAATTGATTAGGGCTGTCTTTTAAAAAGAAAGCCCAATTGAGTTGGATGAAAATAGGAAAACTGAAGAAAACTGTGGGTATATAAATGGAGTTGGACATACACAGTCATGTAGTGTACTGCTTTTTAAATAAACAACTACAAATTTAGACAATTTATAATGTCTGACACAAAAAAAATTTGCATTGCATTTATATGCATTATTATTTGATGCTTGTTTTTATTTCAGAGAATGGCTCTTATAAGGAAAACATTGAAGAAGTACTAAAACTTGTAGCAAATATTTGGAAATTTTGCAGTTTTATGTTGGATTGTATACAAAGCCAAAAGATGAATTTCACAAGATACATGGAATTTGGTGTCATTTTGTAATACATTTGTTGATCATTAAGTCACTGTGTAAGATTTGAGTCTCATTTCATGATCATAAAATTCTTCATTAATACATCTGATGACAATGAATTTCATTGGATTTCCAGTCAAACATGCTTTAAGAGTCCGTTCTAGGGAAGGTGATGCTAGAACGGTCTCAAATGACAGGTGGTCTCTTAATTCAGGTGTGACAAGTCGACCTCAGACTATAAAGTATCATAAAGATTACTGTACAAAAACAAAATGCAATAATAATGTCATAAAATTATTATCTCAGACTTTTCTTTTATTACAATACAAAACTTCATCCATTTGACACTTTAACGCATCATTTCTTGAGTCTTCAGCAAACTGTTGAGTTTTTGTCTGTAAAAGAGGGCCATTCACATCTATCAGTCTTGATGCAGCATTGTCAAACCTTGTAATATTTGTATGTCACTTGATTTACATTTTTGTTGCCGGTTTCATTTTGGTGAATCTTGGATGCAAGGGGTACGTTATTCTTAAACTTCGGCATAATGTCAGGGTTTCTTTGTAGATTTAGTATTTTGTGTTTTACCAAAACCATAGCCATTTACAATTTTGTATCACAGCTTCCACTGTCAAATTGTTTATCACATTTACCTTTTATTTCAACATTAAAACTTTGCTTGTTGAAGCTGCCATTGCTAAATGCCACAAACAATAAATAAAGATTTATTCTTGCATGCCTAAAGCATAACAAGCAAAGCTGGGATTGTATCAAATGTCCCTTAAAGGAGATTAATGTAAACTTCTGAAGCATATATTTTTGGTAGTTAGTCACCTACTGCAGAAAGTCACTAAAATCGGGTAATCTATGCATTTGAAATGTTTTAACTAGGTCATATATGACAGGAAATTGCAGAATTCTGTAGCAGGTCAGACTATATATGGAGTAATTTATGCAATGTGAATTTTTGTAATGTCTATATTAATGAAATTGATTCTTTTTATTTCAGTTTTAATACAGTATAAATTAAAATCATCTTCTGTACACTTATTTAGTAGCACTTAAAGAGATTGTTGAACCATATTTACATTTGAATACATTCATCTAGTTATGTGTATCAAATGATAACATATATTCTGGGATCACATTCAAGTTTAATTCATTATTACTTCATGTACCAGAAAGTGGTGTTTGTTTCAAGGTTTCTCAATACATGTGGAGCATGTCAATATTTAGTTAAAGAACAATTATTTTATACAATCCACTACTGGTTAATCAATTTGACACTGACTAATAAATGTTATGAATTATGATTTAAGTCTTGTTTTTCTGGTTGTAAGTGCAATTTTTTGTTTTGCATACCATCCCTATGCAAAAGGGATTCCAAGCCAACATTACAGGAAATATTAGAAAATCAAGAAGTTGCACCAGTATGTGCCATATAGTAAGGTATTTGTTTCAACTACATGGACAGTATGGAAGAACCTCAGAAACAAATTTTTGTTTTGATTTGGTCTTTTGTGCATCTATTTTTTACTCTTATGCAATACACTACTCTCTTGCCAGGCAGCCATAGTCTCATTTGTTTGGTATATGATCTATCATGTATATAGAACAGGTGTAATTAGGACCTGGTCCTTGACCCTGGGTTCTAGTAAAGGGGCATGTTCCTCTTCCCTGTATCAGTGTATGTAATTTTTAATGTATTTATCCTCCCTCAGTTTTTAGCAATTACAGTGCAACTTCAGAAGAATGATATACTCAAGGTAACTTACAATGAGTGTGAAAAGGACACTGATACATACATGTAATTCAGTCTGACTGCCATGGCAGCCATCTCAGAGATCCTGAAACTGAGTTTTCATTCGCAAGATTAATGTACTTTAAAATAATGATCTACTATACATCATAAATGTAGGAGGAAATGTTGTTATGCACTCCAGTTTGGCTGCCCTTCAACCATCTTGCAGAACTGGATATTCTCCCTCATTTCCATGGCAACTTTGATGAAGCTTGACAGGAATGATATACTCGAGATATCCAACAAACATTTGGTGTTTTATATTTCTGTATGGCCGATATGTCAGTCGTATTGAAAATCTTAAAAACTAGATATTCATGGTAATTTTGAGAAAACTTAACGTTATTTACTTCAGATAGCTGACAAACTTGTATGCAAAAAGTAGTGTTATATCATCCAAAATGGCTAACATGGCAGCCATCATGAAAATAACATATCTGGAGTTTCCTTCATTTTCATGGCCATTGAAATACTGACCTCTGCTTGAATGATAACTTGAAGATTTAATCAGGGGTTTTTTATATGCGGGCATAAAAATGTGGGCATATCATGCTACATTGCTGTTGTCTGTCTGTCCCACCTTGTCTTTGCCACTCCTCCTAAACTCTCTGGGGGATTTTGATGAAACGTGATACAAAGAAAGAACACTGTATGAAGATGTGCATATTGGAAGGGGAATACTGTCCAAAACATTTACAGGAGTTATGACCCTTGGACTTAGATTTTTTTATGCATAATACCTTGTCTTCACAATTCCTCCTAAACTCTTGGTACGAAGAAAGATCATATTATGAAAATGTGCACATTGAACGGGAATTTTCACATCTCATTATTTAATACAACTATAGTTGGTGTATTTATGAAAGGAAAGGGGGGTGTCAACATTAAAATCATTGATGCAAACTTTAGGCCATCCAACTTGCATAAATTCAATGACTAATCTGATAAATTTCACAGAAATACAAATGTATGGAAAACAATCTAAATTTACTTGAAACACCATTTCACTAACACCGGAGTGAAGAGCAGCATTAAACTACATGCACAATGTAGACCAGTCCAAGTAACATGTTACAAATTTCAAAAGCTGCAATATCTTGATGATGTGTACATAGTACATTACAAAACATCCATTAACTATTTAAGCAAAATTAGGTTTTACTCTTATAGTTTGTATATATTGTGACTTCACATATGACCTCAAAAATCAAAAGGCATCTTAGTTTCCTCATAAATATGTACTGCAAATCTGGGAATTTTTGCTGTCGATTAATTTTAACGATTTTGCAAGTGTAATTTATTCACAAAAATATTTTTTTATAAAAATTAATTGATATCACAAAAGAAATTCCCCTGGCTTGCATTGCTAAACAGTATTCTGTATATAAGACAGTTGTATTTACTTTTCGGTATGAATGGGAAATGAGTTAAAAAAAAACGGGGATTGCTGATGCAGATGACTTTTAATTTTAAACAGACATGATGTTTTAATGTGATTACATTCCTTGACTTTTATATTGTATTTTAATTCCAAACTGGTATTTTAACATTATTTTATTGATTAAAAGATCTTATACAAAGAACAAAATGCTTGGCATATTGAATGGGTTTTCTTTCAAAGAAATGAGTTATTCAGATCACAAATATCATCTCCCTGTGACACTAGGAACTGAGCACAAATTGGTTCACTGCAAATTTTGAGTGAAATTTATTTTTAACTCCACTATTGATTTGCAAAAATAAAAACCGCAAAATTAAACATACAGGAACTTTACCCAGATCACAAAAATAAATTGACACAACATTTTTCTGATATTCATTATATCCAGATTCTATAAAATCTGATGTGTGAAATCTGAATTATCATCTGGAAAACATGTTTTTGTAACTTAATTTTCAAATTCAAATGTTATGACCTTGAACTAAAAGTCAATCAGCATCTTCATCTCGTCTTTATCTTCAAGATTAAGTATATAACCAACATTTGTTTGAATCTGATACACGTTCAAGGTATTTTTGTGATGATCTCCAAACCATGTTTAACCATACTTTCCCTCAAAGTCCTGATTCTCTCTTTCTCTTATGATAATCCAGTAAATATCCAACTTTGGTTTTAATCTGATGTATACTTCTTGAATTCTGTTGAAATGTCCGCTGGAGAGAACCTACAAGTTCCTTCAGGTTTTGCTGGTAGGTGACTACATGTACATGTAATAAAATAAATGTATATCAAAACTTCAGCAATGGGTCACTTCATAATTCATGCTTTGCTATATTATCATAAATGAAAGAATCTTTTCCAATATCTGCTAAAAGAAGAAGTGAAGATATTAAATTTGAATGAATTTTATTATTTTAACATGATATAGGAATACAAAAACAATAATCAACAAAACATCATGAATGATATATATACACACATAAAATTTCCTGCATTTAAAGAAAATTACTAAATAAGGAATTCATAAAGGAAATGTTCAGTATATAAAAAAATCCAATAGTATTCATTAAAGAAATTTCCATCACATATACATATGTATAAATAGATGAAAAACTTTGAATTTAATTTACCATATTTTATACATATGGAATTCATAGAAAACATTTAGTACCCTGAAGTCAAAATGATATCATTCAAGAGCAAATATGTTGCCATGTTACATGTACAGGTTTTCGAATATAATACTCATTGTATCACTTTCAATAGGAAATTATTTTGAACTCAATCAAGTTTATTAATTAATCAATATCTTGATACTGAGAGGTTTTCCATTAAAAAGTCATTAAAATTGCAAATCAAACAATGAGTATTTTCATGTCTTGAGAGAAGCTGATTTTTGCAGCATAGGTGTTGTCACAGGCCAGACATCAGGTTTACATTGTTTAGCTGCTATTTCTTCTTCAGTCGGCTGTTCTGGTACATGGATAGGCATTTGTTGTCCCGTTACATTCAACAGTTTTAATTCTAACTTTCCAAGTCGTAGATAATCCTATAAAGCAAATGATTAATATAAAAAGCAAATAAAACAATGGACATACAGCAATTAAACACTTTCTAAAGAACAAAAGATGATGATATGAGCAAAAACAAAATTTACGTAAAAATCATTTTCATTAAATTAATTCCTATCCCATGGCAAAAGGTACAATGTGTAACATATTTGAAATCATAAATTCAGATGTTTACCTAACCTGAGAACTGATCAAGCTTCTTGCAAATGGTTGTTTGCAGGAAAAAGGCATGAACATTAGAATATCATTGTGAGCATCTGAAGAAAATCACTAGCATTTAAATGGTCTTCTTAGTGGTCACATGGTTTACAGGATAATTGTTTCGTATCTTAATAAAATTTGTCAAATAGAAATTTCTTTTGAGCTGTAGTAGGAATATCTGAGTTTAGTTTTGAAAATCTTATTTATATAAAAAAATTCTTCCATTAAACCATATAACCCTCCATGAAAATCAAAGTCATACTGTCCATTTATCTAGGAATTAGGTGATGCTACATCATTGGTCCTACCCCTCTTATAAGATGCTAATGCTTAATTATGAATTTTTTGTGGTGGTAAAGTTAATCTTAGATATTTATACATTTACAAGAGTCTGATTTTGATACGAAATTCAGGCACACAGAAAAGTAATATTACAGTCACAACCCTAGCATACTATAGTAAATAAAATTCATACCACATTTCTTAAGATTCCTGTTCATCAAGCATATTGACCTCTTTATTTATGCATATCTTGCTAAAACTTTTCTTTATATGTAAATATACACATAAATGTAAAATATATATGTAAAGAATGTGTGACAGAGGATTTTAATTGGTAAATGTCAGAAGTTTTACATAAGTAGGATGTAAAAAAAACATTTAGATGTGGTGACCTACAAGCAGTGTCTCCAGTAAAAACAATGGCTAAGGTTAAATTTTTTCAAAAGTAGGTCAAATGTCAAGGTCAAGGCCATGGGTCAAAAATTCACATGTATAGTGTGAAGGCCCCATCTCTTTTGGTTCAAAAGTTATGGCCAAGGTTAAAGTTTTCTGAACAGACAGACAAGGTGATTCTGATATATCCCCCAAACTTGGTGTGTGTGTGTGTGGGGGGGGGGGGGGGAGTATGATCATGAGAATGAGTATAAATGCATAATTCCAATAATTGTTGTTTTTACCACGAGTAAGTGGAATGACAAACTAGGAAGGTTTAAATCTATATCATACTTACATCCCAATCTTCTTCTTCAAAATACATATTATCAAGTAAATCTGTCTCCGCACTCTCTGAAGAACACAAAATACACATCAAATAATGTAAAAAATAATTATCAAAGGAAATATATGTTCATTCAAGAATAACAGAAGTAGGGTTTATTCCCCAGATACAATTGCATGGGCTTACAGTCTCCTCTTCCATCTACGTTGCACTCCCTTCTTACAATATGAGAATTTGTTTAATATTTCAGTTGATGAAATATTGGGAAAAAATTTAACTTAATAATTTTTCTTCTCGAGACAATTAAACTTCATCTTCAAAAATAGTCAAACCCACTTATCCTACCAGTATATAGTTAAATGCTTATCACATTTTAAAATTATTTTTCGATTCAATTGTATGAGAAAAGAGCTAGATTCAAAAATTCATATACCTATACATGAAAGCTGAAATCAAATTACAAGTAGAATTAGAAAAAGGTATTTATTGAAGGTCGATTTCATAATTTATATTATCACATGTTTTGCTGTTTATGCAGTGAAATATTGCTATGTCAAAATTAATTTATGGCATAGGTGACACCAAAGCATGGAAAAGAATTGTGTCAAGCCGGTGTTTGATGAACGCCTTTAAACTGAGTGTAAACATGTGATAAAAAGAATCTGCTATGAATTTTCATTTCATATGGTATTTACGAAACTTGTTGCCTGTTTTATATTAAAACATACAACTCGTTTCATAAATACTGTGTGAAATGAAAATTCCGTGAGATTCTATATCTATACAATTTGTGAACACATCTGAATAATTATCATTTAATTTCAGCGCATTTTATTGACTATTATAGACTAAGTAATTTTTGGGAAACATCCTTCCATCAAAATTTCTCTACCTCTATATGTCTATACTTCTATTCCTGAGCAAGAAAACAACAATTTTCCCAAAGAAAATTCTTTATAAAGTGAAATGAAGTAAATAAAATTGTTCAATGGATGGATGTGTAGTATGAAAAGAAGAAAAGGAAACTTATGAGTCATCAACTTTACATGATCATACAGTTTTTCACGTTTTTACAGGTATATTTCCATTAATCGAAAAATTGTTAGATTCATTCCTTAATTCCTCACATAATTTTTGAGGAGTAATTGTCTTTCATGAGTTCTTTCTTTTTGGGATTTTTTTTTGTTTCAAAAAATGTGAACAGTCGTTTATTTTATGTACAGTTGACTCTAATTTACTCCACATCGCACTTTTTACTGTTACTATGGTTACTTACCATCACTATCACTGTCACTTTCTATTATTGCATTACCAGCCAATGCAAATACTTTATCTTCCACTGCTTTTTGCACAGCACTCTTAGGTCGCTCTGTAAAATATTTGCTAGAAAACTTAATACATGTACAAACATGGATAGAAATAACATCCTAGGAGAATATCCATGAATTTGGTTCTCTACAGAACAGGAAATTTTTCTGAAATTCAAAGCAGAACCTTACTCCCACAACAACACAATACTTATGTACAAGTCAAATGAAATTTACTCTATACATATATACTTATCCCCTTACTTTTACCCTTACTTTACCTTTACCCTTCTCGGTATACAAATACTCAGCGATATTTTTACCTAAAACCTTTGCCCAGTATTTGCAAATTCCTTAAACTATTCTTCTGGCATAAACATTGATGTCTTTCTGTAATTCCCCACACTCTGATGTATGTTTTTTTCTTAAGTATTTCTCTCTGTAACCTTTTATATAATATATAATCTTACATGCCAACCTTGTCTCCCCAAGCTTTAATTTACTCACACAAGTCTGTTGTGTGTTTCTTACCTAACATTTTACTCTCACTCTTAGATGCTGTGTCACCATCACCTCCCTCATATAACATCACCTGTTGCTTTTGTCTCTCATTAATTGATAATTTTGCAAGATCCATTTCCAATATTCCGGACTCTTCTAAATTTTCACTCTCAGCAAACTGAGTAAGGAAAAAGTTCCTGTAAATAAACAATGAAATTGTATCAAATATTAATATACTCACTAAGGATGATGATGATTTGTATCAAATACATTTATATTTCTTGATTTCAAATTCAGAATTATTCATCTTGTAAGATAAAGGCTATAAAATTCAATGACAAATATTTTGTTGTAAGACTGAAATCAAGACAAAGAATTGCACCATCATAGATTGTTTGAAGAATATTTGTTAGTGATTTGTAAAAAAGTGCCTTTCGAATAGTTGATCATAGGATATTGATAAAGACTACTGCACACCTAGATACTTTCAAATCCTCAATTTTACATTCAAAAAGTTCAGCCATAATTTCCAGATTCCCTTTTTCCAAATCTTCTACTACTTTTCTCATGTCGTCGACATCTCTGCGATGAAGGTCAACCTCCCGTGTCAGCCATTCATTATCAAGAACTTCTCTTTGGCTGTATTTATCCATTTTTGCTATAGCTTTCTGCAAGAATTAAAGAACAAGGAACATTAATTGTTATAGGTACAGAATTCATCATAATAATATGCTGTCTAAACTGAATACTCCTTTTCAAACATAAAAGTATATTTTCATTTATTTACCTGGACAAGATATAATACTCACCTGTGTTGCAAGATCTTTCTGTTTGTGGAGCATACTGTCTGTGAATTCAGAAATCTCTGTTTTTGCTTTGTGGTCTGATCTTTCAAGATGAGCTGAAAATATTGACATTATTATACTACTGACCTTCATGGTCTACATATTGCATGACTTGTGATGAATATCTTGGTGTACAATCAAAAGTAACTGATACAAACATCTAATTACCTCATCCTATAATTGTAATTTATATAGGTTTCAAGTGTCTGCTAAATGATTGACTCTCGAAGAAAAGTTTATTTCTTTGTATGATTTTATTTTGGTATTATTTAATGAAAGTCTTTTAATTAGTTAATCACTACGGTAAGCAAGACTGTAGCATAAATTTATTTTGTACAAACTTTTCATTTCATCAAAACTTTGATCCATAGCAGAAAGGTCCTCTTTCAGTTGATTAATTCGTTTCTCATTTTCATGACGTCCTTTATCCCTGTAATCCTTACAGTAACTGACTTCTCCTTGGATTCTACTTATCTCCTCATCTGTGTCGGCTATACTTTGTTTCAGGTCTAGCATAAGAAATTATAGTGCTCTATGAATATACTATGTGGTAGTCAATTAGAAACATCCATTATACTAGACATAATATATATATATTATATATATATATATATATATATATATATATATATATATATATTATATATATATATATATATATATATATATATATATATGTATAAGCCGGTGTGGCCTAGTGGATAAGGTGCTCGGCTCGTGATCGAGAGGTCGCGGGTTCGACTCCCGTCCGGGGCACACCGGTGTTCTGTCTTTCGGATGAGACAGCAAAAACCGAGGTCCCGTGTCACGGTAGGCGTGGCACGTAAAAGATCCCTCACTGCTTCGGGTGGGTCCGTTGCAAAGGTCTAAATTTGTATGCAATGCATCAGGCAGATACCGTCACCATATACGTGAAATAATCGTGGAGTGACGTAAAACAATAATCAATCAATCAATCAATATATATATATAAAAGCACAGGTAAGCGATAACGATACTAAGATAGAAAATATATACAAAGCATTAGTCTAATAAGCACTAATATTAGACTAGTGCTTTGTATATATTTTCTATCTTTCTTTTCGTGTCTTTATATTTATGTAAGTGTTTGTATGTGTGTGCCCTGAAGAAGCAGATTGCTTCGAAAATTTGGCAATTTTTTAATTGTTTTAGTATCGTTATCGCTTACCTGTGCTTTTATACTGACCCCTTTTTCTCATGTATATATATGTGTGTCATCAATTCTATTACACCTCAATACATATCGCCGAATTATGATTTGGTGTTTGTTACTTGATGGTGAAAAACCAATAACTTTTGGCAAATACAATGGTAGACTTACTGTCCACTTATCCTATTCAGATATAGAGAGAACCTAGTCTCCAAAAGAAAGGTTACAGTGAGTTTAAGAACTTTAGGCCACTCAGAAATGCAGAATATATTCACTGTAAACAATATCTTGCACACGTATCATAAAAATGCAGTTCAACATCAAAAACTCAAAAAAAAAAAACCTTTGAAAAACTCAAAATAATCTTCTGGTCTTGACTAGCTTTCTGTTTGATTTATCATCCAAACAAAAACTTGAAACTACTGATTAACTTAAAGTGATTTCAAAGGCCCCTCACACCTCCTTTTATTTAGAATTTTATCTTACTGAAATAGAGGTTATAAGTGAAAAAACCTTGCATGATGAAAACAAATATAACCATGCAGCCTATGAAGTATTTTCAAAATACATTTATTCATTTAAATCTCAATATTTACCATCAATCTCTTTTTCTAACTTTCTTTGAACCTGCCACTTATCTTTCATCTGTGCAATTACATCTTCTCTATGTTTTACTTCTTCATCACTGAATTTTTCATCAGCTATTCTAGACTGGCGCAACATATGTTTAATAAGGACCTCTTGCTCCTGCAGTAAGTTGTCATTCTGTAATGGTAAATATAAATTATACAAATGGAATTATGTACCTGTACCGAAAATATAAAGGTAGCAATTGGCAGAATTATTTTTATGCCTTGAATATGCCTCTATTTACCAGGTGTCATGACTTGACAATATTACTACCAAATAAATAATTATAACCACATTTTAGATCATATTATGTATTCCAAAATAAACAAAAATGTTACAACTGGGTATGGTATTTAATAATTAAACATGCATGTAAACTTTCTTACAATCATATTTAAAAAGTTCTTCTTTTTTAATTGTTATAAAGTACAAAAACAATATTTAAAGTGTAAATTTCATTTATCATTAATAGTTTGTACCCTCTCTTGCAACTTTTTGTTTTTCTCTTCCCATCCTCTAGCTTCATACATATGATCTTCTAGTTTTTTTTCTATGATACCAATTCTGAAAAAAGAAAAAAATTAAGCAAGCAAGTATTACACCACACCTCTGTACTGACCCAAAATATATATACTTCAAAGTAAAGGATATCTCCCTCATGGACAGTACTGTCCTTAGATGGATAATTTGGCTCTCACTCTGAGGTCAGATTGATAATTGATTTGCTCTACAAATATTGATGCTTTGGATTTCTACAATTCTGGCCCTGAGCATTACCGAAGAGACATAAGTTGTTGAAATGTACAAATGGTACACTAAACTGATACTTGTACATATATATGTGTTCTTATATATGTACCATACAGAAACAAAATATTATTGAAATTATTCTGTTAATTAACTTTAAGTTTCTGTTACTTAATATAAAAAGCCTTTATGTTGATTTCTTTATCTTTGAATTATCTCTCTAGACTAACTCTGCAAATATTTCTATATATAATATATAAATAGACATTCACTGTCTTAAATTTAATCACCTTACACACTTAAATAATTCGATATTGAAATATATTTAAAAAAAGACCCACAAATAAAAGTGTGTTATGTACATAATACAAAAAGAAAAACATCTGGCAAAGAAGCCAAATACACCACACACCACATTGAAAGAAGAATATGAGCCTTTACAATTAATTTCAAACAATATTAAGGGCCTGGGTAAATGGGATAAACCTCAGTTGTCAGATGGCATTAATTTATAGCTAACTAGTCAGCTTTTCCAGGAAAATAGCTTTGATCTCCTGTCTGAAGAGCAATTAATGCAGATATATGTTTAATGTCAAAATCCTCTGTAACATATGCAGGTAAGGTTTCCAAATGTATTTGAATTAATCATATTTTAAATGAATGAAAAGATAAATTATATGACACTTACTGGTAAGCAAGAATTGCTTCTTTAGCTGTCATCTGAACCTCTTTCTTCTTTCCTCCTTTCTTCCCCTTTCCACCCTTCTTGCCTCCCTTTCCCTTCTTTTTACCCATTTTTTATTCACTGAAAACATTCCAATGCATTCTTCAATATGACTAATAATTACTGGCTGGTTGTTATCCCTTTAATATTCCAACAAATCAATCATTTTTTAGGGAAATGTAAACACATTTACTTTAAATTTATTTTGTTGTAACTCTTAAGTAGAATTTCTAAAGAAAGAATGCATTTAGATTGCAGATATACTGAGGATTAAAATTAAAGACAGCTGGACTTTCCCTTAACATGACATGTCTGTCAACATTGGTAAATTTTTAAAACATGTTTTCAAACAAAGAACCACACTGATTTAATGCTTTAAAAAATTCATAAATTATTCATCATTAAAACCTGAAACACATTTTAACCATGCTTTAATGTGCACAGTACTGCAAAATATAATACTCAAGAGAGGGTGATGCATGCAGATTATGTAAATAGAATTTAGATGTGTTTAGATATTTTGTATGCTTAATGACATTGTGACGGATGGGAATCGGCCCAGTCCAGATAGCTCAATGGTGAGAGCGTCCCTTTTGATAGTGGAATGTTCTGGGTTTGATTCCAGGGTGTGGCCACAATTCTTTTTCTCCACAGCCAGCCATCATGAGTTGCATGTTTGTTTGTGTGCTGTGATATGATCACAATCTTAAAATGGGTTAATGTGTGTTTCATTTTCCAGGGTTAGAGAACTCTGGCAAGGGAGGACCATGACAGATGGGTATTGGCCCGGACAGCTCAATGGTGAGAGTGTACATCCGTCTTGATAGTGGAAGATTCTGGGTTCAATTCCTGGGTGTGGCCACATCTTTTTCTCCTGTCTGTTACATTTGATGACTAATGGCCAACCCTCATGAGTTGCATGTTTGTTTCTGCATTGTGAGGGTTACGATCTTTGGAAAGTTGTGTGTACTGGTTTACAGAGATAAGAAACCTCAGTTGGCAGGGGAGGAGTGTGACTGACAGGTGTCTGTCTGGATAGCCCAATGGTGAGAGTGTCCTTCTTGATAGCAGAACGTTCTGGGTTCAGTTCCCAGTTCCTCTCACATCTTTTCCTGTTGTGTGTTACAAAATTGTTTAATATATAGATTCTTTCATGTTAACTGCAGGACTGCATGCATGATGTTTTTCATGTAAGATGGTAACGTCTTTTTAAGATATTTTATGTCGTAATATTGAATTGATTGTCTCTTACAGTACGTAGCAAGAATGGTGATGATTTTGCCAAACAAAATGTGTGGTAATTGTGAAAGTGTCTGTTGAATAAATACAGAATGAAGGCATGTAATTTGTGAGTATTATTCTTTAGTAATTTCTATTGAAATGGTCGGGCTCATACCGAGCCAACCGTTTCAATAGAAATTAATTCTTAAGCAGTGAATTATTGCAGTTTTTGGTATGCACATTTTTAACGTTCGCAATGTGCAAAATAACCAGATGCAGAAAAGGACCGGACTAGGGCGAAAACTATAAAACTAAAACAAAGAGCAAAATCATTACAAGATAATGGATTTGCCATTTGGTATGTTCATGTTCATAATGATATTGATAAGCTGCGCTCCCTTTTAACTCTTTGCCTAAATTCATATTAGTGCCGTAATACACAAAATATTTCAGTTCTCGTTCATTAACATTTATATGACACCATGAATTCCCTGTCACATATTACTTAATTCAATTTTATAAAATTTCAAGCACTTGCCAATTTTCAGTCCTTTTAAAATCTTTCCACCATATTTGTTTCGTCTAGCAACACGTTCAGAGCTAGGCTTTTTGTAGTTTCGAATCAAAATGCATTTAACGTTACAGTCATTTCGGTATTAGTATATTCTTATTGCGTGTGAAGTCTTCCTTCTATACAGAGCCCGCTATATACAATCAAAGTTCTACATATAGAAATGTAGAACATAATTATTCTGCTTGTCTGTTGTACATTCAATGCACATGTATACATACCAGTACTTAGGATTTAAAAAATGTAGACCTTTTCATATAGATTGAAGCTTAATGGAGTGGCAAAATCATCACTGTTCCCGCAAAATGACGTAAGAGACAATCAATACTTTTTATGAAGTCAAAAATTTTACGGTAAACGTAACTTTTTGCCACCCTTATCGTCAGTCCCGCAGTTAACCTGAAAAAGGTCTATAGGCCTGCATGTACATTACAGCGGAGAAAGAGATTAATTGTTTATTTTCATCCGAATTCGGTCAGTTATCTTGCCGCATGGTGATACAAACATGTATGTATGATTTATGTTTCATATTTCAACATTCTCGTCGAGTGTTTAGTTTTTTTCCTAAAGTTTTTCCCCGAAAATCTTGAAAAACTACATTTTATCATTTTATTATGTCTGGTTTTTTTCCCAGGTGAATTTTACATATGCAAATACAGCAGCCTTATTTATCGTCGAACATGGTTAACGTATAATAACAATTTTGATTTGTTAATTTTTTTCTCGACCCTCTTTAAAACTGCTCATTGTCTAGAGGTCCGTTGACATATATCACGTAAGTGGTTTAAATAAAGTAAAAATCTATAATGAGTGACATTATCTATAAAGGTTTTTCTGTGTCACAGACAGTAAAATATTTTACTTGTTCTTTTTACTTAAATGTATACCTGTGCTTGAAAATTTGTCCCGATTGGCCTTCCTAAAGTTATCAGAAAACCATCTGATTAAACTTTAATCTTTTTCAAGTATAGCCTAGCTTTAAAACCTTACAGTCTTTATGATATTTTGGTTGATTGGTGTTTTACGTTGCTTTCAACAATTTTTCAATTATATCACGACATGGAAGCAGGAGGTAACCAACCTCTTAAACATAGTGGCGCAATCTGGGAATCGAATCCGGATCGTCGATGCTGCAAGCCAAGCGCTTAACCACTACACCAAGCCTGCCCCCTTTTATGATAATGAGATAACGTACATGTATTATCATCACCATAGTTAATTAGTCTGGTATGAAATAAAAGATGCCATTAATAAAGACATTGAACATAATGGTCATGAGTATTAGGCTCTGATCGAGACACCCCTTTAATTAACTGCCCCCAGGAAGCAGTGTTTGGGACCAGTTTAATCCGTTGTTGGCGATTCTCAAGTTTGTTGCAAAGGAATCCCACCGCACCCACCCAATCCGTATGATTCCAGCTTAGCTATAGACTAATTTAGTGGGGCAGTCGAAGCCTTCTATATATCCATGAGAATCGCAGCAACAGCTAGCTTTGTGCTGGTCCAGTGTTATTCTATAGTACTCCACCAGACACAGTAAGGTTGGTTGTCAGGCAACCAACACCACCTCATAAGATGGCTGGAGAAGGATTAAAAAGCTTTTTGAATCTACTCACTTAACTGTTCATGTTTTTGTTCTCTCAAAAATTTATATAAAGTAGGGAGAATACTAAGTGTTGGTCAATAATTATGTTTGTCCAGTGAGCATTTTCTGATATATGGGTGTCACTTGTGCCGTCTCCAGATTATCGGGAAAACAAGAAACATCCATACCACAATTGAGAAGAGAAGCTACTGCCGTTGAAAGGGCAGCCGGAAAAGACTTCAAAAGTGTAGCTGAGATGCCCTCAACTACTGTAGCCTTCTTAGTCCTTAGCTTATTAGTAGTTCTAAAAATCTAATCAGTGCAATATCGTCATGGACCAGTATTGAATGATAACGCTTTGTAGCAGTTTATATATTTATTAACTACTTTACATGATTACTATGAGTTGCACAGAGGTACACGCTAGCTGACAGATTGACCTGGGTGCGAGGCATGCATTACAGATGAGATGCTACTGATCACGTGATTGATAAGAAATAACATGGATACTACAATCATCATCTTCATCATTAAAACTAAAAGAATCATGAACACCACGGGTTACACGTACAGTTCTCATTGATATTCGCAATATTTGGGTGGCTATCAAGGTCAAAGGTGGTGTCATTTACCGTATCTTTTGCCATATTAAAAAATCATTAAAATTTCACTTGATTCTTTCAGATTAAATCATTTCTCACAAAGTCTTTATCTCTCATAAATATTTACATTTGCAAAAAGACTGTCATTTGAACTTTATCGCTAAATTACGTTGGGATCTATAAATGTCCCCAGTTTTGCCTCTGGGTGTTCTCTTTTTATAGTTTTGAGTACACATCATCTACATGTACAATGTACGTGCATAACAGTCAAACTTCAAAATAATCTTTCCATTTTACATTCTATAGGAAATACGTGTATATGTAGAGTCGGGATACAGTTGGCACCTTTTAAGTGTGAACATATCTATTCTTATCTTTTGTAAAGGTTTATAGCTGGCATTTTTTTCTTAAGACCAGAATATACATATATCTTGGTCAGTGTTTCAGAAACTATGACATCATATTTTCATGACGTAGATGAGTGGTGTGGAAAGAAATATATGTGAAAAATATGAAAATGTTAACTCGCAGTTCAAATATTATATTCAAAAGGTAGATTAAAAATCAGTGCCAATATTACATGATTGGAAATATAAAGCAATCACGATCAACATCATATTTCACTTATACCGGACCTTCTTTCCTTACTTGTGGCAAGTGCTGTTGCATTTTGACTGAATCGGTAGCAGTGCATAATTAGTTCATGAGGGTACCCCCGTTTGAGGAATCCCTTCATATAAACCACATAGAATGAATGCACACTAAATGCATCATATTGTTTTAAAATGTTTTGTCTTTGTTTCTAAATCAAGTTTGAGATACAAAAATTCGAAGTTCACATTTTTCTTATCTGGGTTATATAAATACAGTAAAACATCTTGTTTACGGGTTTAATACACAGCTATGCCTTTAGACTAAAATCGTGTGTATTATTTTTCATTTTAAGGACCACATCTTACGCCAAATTCCATACCCCAGTCTGATAGTTTCCCAATTTAGCATAATATTTTAATAAATTGCCAAAACTGAGAACGATGTAGCCTAATGTAATAATCTACAAATAATAAAAAAAGAACAGTTATCTGCAATAACTCCTAAATGTGAGCAAAGATCATGGTAGTGCAGTTGTAAAGTAACCCAAAATGTTACTAATGAGTAATGTTTAGGGGTCTGTGAATGTCCACTGTAGTACATTGTTGTTAGTGCCTTAACCATTTGACACCAGTTACTTTCGTATTTTACATTAATATCTAAAGTTAAACAGAAAATTAAATCTGTCATTTTAATATTTTCTAAAACATAACCGCTTTAGGATTATCCTTGATTCATAGCTAATCTACATGTGCGCCTTCAAAACCATAATCTTAGACATGTACATGTAAATACAAAGTTACAACATGTCTTGTGAGAAGTTTTTCTATAGTACTCTACAGTATTGGCAATGTGATAATTTCATTTACCCGAATTACACAGAAAAGTTAAAATCACCTTTATTTCATACCCCAGTCATACAGCAGGTATGGTTCACCGATAGAAGATTTTCACTCTTTGTTTTCCACAAATCCTTTTTGAACCCTTAGGTCTAACTGCTTACTAAGCATTGATATTGTGTACTTCCAGTCTGTTGTATAATATAAGCTTTTGTCCATTACACAAATTTTTAACGGATTTCTTAAGTTACTGATATGGTGCTTTTGGTCAGTTCACTCTGTTTATAACCTTAATTTTCATATGTGCATGTGTGCGGATGATTCCACTGCATTGGTTGGTTGGTTAACTGGTGTTTTAAGTCGGTTTCAACAATTTTTCAGTTCTATCGCGACATGGAAGCAGGAGGTAACCAACCTCTTAAACATAGTGGCGCAATCCGGGAATCGAACCCGGATCGTCGGCGTCGTAAGCCAAGCGCTTAACCGCTACACAAAGCCTGCCCCTCCACTGCACTGAATATTCTTATATCTCTTATTTGCATCAATTGTTACCCCACGAGTAATCGTGTTCGTTACATTGGATTATTTTCTTAATTTCTCCCTTTATTTTCTGACTATTAAATTTCATTGAAATCACTAAAAAACGAAAGTTTATGCAAGTGGTCTTTGGGTAAATATACAATAAAACTCATAGAATGGCACCTCCGAGAGGTTCTTTATCGAGCCAATATCTACAGTGATAAGGACAGTAAAACAGACATGTTGAAACCACTTTTTATACGCCCGTCGTAGACAGACGTATTATGGTATGGCGTTGTGGGTCTATGGGTCTTTGTCAACAGGATATAGATCATACCATTTAGGCTAGTACTTTCAGACTTGGTACGTTTATTTCTGATGGCATGAGGACTACGCTTTTATCGATATCAAGGTCATTTGGGGGGGGGGGGGGGGGGCGGGGGCGGCAAGAATAACACATTTTTGAGAATGCACCTTGTAAACAAAGTACAGCAGACAAAAGTGTTTACGCTAGAACTTTTAAGCTTTGCACACTTATTTCTTATGACTGGAGGATGAACCCTACTGATTTCCAATTTCGTATCTGCAAGGTCACAGAACTAGAGAGTTAGATTCTTGTCCTGGCCCTAACTTTTTACACCTTGCATGAATTTGAATAACATTTCACAGAAATTTTGCCCAAAACCCAAGGGTGTGTCATGACTTTGACTCAAAGGTCATATATGCAAGGTCAAGGTCACAATGCGTATGATGAGTAAATCTTTTTCCGGTCCATAACTTTTTTACCCATTGCACGGATTTGAATAATATTTCATAGAATTGTTTGCAAAGGGGGAATGATTCCATACTTTTAAATTTCATCCCTCAAAACTAAGTGACGGGTATATGCCATGTCAGGCGTTGCTTTGGTTCAAGCTTGACTTTGTTGTAAGTTATTGTTGCCCTGTCAAAAATAATTTTTTTATTGGATGTGGTTGGTCAAATGCATACATTTCTGTTCATGTTTCTCGTAAACATTCCTTATAAATGGCCATGAGGGAAATTTTTAAATTTCATGGGCTGATTAAGATGCTGTGGTGAAGTTTTTATTATACAAAATTAAGACACCGTACATATGTAATAAATATTGAAATCTTGTTATAACAAGAAATTTCAGAGAATTGTGGTCCTCTGCTTCCGGGGTTCTATCAGTAGGGGTGCAGTGATCTGTGACATATTGTCATGGTTGTGCATGTCTACAAGTATTTGCGATTAGGGACACACATGCCAAATATGAAGGCCCCACGTCTTACGGTTAAAAAGTTACATTGACGTAGGTCAAAGGTCACATGATAAAAGTTTTGGTACCAACGGATAGGTATTGCAATTAGGGACATACATGCCAAATATGAAGGCCCTGCGTCTTACGGTTAAAAAGTTACATTGAAATAGGTCAAAGGTCACATGATAAAAAATTCTGGAACCAACGGAAAGGTATTGCCATTAGGGACACCTAAGAAATATGTGAAGGCCCCAAGTCTTATGGTTAAAAAGTTATTATGAAGTTGGTCAAAAGTCACGGTCAAGGTCACATGATAAAAAATTTTGGTACCAACGGAAAGGTATTGCAATTAGGGACACACATGTCAAATATGAAGTTATGTCTTATGGTTAAAAAGTTATGACCAAGGTTAAAGTTTTTGTGACCGACGGCCAGCCAGATGAACGAGATTTAATGTCCCCACGCTTTTGTGAAATTTGTTATTCCCAACGGGACTCCAACATCTTGTGCAGAACTATAAGTCGTATTCCTTCATATACCTCATAAGATCATATGCATCTATGATATGGAAAGGCAAAACCTGAAACAGATTTTTGCCCTCCCCCCCCACCCTTTCCAAAGGCCATATCCTCAGTTGAAAACCAGATGCAGCAAATGATACCCTTCATGTACCACAATCAGTATATATATCTATAATGGTTAAATTAATAGAGTCATGTATGAGATTTCTTGACCTTGTCCATTTGCCCTTCCACAATCAGTTTGGGCAATAACTACATAACACAGGGGCAATATTCCCACTTGAATCACAGGTATATAACTACATAACCTTTCATATATGCTCATCAAATCATTCCTTTTTGTTATGGTGTAAGAGGAGAAACACAGACAAGTTCATGTAGACAGACAGCTGGATGGACAAACAGATGGCAGACCTCAATGCCATATTACAACACATATATGTCTTGCATTATAAGCAGGCATTTAAAAATAAATAACAATATCAAAGGAATAAAGGCAGCAAAATACACAGAACATTGGAGGACATAACTTGAAAAGTTGTCTTAGTAGTGACTTAAAAGCTACCATATTGCAAAGGAGAAGAAATCACAATATCAGTGCAAAATGTGACAGAAAATAAATCGGAAGTTCAGATTCTCTATACTTTATTGCTAAATTGCAACTCTTAACACATTTTCAAATCAATTGCTGGATACATGTATGATGGAAAAGGCAGTGATATGACAAAACAAAACAAATAAGGAAATTATTACAGCATACATGTAGATGCAAAGTTAATATCATTTTATGAAATAGAAGTACAAAATGTACATGCAGCATATATAATATTTACTTTCATATCAACATCATTGGTTATAAATTAATAGTAATAGCATCAACTTTTTCATAAAACATTTTATTTCAATCAACAAAGCATCAATATCAAAATATATCATCCTGATTATTAGCAATTATATGCATTATAAATCTACAATTTGTACAAAATTTTCTAGCAATTATTCAGTCAGCTTTATGTCTGATTTCTCTCTCAAAGTCAAACCCTTAATATGCCTTTAACTTGCTTGCAGTTTTTGTCTGAATAACCCTTCAAGTTTTACAGTATCTACAGCAAACTTTCTGATTCCTTCTGCCAATTTTTCAGTTGCCATGGCATCTTCATTCATTTGATATCTGAATGTCTTCTCATCCACTGTTACTTCCTCTATGTCAAGAAGTTTTGCTGAAACAACATGAGAAAAATCTGATTTTGTTTGATTCTTGTTTGGTCTCACACCAAGATTACTTTCACTGATATAGTCATGGTATCTGCCTGATGCATTGCACAACATGGAACACACTTGCCCGAAGCAGTGTGGGATATTTTAAGTGCCAAGCCTACCCTGACACAGGCCCTTAGTTCAAATGTGCCCCCCCCCCCCAAAAAAAAACAAAAAAAAAAAAAAAAAAAAAAAAAAAAAAAACAACAAAACCACTGGTGAGACTCAAACTTTGGACATTTCAGTCATGAGTTGAGCATTTTACCAATTAAGCTACACTGACTAAAAGAAAAAACAAAATGGCAACTTATGTTCGTATGCACAGCGTATACATCCCTTACTTACTTTTTCTTTTACATCCCATTAGAGGAAATAAGTATTGACCAACTACTGGTACCTTAAGCTCACTATTGCACCTGACGGCACACTTGTATTATCATATCAGAGTAAATGTCATATTAAACACTGATTTGACTGTGACATCACAATGAAACTATGTGGTTAGAATGGCTAACAAAGATCTGACCATCTCTCAATAACTATTAACTGTACTGTCTATTTACTATTAAAGATTCATTTCAAACTTAAAATACATCATTATTTTGTGTGAAGGATGTGGTGAAAAAAAGACAATGTCATCACTGAAGAGAAATCATCAAATACAGAAGATGACAACTTTCTTGAAAATCAAGGAACTAAGTATAGAAACTTGTGATATAAATCAAAGACCGGATTATACATTCCACTCCATGAAAAACATCGTTATTTCACTCTTTCTCACCTTGTTTGGCACTAAGGTACTGGGTAACATCTGCAGTTGTCTGATTCAGTTTTTCCAATAACGATGGACTGCAAACAAAAAGTTTTGATATTCTAAGTTTGATTTATTAAACCATGTTTACATCATTTCTAAAATATAGTTTAATAAAATTACAATGTATTAAGTTTGCAAAAAATAAATAATAAATAAAGAATAATAGATAATTTTACTTCCTATTTTTAATGGTAGTATTACACTGAAAATTAAACTACAAACTTCGTGAAAACTCACCAGCCAGACGACCATGGCTACCAGATTTATTGCTGGCCTAGTAAAAATTCTCTAACAAAGTACACAATGGGCTAGTAAAATTGGTCTGTAGGCTAGCGGTTGAAAATACTTTTTAGTGAAGACTTAAACTACCTAGTAAAGTATATTACACTGGGGTTTACTGAGATATTTTTGGATATTTGGTAGGAAAGCAAACAGACAAAACTTGTGAAAGTGACACAATAAAATGTTCTAGAATATACAAAACATCATACATTATACTATATTTTATTGGTTTATCTCAGTTTTATATTGCTTTAAATAATATTTTTTAAAATGAACTCATAGCATGTAATATAATACTAACAATTCAATCACAGTTCAAATTTCTGTACTTACGAGATGGTCAGTAAATCACAGCCAGCCAATCCCAAGATCTGTTCTGTATTCCGGAAAGAAGCACCCATTACCACTGTACTGTACCCAAACTTTTTGTAATAATTATAAATTCTTGTCACACTCTTTACACCTATGAAAATCAACATAAATATATAAGAATCAATTTTTATGATATATGTACAAAATACATCATATGTATGCATACATGTATGGTTTTCTGGTTTTTTTGTTTTGTTTTTTTTGGGGGGTTGGGGTATGGTTTTCATTTTTTTGTGAACTGGAGACTCAAATAATTTCCACTAAAACATAAATTCCATTATAATAAGTACATGTATACTATGTGAACCCATCTTGAAAAGCAGTAATTTCCCATTTTCAACAAAGAAAGTGTAATTTGAATATGTATTATGGATAAAATGTAATATATATACTTTTTAATACGTAAGAAAATAATGCAGATAAATTGCAAAATAGTCATTGTCAGCTTAATAAAATGTTGAAATTACTAATGTTGCATAATGCATAATACTGTGTCAAAGGGCAACCTAACCTGGATCCTCTAATCTATCAAAAGACTTCTGGTCTGTATTCTTGACAAACCAGTCGAAAATTCTTCCCACAAATGGAGATATGAGAGTGGCTCCTGCTTCAGCACATGCAACTGCCTATATTACGAGAAAAACATCAAATAATAAAGAAGATCTAGCATTAGATACCTTGACAGCTTGTTACATTAATTTTCAATTTCATTTCTATAATTTCATACTCGAAAGCTCTCCTGAAATCTTTCAGGCTCTGCACATATGTATTCATTTGTCATTGTTTTTGTAGTATTTAACTGATTTTAAATTAACATCAGTACTTTTAAAAAGTTAAGTTTATGCAAAAATGCTTGCAAGTAATTCTTTTTATGTTTGTATTACAAAATTTTATTTTAGCCATTTAATTTCAAAATTGTGCATACAAATGATCTGGTAATTAGTTACTTATAAAATAATTTTCAAACATTCTTTATTTTATATTTTCTATTGACACCTAAGAATTCCAAATATGGCTAATGATATACATGTAGAATTTGCACTCTAATTAGCCAAATGGCTAAATGATATTTCATTCTACAGCTCATTCACTGTAATGACCTTGACCTCTGAAATACTGACCCCAAAACCAAAAGGGTTCTTCCCCATTTGATAAGAATCCTTTCCAAATTTGGTATGTATAGAATGCAAGGAATTCAGTTATCATCCAATAACCATTGTGTGATGGAAAGACAAAAGAATGAACGCTTAATGTCCTGAGCTATGCCTAGTGAGGACATTAAAAATCCAAATCTTTCTGATACATGTATTGATTGTAAAATAACTAAATAAAACACATCAAATGATATATATTCTTACATCATACAAGCCAATCTGATTGTACAGTATAAGGAAATCTTTTACTATCGTTTGACTTTCGTTTTTAAAACTACCAGTTTAGCTTAAAACTACAACTACTTTAATTATGAAAATTAATCAAATTAATGTTATAGTTCAGAGAATTGCGATATCTTAAATAGGTTCAAGTAACTGCAATCATGCCCCATAGATGAAAGATAAACAAGTGGGCAAAAGATATGCCATAATACAGTACACAAAAGTGTATATTTATATACATGTACAATGCAAACAATAAGTGTTTTTGAAACACTGACGTTCTTTGATAGCAGCAATATCCAGACATATTTTCAAACATGAAGTCAAAGTCTTTAGGTCAAGATGTTTTGTCACAAGGAATACACATATAAGGTATCAAAGCTTTTATCTAACCATTCATATGTCATTGCTATTGTTAAAGTTTGCAGACAGACAGATGAACTGACGCATTGACAGAGCGCCAACAAATCTCAAATTCTCTAGACATACAAATGCAAAAAATGACAGACCTGATAAAAGTTGAAGAGTAGAGTCATATTACAATGTATGCCATACTGACTTTCCAAAACCCTGTAAATATAATATGCAATTTAAATTCTGGTCTAATATAACATGTGTATTTAAAGGATTAGTAAAAGTACAGGTTTACAAGTATCTTATTCATTTAATTATGTACTATGAATTCCTTGACTCTTATATAAATATTACCGTAGTTGACTTACTAGGAACTGAATAAGAAATTTAAAATTTAAATTAAGACATGGTCAGTATATGTTCCATATCTTTTTTTATTTATTTTTTCATCATCATTTTATCCACAGTAAATGGTACCCTCTTACCAAGGGTATCATCCTCTAAGGATTTAAGCTTTTAACACATATACTGTCAAATATCTGTGGTTCTCAATTTCTCTTAAAATGAAACTCCATTACCTGAGCTAGATACACTTGTATAAGTAAACATTGGTCCAGGTTCACTGTGAACTTTGATCCACACATAAGTTGATTTTAAATATAATTATATTCTTTTTTGCATTTCCTTGTTAAACAGTTTCATATTTTTGTATTTTAAATGTTATGGGAGGTTAAATCTGTTGTCCTGACTTAATGTCTGACTTGAATTCTAACAACAAAAACCGACTGTCCGGTGGCTTTCGGTTTGTCTGTGCACACTGAACTATATTTTAATGTCTGGTATACATGTTAAGTTTGTCCATCTGACTATCATTAGTATATAAAAAGGCTAGCAAGATAATCCAGTTAATTATTACTGATAACTTATTCTCTTATTTAGATTTGGTTCTGCTCACCGTGCAGCCTCAACACCTTCCCAGGTTGAGGATAACTTGATCAAGATCCTCTCCTTATCAATGCCAGCCTGACTGTACAGATCTATGAGTTTTCTTGCTTTTGCGATCATTCCTTCCTTATCAAAAGATAATCTGTAATAATTTGTCAGAAAAGACCAATTAAAAACAAACATCGTCTGATATTCACTCTATTGACCCTATCGTTATCATATATTTTTTGTTATACATGTATTCTATAAATAGAAGATAGATATAAAGGCATAGGGCAATGTGCTTCCATTACAGCTGATCTTGTTTACCTGACCATACATAGTTCAAATTCAATTCTGGTTACATCAATTCTATAATTAAGTTTCATTTCAGAATTTCAGCTCATTACTCGATTAATTTTCTTGGGTCAGTTGAAGTTTTGCATACATATATTAAATGCGAGCTGTATTTAACTGATTGTAAGTACCATAGTTCAATTATCACATTGCCTAATTTTCACACAGATTAAAAACATTTAAACCCAATCACAATTTTTACAGACTGAATGAGTTTTCATTCTAATCTTTTGCTGCTAGTGGTACTGCTTAATACTTTTGCATTCATCATTCACTTAGCTGACTGCCCAAAGGAATTACTAGTGTGTATGTGTGTGAAAATTACAATTTTCATTGATTCACTGTACATGTACTATATTTCATTTTTTTTCATTACCTTGCATCAACTTCAGTTGAAACTCTCCCAGGTATTATTTTAAGAATTTCACATCCAAAGAGAGTGGCCACTTTGTCCATTGCTGCAGTGACTTGATCTTCCAAAGATCTGTAATACCAAATAGTCAAATGTAAACCCCAGTCTGAACTCGGACCCAAACATAAAACTTGATTGCTTTTTGACCAAAATCTACATTTATTATCTGAAAGTACAGTTTTAGCAAGTCTGAAAGTGCAGTTTTAGCAGATCTGAGAGCCCAGTTTTAGCAGATGCATGTTTAATATTATATCAAACACATCTTCACGACAACTTACCCTTCTTGTTGCTTGGCATACTGTACGGCCTGAGTAATGAGACCTTCGTATGCTTTCATGTTAGCTGCAGCAGCTATTAAAGATGGATTTGTTGTAGCATCTGTTGGTTTGAATTCTTTCATAGCTATTAAAAGAAAATATACTTAAATTTTTATCTACAAATTATATTTTATATAAATGTCATGACATTTTCTAGGAATTTTCTCCAGCTTCATCTTTCTGTGAGAAAGAAGGGAGTTCATAATAAACTAAGAATTTGACTGATAAGCAAATCTACATTTCAAACACAAGAATTTAATTACACTTTTCTTATCAATAGCCAAATTCTTATTTTAAGGTCAAAGGTCAAGGTCAGATTTGTAGGTAGATTAGAATACATTGTGCATGTATGTTCTTTCTATCTGTTGAGTTAAAATACATATATCATGTTTAACAATAATAATTCTAATAGTTTTTAAGCAACAAGCATAAGAGATGTTTGTTTCAACTTAGAGGTTAAATATCATGGTCAAAATAAATTTCAAAAGATCAAGAGAGCCTTCAAAAGATCTCACAAGTGAAATTAATTGATGGCATCCTGGACAATAAGTTATTATCTTTCATATCATAACAAAGCTAGAAACCAATTGGTGGTAGAATGGTCAATTAAACCAAATGGTTGACACAAAACACTTGATAGCATCAGTATATGCAATACCACACAGCTAAAAACTGTCACAGATTGCTCTTAGTTGCCTACCAGTCAATGATCTGATTAAAACCGTATCTTTATTCTGCATCTCTATCTGTCCCATTGTGTATAAAGATCTGGCATAATCCCACAAGGGGTCACATTCTGGTGAAGTCTGATGACGTTCCAGTCATTGAAACTGTTATTTCCCAAGCCAATCAATGACTCTGCTAAGCACGTGCAAGTGACGCTATATGTAACAAGCACTCTTCTAAAACTATCTTGTGAAATATGTGAATGCTGGGGATGTTAATTTCATTCCTACGAATTTGTAGCCGATCCAATGATTGGCTGAAAATCAGAGTTCACGAGAATGTGACCCCTTAAAGGAGTTCACGAGATCTTTATACGCAATGAAACAAATGGAGAAGCAGAATAGAGGTATGGTTTAAAATCACATTTGCTATGTCACAATACCAGAAACTGAATCCTGTTCACAGAATTATGTATCAAACTTGGCCCATTTACTATTTTAGCTGCTTATGAATAAATCAATATCTTGCTCTCATATTGATAAAAATCTTCTGACAATGTGGTCAATTATTAATATGCTACACACTTTCACAAACCTTTCATCATTTACATGTTTGTTTTGAGAAATCATATTTTTAATGAGTGTTTTTACCCAGCTGCTAAGAAATAAAAGTGATGGGATAAAAACACATATTTAAAATCAGATTTCTCGACATGTAAGGAGTGAAGGGTTGATAAAAATGTGCATATTAATAATTGTTGACAATCACAAAATCTTTTATCAATTTGTGTATGAGACCTTTATTTCTCTCTAGACAGCCAAACTGGTTGACTTCAATACACAACCCCATGTACAGGATTCAGTCTCTGATTATATGGCATAGCCGAACCTAGAGAAGCTAGAGTCTGGATTATTCAATCTTAATATGTAAGTAAACTTTGACTGATTATTGTTTGATAATTAATTTATGATTATTTCATGTATTGATTTGTTTTATGTCAATCCACGATTATTTCACGTATATGGTGACAGCGTCTGCATAGAAATTTATACCTTTGTAGCAGACTCATCCTGAAGATAGGAATCTTTTATGTGTCATGCCCTTCATGACTTTCACATGCAAAAGACAAAACACTGATGTGTCCAGGGCGGGAGTTGAACCTGGGACCTCTTGGCCACAAGTCGAGCACCTCATCCCCTCAGACACACCAGTTTTAAGTAAACTTTGACATAAGAGAACATATGATGTTCTGTATGAATGACATATAAATTGTATTCATTGTTCTGAAGGGTCAAACGGAATAGATACTGGGACACAATTCATGTTGGATGACTATTCTCGAAGTCGGACATCTGGGTATTTGATAGCAAGCATTCGGAACATTTGGGGTAAAGCATCAGACTTAATAATAGAGAGCAATGTGTATTCAATGAGGAACCTTGGTAAAACGAAATAAATAAAATATTTTGTCATTCAAAGAAGTAAAATTTTAATACATGTTTTACACATTTCCGATCGTATTTTGTAATAAAACCTCTTTGGAATACAGAGTATCGCAATTATTAAAATCTGTCACGGTTTGCATTTAGTCACATACCAAATCCATTGTTCTCGATGTGGGCACTTTTATGTGGGCAACTTACGTCATAATGATATGACATCATAACAATCACAAAGTGCGCGTGTATGTTGACGTTATTGTAGTTGCGATATTCCGTATTGATACAGAAGAACTTAAAGTTGTATTAACACTAACGATAAACCCCGAGTTTCACCCCAAGTGTCATGACCAGACTCAACGAGTATCTACGTAGAGCAATAGAGACAGTGACTTTGAAAATATAGGCCTAATGTCAATACAAACATGTTGTGAAATTGCAAATTAGATCTATATGATCATTCAAATTCATAGTTGACAGTTGAAATGAAAGGGCTATTGATCCTCCTCTTTTGAAAAAGAGACAGCACTGTCAGCAAAAATGTGCTTTCGTACTGATTTATTGTCATCTATTGTATCTTCAGTACAAGGCCTTACGAAAAAAAAAAATGAGCGAACAGAGGAAATGAAGACTACGTAAAAATCAAACCTTCGAAATCCCCCGTATCTGCAACTACGACAGTTAGTGCTTTCAGACTGTCTAAGGTAGATACTGCCTTCTTTTTTGCGTCAGGTGCTGACATTGTGATTATATGACAATATTGTAATAAATTATCCGGAAATAAACAGCCGGCGATTCACCGGAGTCAAAAAATATGAACGAGGGAGAATTCTTTATTTCGTTGGATCATTTTAAAAGTTCTCCAACCGATGCTCGGAACACTATGTACAACTACAGTATTATGAGGCGAGTTCAAATAGCAGATTTGTGGGCTTCAGTTTTCACTGAGAGGATCGAGACGTCTCGATCTTTTAAAATAACTCACAGGAAATTAACCATAGCCCTCCTCCTTTTACAGAATCGGCTATATATCCTTCCTATCCTTCCACGGTTCGTAAAAGAACGTGACTTTCAGTCCTTTCTAATTGTTCTATCTATGACGTCATAAACAAATGCGTTGTTTGTCGGAGTTTTGTCGGACCTCAAATGACGTCACCGCAATGAATAATTACGTTTGTGGAGGGATGAATTATATATACCTCACTGTATCAGATACATATGTGTTTATGTCTCTGGTTACATGCACAAATTGTTTGTATGCAGGTGTGCTTTTGGTTTGACTTCTTAGGACCTTAGGTGACTTAAAGTTTAGAAAACTTTTAAAATTATATAAAAGCTGTAGAATTTCACCGAGTTTCCGAATTTAGTATTTTATTTCAAGGACTTATAATATTTTGTTTATAAGTCGATCCTAGGTTAATTTGAGTTGACAAACGACTACAGACGACACACACTGTGTGTTACAAGATGATAAGTATACATGTACACTTGGAATTCCGAAAAAGTAACTTTTTCCGTAGTACTGTAAAATTGCTAACGTCCCTCCCCCTTTTACAGAATCGGCTATATACCCTTCCTATCCTTCGATCCACGGTTCGTAAAAGAACGTGACTTTCAGTCCTTTCTAATTGTTCTATCTATGACGTCATAAACAAATGCGTTGTTTGTCGGAGTTTTGTCGGACCTCAAATGACGTCACCGCAATGAATAATTACGTTTGTGGAGGGATGAATTATATATACCTCACTGTATCAGATACATATGTGTTTATGTCTCTGGTTACATGCACAAATTGTTTGTATGCAGGTGTGCTTTTGGTTTGACTTCTTAGAACCTTAGGTGACTTAAAGTTTAGAAAACTTTTTAAATTATATAAAAGCTGTAGAATTTCACCGAGTTTCCGAATTTAGTATTTTATTTCAAGGACTTATAATATTTTGTTTATAAGTCCTAGGTTAATTTGAGTTGACAAACGACTACAGACGACACACACTGTGTGTTACAAGATGATAAGTATACATGTACACTTGGAATTCCGAAAAAGTAACTTTTTCCGTAGTACTGTAAAATTGCTAACGTCATAAAAAATTGTTTCTGACGTCATTTACGAGAACAATTACACAAATAATTTTGCCAACCAAAACGTTAATTCCGCAGTAATAAAGAAAGGCTCTATATATGGTGGCTCTGGTGAATGACCGCGAATAATGAAAGCCCCGCCGAGCGGCGGGAATGAAATTATTTCCTCTGTTCTTGATATAAGTCAACAGTCTGACCTACGTCATGTAAACTCGTGTTTACAGATATGTGGCTTCCACCAAATTCAACTGAAGCGAAGAGTGATCAAGTTACTAAAATATTTAAATTCGCCCTTAACAGAACTTTCCTGGTGAAGATCCCATATATACTTTTGGTAATTATATTTATTAAACCCAAACTGGTTGAGATTTGCACATTGACAGGAACTCTTCTGTCAATAGCGTTATGCGACTGTTTGGTAGAAAGACATGAATTTCGAACTGAAATTAAATACCAGTATACAAAATGAAACGTGTCTATATTTACCTCTCAGTTTCAAAGACATTTACTCATAAAAGTAAAATGTATTATACAATAACATGATTAAATCGCTTGCATAACATAAAACCACTGTGTGTTTAAATTTGAAACCTGATTTTTTAAAATCTCAATAGCTGTATTTTTTTTAAATTCATATAAAAAGGAATAATTCTCTGTATGATAAGACGGTTAGAATATATATATATATATACCTTTTGTTACATATTGTGTCACTTGCACGTGCCTAGCCGAGTCGTTGATTGGCTATGGGAACATCGGTTTCGGTGACTGGAACATCATCTTATGGAACGCCATAGCTGCCTTAAGTCCAAATATTTATGATATGAGGTGTTTTTGCAATATTTTAGTGGCTTTATCTTTTCATGACGTGGTGCCATTATTATGAGAGGTGGTGATGCCAATATGTCAGGCCTTAATATCGTTTTTGAAATTGTAATGTCATTGTACAAAATCGTAATGTCATAACATGGTGTGGTGTTGTCATTACATGATATGGTGTTGTCATTATATGGTGTGGTGTTGTCATTAATGGTGTGGTGTTGTCAGTATATTTTTATCATAAAGACACCACCTCACGAAAAGAGAATATATATATATATATTGCAAAAAAAAAAAAAAAAAAAAACACCTCATATCATAAACACTTGGACTTAAGGCAGCTGTGGCGTTCCATATCACCCGCTTACGGGGTTTCGCCAGATATTTTAATCAGATTGATATATACTGCACCGGTTACTCTCCAGTTATACACTGAGATTGATGATGATGATGATGATGATGATGATGATGATGATGATGATGATGATGATGACGACGACGACGACGACAACGACGACGACAATGAAGTTATATTAAATTCAAATTTTTGCATTATATATACATTTTACAAATGAATCAAGTTGCAACGAAGGTGCTATGAAGACATTCATTCGTACATCTGACCACCTACCTTCGAAATCTCCCGTGTCAGCTACCACTATGGTTAAAGCCTTCAGACTGTCTAATGTCGAGACTGCCATGATTGCACCGGGAATGTGGGCTGTTGTGGCAATCGATGATATCGACTTGATACAGACAGGGATGTAACACTCTTATCATCTACATCCGAACTTGTTCATTGAGTAAATGACTAATGTCATTTCCTAACACTGTTTACATCTACTATATGTTGAGTGTAGGATGTCGTGCATGGGTTAATGATTTCTGTTTACATACACTTTTAACTATGTAATGTACTCTTTTCTACAAATATTCGGATGATCATTTTCCACCAAAATTAGAACCCCGTTTGATCTATTTGACGAAAATGCATCTATCGTAATAATCTAATTAAATGCGATATCGTATCACTTACGTTTGAAAAGTAATAATGTGATTTTGAGTCTGTTATATAGGAAATATTATTTGACTAGGGTTCTAGTAAGGAATGGATCGAATCAATGAATTTATAATTGAAGCGCTTCAGCACTAGCTTGAAATTTTTACTTCTATAATTTTTTTGTAAAGAAATTTATAATTTATTTAACAAGGAAGGATTACGTCATTTGTGTGCAGCTCTGTCCTGAGATGGTTTAGCTTCCTAGGGGCGGATCCAGAAAAAAAGGCGGAGAATTTACAAACTATCTGCAGTGTGTAGGTAATTTACAGTCCATGACAGAGCTGGATTCCCTCTTTTAACGTATACATGATGGAATCCCTCTCAACAAATTTTCTGGATCCACGCCTGCTTATGACTCTTTGTATTGGCAGGTATTTAGGATACTTGGCAGTTGATATACTGTAATTTCATTATGTGTATACAACGTTCGTTCGTACATTTTGACTGATCGCCATGAAAGTTTTATCACATAGCATATGCATTACGTAAATAAAAGCTTTCACATGCACTTTGTGTTGCCTGAAATATATCTTGAAGGCGTTTAGTATATGCAAATTATGACCTGAATATCTTGACAATCTGAAACTTGAAACAGATATTGTCGGACGGATACTTTGTAATAAATGTTATAACTTGATAAGATCTTTCAGCTTTATTCATGCTGACTGATGTTGCCAAAACTCACTGTGGATCTCACAAGAACATATGATTGTTCCATGGCAACCAAGGTCATGAACTGAAGGTCAAGGTTACTGAGTGTCTGCCATAATCGTGATCATTATAAGAAAATAAAGACCTTATTCGTGTTGAATTACAATCCTTTTTAAATTCTGTGAAAAAAGTTTCGGAGTAATGCTTTACTATACTTGCAGGGGATTGACTTGCGTATAGATATGTTTCATTAGCAGTGATTTAGTTGGAGTTACCTCCCGTTGTCGGTCATGTTTGTGGTCAAGCATGATTTTTGCCTAATATTCGTACTACGTTTATTATTTTTTTTTAGGAAAGTTTTTAATATTTACACTTATTTAAAAACTTTTTTTACATCGTCCAATACCTCAAAATTTGCATAAGCATCGCAAAAACAGGAATTATTCTTAGTTTGGAGAAATTATCTACATGATTTGGTTGATTGTTTAAAACAAATATTAAGTTCTATACCTCAAAGATGGCAGGCAACTTGTCACAAGAGAAGTAACTCAAATAAAATTATATGCTGATGTAACATATCTATACCGTAACATTTGTACAAGAAAAGGTGGGGGAGGGTTGTTAAATAAAAATTTGCAGAATACTCAGGATTTATGTCTAAATATTTGAAAAATAACTCGGTTGCAGATATGTCATATTCATTGTTTATAAGTTCAGAAACAAACTAAATATTTCCTATAATGGTCAATTCATTTGAATATTTGATGTTTTTACTTAAATTGATATTTTTCATTATAAATTAAATACACTGTAAAAGCTTCATGAACAAAAAAGCACACTTTAATTTTTGCTTGTGTGTGAGCGTGCGTGCGTGTGTGTATGTGATTTTTTTTTCTTTTTGTTTTTGGTGCTGATGTAATAGAACACGAACTGATTTGTTCTGGCACATTACCTCATCAGTGCAATGTCTCTGACAGTACGAATATTTGGTAAATTCAGATTTTCACATTGTGGGCGGTACCATATGTGCTACTCCAATCCCAGCAAATCATGTCAAATGATACTATGTAAGTATGACACTCTGTTTCAGCAGTCTCATTTTGTCGTGAGGCAGAGGTTATAGACCTTTTATAAATAACTGCAGTATCACAATTTGTATATGCGCAATAGCCTTCCGGTGGTTAGCTACAAACCTGAAAGAAAAGTGATATCTTACAATTGCTGAGTAATGTTCAATACGTACAAATTTTGTAGCTAGCCACCCGGAAACGCTATTGCGTATACACAAATTGTGACACCGCAGTTATTTCAAAAAAGGTCTATTCAGGTCATAGTCAGCTCTTCTGTGTCCTGTCAGTTGGATAAAACAGGAAAAACTGTGTCACGGTAAACATTGGTACATAAAGTACACCACACTATTTCCAGTGGATCCATGGCACAAACAGAAATTTCTGAGCATTATATCACGTAGATGCCAACGAAATAATTATCTTGACGTGACGTAGATCAATACTGGTATACAAACCACAGGTGCTCGTTTTCATATAAACAACGGCTCCGCCCCTGTACGTCTCCGTCTCGTGCTAGTACGAGACGGAGACGTACAGGGGTGTACAGGGGCGGAGCCGTTGTTTATATGAAAACGAGCACCTATGATACAAACCAATACAAAATATTTTCTACAACAGGACCAGACTCTTGTTTTAAGTCGATCCTCGCCAGACCTAATTAAATTCCCTTTGTAAAAGCTTTAACTTTTCTTAGATGATAATGTATTCATGTTAAGATTTGTGTTTAAAGTGATTTAAAAAAATGATAATGTTAAAATTATTTGGAAGCAGAAGAAAAAAATCATCTTGAAAATCAAATTACGTACAATTTCCGGCCAAAATTCAAAAGCAGCAGTAAGAATACGGAGTATCGCAACTACTAAAATCCGCCACGGTTTGCATTGAGTCTCCTACCAAATCCATTGTTCTCGATGTGGGCACTTTTATGTGAGCAACTTACGTCATAATTATATGACGTCATAACAATCACAAAGTGCGCGTGTATGTTGACGTTACTATTGTAGTTGCGATATTCTGTATTTAATAAAACTCCAAAGACACTAGTAGACAGAGTGTTCGTGGTTTAATTGACCAAGGAATCCATTGGGGAGACACGTGTGAAGACAATATGACAATTAAACGATTTTTGTTCAAGTTTATAGCAGAATTATCCATATATCCGGTAACGGTGTACTACACTTTTACACCATTCACTATCGAAATAATAACTTCTCCTATGCAAAGCTAAGGGAGCCGGGGGTGATCATGCTTTCTTTACGTGAGGTAGTTATTTACGCATTGTATACTTGACAGTTCGTAGTTTGACTAATAACATGCAAATGCAACGCAAAGAAAATGTATAGAAAAGAATTGGTATGCTTAATTTACAGAATTTCCTCTGCTGATATTTTTTGAGACAAATGCTGTCATACATGATACAAAAGTCAAGTCGCCTTAAGTTTATTCTTCTGCCGATATGGCATGTCATATTATTTATACTTCCTGGAAATGATCATGGATCATATAGGCTATAGTCACTTTCGTGTCCGTCTGTCTGTCTGTCTGTCCGTCCGTCTGTCTGTCTGTCTGTCTGTCTGTCTGTCTCTATCAGTGCGATTGCAATCTCTTAAAATAGATCTCCTAAACTGTCCATCACAATTTTATCATACTTCACACATTAATAAAATACATGTATGCCGATATGAGGTTTTTGATTGTTATACATGTAATGTATTATTAAATGATGTCAATAGAATCACATTTTGCACCAAAAAGTTTGACATTAGAGGTAAATGGATCAGTGTATTGTCAATAAACACTCAAGGTCAATTTTGAAAGGTCAGTGTCATTCAGAAAATACTTGAAATATAGTTGTAATTTGTAAATGGGCTTAAAAATATTAATAAATTTTCAACAGGTAATTGTCATACTTCAAATTCTGATACTCACATGGGATATTGTATGAACTTTCAAACAAAAAATACATTTCTGAAAGGTCAAGGTCACATAAGTAGAATTTAAATATCCTCCCAAAATTGTCAATTTTTGCAAGCTTGCATGAATCTACAACTAATTTCATGTTCCTTCTAAAATTTCTGATCATAATTAAGAGAGGGTTTTGAGTTTATTGTTCTTTTAGATCATTTAGAGCCGTCCATTGGTATTTGGGGACTCTCAATCATAAAAAGGGGAACTTAAATTTCCTCATCTATTGCACTTAAAAACCCTGCAATATTCAATTTGTCAAAAACTTGGTCAACTCAGCAATGAGAACCCAACCTATATCTTATGGCATCAGTTGTTTTCATTAACTTTTCATAGATGTTTTCCATAGTATTTTTTGTGCTTTTGGTATTTATATGGTATTCTGTGCACCTTCTATACCTAACTAAAATTTGTTTACATTTTTGCAACAAGATAAAGTGATATTTTTTTTTTTCGCTGATTCAGTAAAGTGAATTGTCTGTGTTTACTTAGAACTAGATTTCATATTTTACACATGTACATGGTACACAGAGCATCATGCCCGAAAAACTGCATTTTGCTTGAATTCTTATTATGACATTAATGCTTGTATCGTGACATCATGATAGAATGATGCGAATTTGAGTGGCAAAACATCATACACATGTATGTTCGGCATTTATTGAGAAAAATAAATCACTATGAAAATGGTCTTCTTACCATATTAATGAGAAAAGTAAATTGAATAAAGTCATTGCATAACTTTTATTCTACTCATTTTCCAAGACCTGAATAACTTTTAAAATGACTTAGAGTGCAAAAACCTAAAATATATATCTGTCTTTTATAGGCAATAATTAAGCTCAAAGAGGGAAGTATATCATTAAAGACATTGTGTGAAAAATGTCTAACACGAGCTAAACAAATAAGGGAGTTGAATGCATTCATCACAGAAAATGTTGAAGAGACAAAACATAAATCATTCATATCAGAAAAGAAATGGGTGGAAATTGGTAAGTCTTAGAGTAAAATATACTCATGATTTTGATTGCAATGATTATTTCTTTTCTAATTTTTGATCACTTTAGTTTTATTTTTTTAATTCTTAATTTTTAAAAAATTTTTTTATTCGTATTTGTCAAATGATTTGTAAAAGAATCATTATGTATATTGCTTAAGTGATCAACTCATGGTGATAAACCTATGTTTTTCTCATTAGTTCATCCCCTCAGGTATTATTCTAAGATAATGCAATATTTTTATCAAGAGCTGATCATTCATAATTGGTGAAAAAGGGGATCTAAATATGAATATAAAACAGACACTTTTTGTCCAAGGTCATGCAAGAAAAAATAATATATGTCTGGAGACATCTCCATTAATTGCTTGTATGTTTGAACAAATAAAATATTTATATTTCTCACATCATTTCTAAATATTTCACAAGAAAATTAAGATTATGAATGAAATAGATTGCTAAGCATTGATGTATGTGGGTGAGAAACCGGAACTAATTAATGTTTTATTTCAGTGTCAGGTCGCGCACATGAATGGAGAAAATTAGAAGGTATTCCGATAGCCATTAAAGACAATTTCTGTGTGAAAGGACAGAAAACATCTTGTGCATCACACATTCTTCATAACTATGTGCCGCCATACACTGCTACAGTAGTACAGAAACTAGAGGATGAGGGTGGCATTGTTATTGGTAAAACCAATATGGATGAGTTTGCAATGGGGTGTGTATCCTGTTTAATCTTTTCGAGTAAAATAGAGTGGTGTGTGAGACCATTATTTCTCAGGCTTGAATTGTTGATTACATTACAGAGTCTAGAATCGTAACATTTTGTGTATTCAGAATTTACATTAACTTAAGTGAATGTAAATTAATGCCAAAAATACCATGTTTTTTTTTTCATCAGAGAGTGAAAAACCAAGGTCCAGTGTCGTGTCTACCTTGAGGTGTAAAACAGTGCTTCAAGTTTGTCCTAAAATCCTAAAAAATCCTAATATTTTTTACATTTTGCTAAAATCCTAAAATGTTGAAATCAATTCATTGGAGGGTATGGGAAAATCCTAAAATTGTCCTAGATTTTAGACCAAAATCGTACCTGTAATTTTTTGTTAATGACTGTGATCGATAAGCTCAAATTTTGTCAGAGATAGTGATATTATTAAAGGCACTATACAAATGTTATTGTAAATTCTATAATTGAATATAAAGCTCCTCTTAGTTTCCATTTCCAGAGCTCTCACCCCAGTTGTCATATCTGTTGATGGCCTGCATTATGGGAGCAACCATGAGGGTGCTACAGTAAGATGACAATGTTTCCTAATGCAAGACTCAACAAATTTGAAGACTGGGATGAAAGCTGTCTGTAAGCAAATGATTATTATCTGCTTTTAGGTGAGTAAAAGGTCCTAAAAAATCCTAGTTTTTTTTTCAAAATGTCCTTAAAACATAAAAAAGCTTAAAATCGTCCTTAATTTTGTCCAAAATTTGGTGAAAAAGGTGCTTGAAGCACTGGTAAAAGATCTGTCACTGCTTCAGTTGGGTACATGATGTCATCTCAAAGATTTCTATGCATTGCATCAGGTAGATGCCCCCACAATTTAAGTTCAATAATCTTGGTGTGACCTAAAACAGGAATCAAAAACAAACAAATTGTTTTGTTGCAGTATTAGCTACTTTAATGATCTTAAACAGGAATCAAAAACGAACAAATTGTTTTGTTGCAGTATTAGCTACTTTAATGATTTTAAACAGATTAGTTTTGTTTTTTTTTTGTTTAATTATCTAACGATTGATTGACTGATTGTTGTTTTACTTCACTCTAAGTTTATTTCATGATCACATATGTGGTAGCAGCGTTTGCCAGCAATATTGCATAGAAATTTGTACCTTTGCAAGGGAACCACCCAAAACAGTGAAGTATCTTTTACATACCCCGCCTACCATGACAGTGGATCTTGGTTTTCACTGACTCATCTGAAAGACAGAACACTAGTGTGTCCATGGTGGGAATCGGACCCATAACCTTTTAGTCATGAGCTGAGCACACTATCCACAGAGCTTTACTGACTCTAATTATTCAATGTGATGCCAGGTTCAACCTTCCTTTATCATGGCAGCAAGTGTTCAATATCGGAGGAAACCAGTATATCTTGAGTAAACAGCCTGTTGCAAGTACACTTACAATTTTTTCTCTGATCTCAGGTAGATCTTTCCTTTAGCATATAATCTACAATACTGGTATGTTTACTTCTTTCTGTATAGATAATTATTAAATTGTTTTTCTGTAGCTGTGGTAGTGTAGATAGTGTGTATAATCCAGTAAGAAATCCATGGAAGTATAAAATAGGACAAGAAAACGAGGATTGGCATATTGCTGGAGGGAGTTCAGGAGGCAGTGCTGTTGCTGTGGCCACTGGAACGTGTTTAGGGTTAGTACATATATCTGCAATAAACATTAATAGTTTGAAGATTATGTTTGTGCCTCCTGGGGCAATTGCACAAGAGCTATTGTCAAACCCCAGGATAATAATCGTTTGTTGGTCATAAGCTGTCGTTGAACACATACTTAAATTGACATTGCTAATTGACTTATGCCAACCAAACTGGCCACAAGATGAGATCCTATTTGGATAATAGGGCCACAATTTCATTTGTTGTGTAAAGTTGACCATTAATTTTTAATAAACAGGTTGGCATGTTGTATTCCAGCATCAAATGGAACATATGTCATACAGAAATAAACATTAAGGGAACTGCCCACAATATCACATTACCTCACTAGAAGGCAATACACAGACTTTTCTACAGCTTTTGTCAAATTTGCCGGTTTGTTTAAATGTAGTCTCAGTCATCCTCACTTTTGTTTGTGTGCATCAGATGCAATAATGCAAACGTGGATGATTAAGACTACATATATACAAACTGGCAAATTTTGCTTTCTAGTGCCAAATCGGAGGTATAGTAATATATTAATATAAAATTGCGCTAGGTAAAGAAGTAAAAACATTAAATTCATTTCATTTTCTATATACAGATATTCAAAGTACGTTTATATGTATGTGCTGGAAGTTTTTAATACAGCTGAATTTCTGTTCATTTAGTGCTTTAGGCTCAGATACTGGTGGGTCAACTCGGAACCCCTCAGCATATTGTGGGGTAGTAGGGTTGAAAGCTACTTATGGCTTGTTGTCTAGAAACGGTCTCATTCCCTTAGTTAATTCCCTTGATGTGCCAGGAATCGTCACCAAAACAGTAGATGATGCATCCATTTTGTTGAGTGAGTATATTTTTCAGTTTAAACACTAGATGTTTTGTGTAACCTATAACAAAAAGCAGACACTAAAGAATCATTTTGTTTGTACATGTAGAATGTATGTTTGTCTTTATTGCATTTGACTTTAGCGAAAGGACAATTATACAGTCACTTATTTATAAAGCGCTACCTTTTGTTTTTTAGTCATTTTGTAAATGTAATGAATTTGATGATGAATTGAATTACTTCACGTTTTAGGGAAGAGAAACCATTCTTTTGTATTATAGAGTAATCTTTCTTACATTGGAATTATCATGTACATGAATCTTGGTATGAAAAATGTACATGTATATAGAATATTTTGTAAATCTTTTATTTGCATTGTATTTGATAAAACAGAATACACAATCATGAAATAAGTTTTTGGATGCAAATCAAATATCTGTTCTTTAAAAAACATATCCAGTGTTGACTGCCTTGTTCTACTAGTTGTGTTTCTGCAAGTATTTCTGCATAATTGATTAAGTAATTGACATTTTCCCCATTTAACATAATGCAAGGGACCTTATGCCAGACATGCTTCTTTTTGTTGGGATTTTCATTATGACATTAATGCTAGCATAGTGATCTCAGAATAAAAAGATGCAAAGTTTTTTTGGCAAATTATCATATGTCTGGCATGGAATGAAATAGAAGATCAATAAGAAAAAAGGTCTTCTGTTTTACAGATATAATGGCAGGGCATGATATTCAGGACTCCACAACAGTAACAGACCAATTCACTCCCTTTGTATTACCTGATGATATTGATGTTAAAGGACTTCATATAGGCATACCAAAGGTACAACAGATTATATTTATTCATATCCCATTTTGCTTTCTACTCTGCTTATAGATGTCTCTCTATAAGACTATCCCTGTTGCTCACTGTTCTGCCTATAGATGTCTGTCTGTAAGTCTGTCACCTGTTGCTCACCACTCTGTCTATAGATGTCTGTCTGTAAGTCTATCACCTGTTGCTCACCACTCTTCCTATAGATGTCTGTCTGTAAGTCTATCTCTGTTGCTCACTATTCTGTCTATAAATGTCTGTCTGTAAGTCTATCACCTGTTGCTCACCACTCTGCCTATAGATGTCTGTCTGTAAGTTTGTTCTGTATCATTTTTGTATTTTAAGATCTGTACATGTGCAAATCTAATCTTTGGAGAAGAAATATTACTGTGCATGGCAAGTTGTGATTGTTACTAGTAAGTCCAATGAAATATTGAAATTATAAAAATGACAAAATTGATGATGAAAACCACAAAGGGAATGTCTGTGATTTACACTGAGATCACCAGTTACCTTGGTTAGTGAAGATTTATTGAATATATAGTGGAAATATAGAATAAGGCACATCCATTGAATAAGGAAAGGAGAAAGGAGAGAGAAATCAAACAAGAATATACAGTATGAATTTTGAAAAACAATTTGGAAACCCCTTTACCAAACATTCTTTTATTCTAGAAAAAATAAGCTTTTTTTACATACATTTTGTGTATATGCAAATAAATATTTTGGAGAAAAATTAATACATTGTATATGAATCCCACAGCGATTTTCTCAATACCTGCCCATTCCCTTATAGGAATATTATGCTCCTGGTACATCAGAAGACGTTTTAGATGCTTGGAGATATGCAGCAGACCTGTTGGAGAATGCCGGAGCACGTGTCAGTCAGGTGTCTCTTCCACATACCCAGTATTCCATTATATGCTACAGTGTTATTTGTGCCACTGAGGTGGCCTCAAATATGGCCAGATATGATGGAGTGGAATTTGGTTAGTATGATATGTATGATAGTTGCTGTAAGAAATTTGTGGTGTTCAGAACATGCAGAAAGTGTCTAGCGTCCACTAAGGTAGCCTCAAATATGGTCAGATATGATAGAGTAGAATTTGGTAAATATATTGTGTATGAGAGTTGCTGTAGCAAATTTGTTGTGTTGAGAACATACAGAAAGTGTCTAGTGTCCACTGAGGTAGACTCAAATATTGCCAGATATGATGGAGTAGAATTTGGTAAATGTACATGTATGACATTTGCTGTAGCAAATTTGTGGTATGCAGAACATGCAGAAATGAAATTATTGTGCATAGGTTTAAGACATATTTGTCTTCTTGTAAATAAGCCAAAGTGGTCTGCACCAGAACTCATGTTTGTTAGATTTAGGTATTGTCTTAGTGTATGGTGTGAATATAGTGCACCATTGTCCACCACAGGGTTGGGCAAGGGAATAAGTATAGTTGTCTATGGTTGATGGTCTTCAGGAGAATACACTGATATAAACATGATATTAGAAATAATCATTATGTGGCATTATCCATTAACAAACAGCAGATGCTCTTTGAACATAAATGTGATAGTATTGCTTGAAGAATCATTAGACAAGTTAAACACAGCAAAAAAATAAATTCTTTTCATGTTTAAATTTGATGGTCTTAGGTATGGGTCAATCTGTCTACTCTAAGCTGAATGCTCTGCTGATATTTGGTATCAGCCAAAGAGATAGTTTGGTTCCAATGCACTTTGTTTGCATTTGACTTCTACACTTTCTGAAGTCTGAACATAATTGTTCAGTAATCAAATAGATACTTTTGATTGTGGTCTTGCATTTTGAAAGTTAATATATGTAAATTTAAATCAAAGCCTAAAGGTATGTGACGTTATTGTGTTGTCGTTTATAGTTTCTTTTTTCAATTTTCTTAAGATTTAAAAAAGAAAAGGGTAGGAAGGGGGCGAATTGTATGTTACAGATATAGCTAAATCTTTGGGTTTCCTCTTCAGAATGAGTTAAAGGATCCATGGTATGACAAGGGTAGGTCCTGGAAGTTCCATCTTTGTAAAGAGAAATTGCAAAAGGTTAAAGAGTGGGCACTTTGAATGAAGAAAAACTAATTGTATTAGAGGGCTTAATTATGATATTGTGTTGTTTTTTATTTAATTCTGAAATAAAATTTATCAAAAAGGAGAACATTTTGATACTTTCAAAGTTTTCATGTGCTTAAGGGTGTCTGTTCAGCTCAGTAAATGAGGTGTTTGCTTCCTGACCGCGAGGTATCGGTTTCGACTCATGCCTTGGGTACACTGGTGTTCTGTCTTATGGATGAGACAGTGAAAACCAAGGTCCTGTGTCATCGTAGGTGTGGCATTTAAAAGATCCCTAACTGCATCAGGTACAATTGTCCCAAATGTATAAATTTTTTTGCATTGCATCAAGCAGATGCTGTGACCATGTATGTGAAATACTCGTGGAATGATGCAAAAGAATAATCAGTCAGCCATGTCACTCACTTGAGTCATGTCACTCACTCAACCACCCACCCACCCACTCTTTCACTCACTCACTCCGGTGAGCAATAAAAGCTATTTGGGTGTCTTGCTAGTTACATTTATTTGCATTATTTTCATTAGGTCATCGTGCTGATATAGATGTTTCTACAGAACAGTTATATGCAGTCACTCGGCATGAGGGTTTTAATGATGTAGTGAGAGGCAGAATATTAGCAGGAAATTTCTTCTTACTGAAACAAAACTACAAAAACTTTTTCTTGAAAGCACAGAAAGTACGGCGACTGATTGCAGATGATTTTCGAAAGGTGTTTGCATCTGGCGTGGATGTACTTCTCACCCCGACAACCCTCACTGACGCTCCTAATTATAAATGGTTTATTGAGAAAGATAATGGTGCTCGGGTAGAAAATGAAGATGTTTTTACTCAACCAGTCAACATGGCAGGTAGGTCCAGGCTCATAGCAATTTAAAGAATTATTTATATTAAACCTTATCCATTATTCTCTATCAAGGTTAAATTCTTCTGTATTCCATGAGGACTTCTGAGGCCTAGAGTTTATAACCAGTCTCTATGGTGTATTGTCGAGCAGAACAAGATTTCCCATTGACAATACAGAATAACGTATCACTTGGTAGACTAAGATAGTGTAGATGAAGTGTAGATGAGGTGCCCTGTCCAACCAAACAAAAACGAAATGCCTAGTAAAGAAAGAGAGACCTGAACTGATGATTTCCATGTACAAGTATAACATGCCAGTATACCTGACACTCTAGAATACGCTCCATTATACTTTGTTTAGTGTGTCACAAATATAACATTTCCATATTAATTATGATCAGACATAGATAGATAAAGTGAATGCAGTGAAAAGCAGTTTCCATTTTATCAATTTTTGCAAGTTTATTTGAAAGATTATTTCACAATTTGTGTGATCTGTGTTTATTTAACTCACTTGACCCCAAGATTTACGTGAACTATTGTCATTGAGTGCCATTTGTCATGGAGTCAGGTTAAGTCGCCCCAAGGTGAAGTCGCCCCAAAGTCAAGTTGCCCTATATCGGTTAAGTCGCCCCATATTGTCAAGTAAGGTCGCCCCACATAGAGATTCATCATTATATTCAAATATATGTTTGAATTATTAATCATCTTTTTATTGATGAAAATAAAGTTTTATGAATTAATATTTTGGTGTATGTTTACTATAGGATAATTATTGATATCAATTGAAGTCGCCTCGTGCGATTGGTGTATATCTATACTGCCATTACTGATGTAGAACTTTTCTCTAGTAATTTAAATTTTTTAATTTTATGAAGGATAAGACATAAGTAGCACAATCATCAACTTAATTAACATGTCTTACAAGTGAACAAATATATAACTCAAACAATTACCATAAACAGATCGATTTCTACATGACATTGGGGCACTTGACATTATGGGGCGACTTAACCGATATAGGGCGACTTTACTTTGGGGCGACTTCACTTTGGGGCGACTTAACCGTAGACCTTTGTCATCTGTCTGTCTTTCTTTGTCAACATCATCCATATATGTTTCACATTTTCAACTGTGGAAGGGATTTTAATGAAACTTGGTACATGCCTGAAAGTGTTTTATTTTACCCGGTCAGATCTGTCAAGGGAGGGTACCCTGTTTGACAAATTTTTGCATCAGACCAACTGCATAGTTCAACAAAACTAATTCACCAGAGTGGTATGGAGGATGTCTTAAGAAATGTTGTTGCTTTTGGTTTCATTCTAAAATCAAATGTTGGATTTTCGTTTTACACATTTTCAGGCTTATATAAATACATTGATTTGTATTTCATCCGATATCACTGAAATAAGTGTAAAGAAAATGAAATGGAATAAAACAAAAATTTGGGGGATTTTTTGCAATTGTTTTAAGATTAAAAGGCGGGAGATGACTATATTAATGTGAATATATGCTTAGCTGAATTTCTCCTTTAGAACTGACGTAAGGACTTTGTGAAACATATAGGAATGAAACACTTAAGGTCCCCTACAAATGTTGCTATAGTTTGGCAAGATCTGTCCAGGGGTGGATCCAGTGTGGGAAGATATAGAGTGTGACAATTTCTCTTTCAAACGGGCGTTATTTATCAACAAAACAAAGCACTAGAGTGATCTAGAAGTGATCTAGAAGGTGTCTTTTGAAGTGTTGTTGTGTTTAAAATATTTATAAATTTTTAAATGTACGTGCTTTGATTGTTCTGCTGTTACTTTGATTGGGAAGGTGGGCCCGTAAACTGGTTAACCACACATTTGTTTCCCTTTTGTCAAATTAAATGACCGTCCTAAGTCGGTATCGTAATTGCACTGCAATCAGATATTTTTGTAATGTGTTATATGTGCTAGTATATTATTGATATTCATGTATTGTATAGCTCCATGGTGACTTCTGCCACATAACTGAGCCAGTAATTCCTCTTTTTTCTTTAATTCCACTCTAAAATCAAAATTTTGACATTTTCTCTTTAGGTCTTTTCCAACTTTGTTGTTTTTGCACATTTTCAAGTAATATCTTTGAATTTATGCGTGTAGATTGCTTATAATACATCGATTTTGTGTAGTTTTAGGGTGATTTTATTGAAATCTATGTAATTGGAAAGAAATGGAATACAGCAATTACAATATTTAGGTTTTTTTGCAATTATACTATTTGTATGTTATATTCTTTTTTAAAATTTATTGATCAATGTTAGCATACATCCCATCAATCTACATATACTGAAAAAATAAACAAAACCTATTACTATTATTATTGCTTTTAAAATAGATATGACTATTAATTCATATCGGCAAAGGACGTTGAAATTTATACTGTAGAGAAGTTACCAAATTGTTGCTACAAAACATATAAGTTAATGGATATAATATTATGGATGGATTGATATTACCCCGTTATAATGATTTATCTATTCTTCTTGATATTTTCTATATTTTAACAAATGTCATTAACTGTATAAATTAATAACTACTGAAATGTGAAATTACATGTATCAATGGTGAGCCTCAGAGGTTGGGGAAGATTATGTTCCTTGAAGCATTCATTAATGAATTCACACAAATGTCCATTCTCAGCAATGACTTCGATTCAGAAGTTTTTATTGATGATTTTCAGAGTTATTGACTAGACAACAAATTTCAGGGCATTAAAAGATTGGTATGATGAAGAAATATATATAAAGTGTAAGAGACCTACAGTGGAAGTATAAACAAGTTTCTCTAGTTTTAAACGATTTTCAGTATCTACTGGTTTCTATTTCTTATGTATGCAAGCTTATTCTCAATTTTGTTAATGCAGAATGTTGTGATTTTTTGATAGGAAGTTTTAAGTAACCTTGCAGTGTGTAACAATTTTTAATTTGACTGTAGAAATGAAGTTTTCCAATTTTCTTGAATATCGCAATTAGATTGAATATTAAGTTCTATTCTTTATGACACCTAGGATAAGGAAATAGGGCATTTTATGTACCAGTTGGAGTGCCCAATTTTTTTCATTTCATTTTACACGAAAACAAGTTGTAGAGCATTGTATTGCTGTAAATCACAAGTAAAATTAATGAAATGATGGATAATTTGAAAGTTTTTTTTTTCTTGATCTTATTTTCTTGAGGTTTTTGAAATTTTTCTTTTGTTTGATATGGCTTGTACTGACAGCTTAAGGTAGATGATTCAAGTTTACAGTCATTTGTCAGAAGTCAAAAACACAATAAGCAAGAGAATATCTGCATGTTTTCAAGCAGTCAGTTATGAATGAGCAAACTGGGCTCAGATGAGCTATATATGCCCATTTGTGCCTCTTGTAGTTTCCAGTTATTGTCAAAGTTGAAGAGATTTTATTTGCACCCTATTGAAACTCATTCTCCTATTTGCTAAATAATATTGAAGCACACAACACAATGTGATGTTTAATGTGGAAAAGAAATGATTTCAAATCCTTGAATTTCATAATTTACTTGGAAGGGACTTAATTCCCAACAAACTACTTTTGCATTAATTGTCAAAAAATGAGGTTGTTGCTTGTATTGTGACATTACAGTGGTATAATATGGTACACATATATCATATGTATAATAGGTTTGGTTGATTGGTGTTTTACGTCGCTTTCAACAATATTTCAGTTATATCGCGACATGGAAGCAGGAGGTTACCAACCTCTTAAACATAGTGGTGCAACCCGGGAATCGAACCTGGAACGTCGGCGCTGCAAGCCAAAAGCTTAACCACTACGCCACGCCTGCCCCTATGTATAATAAGAGATGAGATTAGTGTGAAAAAGAACAGATTGCTAGGTACATTAAAATTACTCAAAAGAATTTAATTTAGAATTGATAGGTTTCATTAGGAAAAATAAGTTGGAGTTACCTCCCTTTGTCTGCCATGTTTGTGGTCAAGCATGGCTTTTTGCCTAATATTCATACTAAGTTTAATGAAATTTTTTAGAAAGTTGTTGATATTCACACTTCTTTAGAAACTTCTTTTACATTATTTAATACCTAAAAAATTGCATAAGCATTGCAAAAACACAGGAAGTATCCCTAGTTTGGAGAAATTACCTAGACGTAATTTGGTTTATATGTGAATAAATATTTGGTTATATACCTCAAAGATGGCAGACAACTTCTCACAAGGGAAGTAACTCCAAAAAAATTTAATGCTAATGAAACCTATCTATTTATGATTTACAATTATCGAGTTTTATAGTTTTTTTTTTATAATATTTTGATCATAATTAGAGAGAAAAATTGGAATAAAATGAGTTAGAATTTGAAGATTATTTGTGTGTTTTCTTTATTTTGTGTTTTAGGTATTCCTGCCATTACTGTACCATCACGGCTTTCAAAAAATGGACTTCCTATAGGTCTGCAATTCATTGGACAACATTTTCAAGAAAAACAGCTGTTGTCAGTTGCAAAGTGGTTTGAACAGCAAACTAACTTTCCTTATCTAAATATAGATTATTTAGACAATGTGTCATGACATATCTTTTGACAAGACTGTTTAATAGATATTTGTATACCACATCGAAGATTTTTTGTTATATATGGCCTGGTACATCTCTTCAAATTATCTTTTGAATATGTGTCAGAACAACGACAACAATCAACTTGTGTACTTATTGAAGACTGATTAATTTTAGTCCTCCAATAGAGAAATTTCATAGAAATTGGGGCAAAAATGAATGTTCCTTATCAGCAAATTTGATACAAACCCTGTAGTAAGTAATTTTCAACATTCTTTCTCCAAATTCTCCTTCCTCTTTCATTTCAAAATGGAATTGACAATAATGGTTAAAAAGGAATTACGGAAAAATTTGGTTAAAGAATCGGCCTTTTATATTTTTTCCAATGGAGGTTTCATTTTTTTTGCAATTTCTGCGAGCACTAACTGTGGGAGATTTCAGTCTCAATTTTCTCATTTCAGGTCATTTTTTACAGTCTCTTTCACTAATCACTCTTCTAGCACTTATCATGTAGGCATAGTAATCCTGGCACTGCAATTAACTTAAATAAGTTATCAGGATCAATTAACCTTAGATTAGGGCAAAAAAAGAAATACAGTTACTATATGACATATATTGATAACATTAATCTGGATCTTCAAACTGATGATAGGCTTAAAGATGGTTTATTTGGATTCCTAATAAGGAAAATGATCTAAGAAATGAAGTCCTTACCATTGACAGTCAATTGATTAATGCCAGTCTACCATGTACTTAATATGTTCCTATATTATTTTTCATCAAATGTGTTTTCTGAAGTGAGAAAGTTGTATTACTTGGTTTGTTTTGCAGTTGGTTGATTGCCAGTTTAATTTGTTTAGTCGATCCTGACTAAGATTTCATGGCTGGTGTGACTGGTCAATAGAAGATGCTTACTCCGTCACTGCACCTGATCCCACCTTTTGTTATTCATTTATGATTGCCCATACCATTTTATCATGGAGCCATCAATGTTACTATTGGATGACAATTTGTAACTTTGATTATCCCATTTTTGAGAGGAGTTACAAAGAGTGGCCATAAAATGCACAACGAGTGACTGTTGTTCATCCAATGTCGATGCAGCAGCATTGTGTCACTAAAATAATTTTGTTTGGTCCAGAATGTTCCAATTTGTTTTTGATATATATGTTCGAAATAATGTTTATCATCTCGGATGTCATAAGTGGGGTCTTTTAAGCATTTGGCTGAATATAAGGAATCTTTGACTTGCGTGTTTTATTTATTGCCAAACTGATTCCCTTTGCAATTTCAAGCTGATAAAGATTTTTCCTGTCGAGGTTTGAGTTGAATATATTTTCATACCGTGATTTTCATACCGTGATTTTCATACCGTGACACATCCTAAACGGAATAAGTCCGCATTCATATCAGAGTACAATCTCTTTGGTTTTTGGTCGGAATTGCGTAGCAATTCCAGACCCTAGTCGTTACAATATACTGTGGTGAATGCGTGGAACGCAGAAAATACCTCCTCGTGTATAAATAGTGCGTCGATATTTAGAAAAAGCGTGATTACATTTACTTTTAGTACTTATAAATCATATTGTACGAGTCAATACAAGATAAGTTTGATCATCTGAGAAAATAGATGTGCCGTTATTCCATCGATTTAGACTAGTTATATTCATGCGCTGGCGGAAATGCAGTCTTTCCGAATACTCTACGGAAAGTCCCGAAAAAATACGATTGACATTATTGTGTAGCTGTGCCGTAATTTAAGAAGTACTCTACTAGTCCGTACTAGTATCCGTTGTATTATAATTAATAAAACTTGAGAATATCGCTTCTTTTTATAGCAGTGGAATTCGAAGTACTCTACAATCTTCTCGTCACAACGATAAACAAACGTCTGGGTAGTTGTTGTGTAATGCTACTAAAAATAGCCAGTTATTTATAGATCTACATGTGGTATTCCCCAAATGTACTTGTACAGCGGGAGACTGTCCAGATTACTAATTTCACACTTCTGTCAAGATCAAAAGTGATAAGAGAGAGATAACTACTAGTATATAGTACGAGACGGAGACGTACAGGGGTGTATAGGGCGGAGCCGTTGTTTATATGAAAACGATCACCTGTGCGCATACCGTGTTTTTGTCAATACTGATCCTAAACATTACACGCTTGGTGTGTGATCTCTTGGTGGATCACGACTTTATTACCTTTGATGTACTTGACCATGCAATTCCGACCTTGAGGACTTTCAATTCCCTCATTTTTAACTTCGACGAAGCTGAGATGAGCCTATGCTATACCCCGACTTAAGCGCATGCATTTTAGGATGCATCTGATCTGATTTTTTTGCTTGAGTGATTCGGTTCAAGATTACAGTGTTCTACAGAACGTCTTGCTATTCTTTTTTGTTTTTGTTTGACAAATACTGTAGCGAGATGAGCGTAGTAATCTTTAATTACACTATGTTTTGGGTATTCATTGCAGTTGGACAAACCAAATGATTGATGCTTACAGTATCAAGACTGCTTTTCTCACTTCTGAAAAACTTGGGGCCAACGATTTCCAATGCGACACGTTATTGTGAAACACTCACATAACACCCGTTACGTCAGTATTTTTCCGTTGACAGTTTATGATCGTTATAGGTTTTAAAAATTGTCATCGTTTATATGGGGATTTTTGCGGTACTCTTTCCACTAACAGCAATGATCCTGAATGAAATAAAAGATATCTACCATGGGTTTGTTGTTTAATATTGTGGTGTATTAAACCTTCATTAGTTCAGTTCTAATTTGTACTGACTTTTAAGATACCACACAAACTGTGAAATGTAGATACCATTTGATGGAAGTTTAAGAATCTTAACTTCCAAGAGAGAACAAAAAGTATTTAAGATACAAGAATATAAGACTGAAAGAGGTGTTATATGTAATGTTGTATAGGGATTTCAAATGTAATGATTGATTATTATTTTACGTCACTCCACGATTATTTCACGTATATGGTGACGGCATCTGCATGATGCATTGCATACAAATTTAGATCTGTGCAACGGACCCACCCGAAGCAGTGAGGGATCTTTTACGTGTCACTCCTACAGTAACACGGGACCTCGGTTATCACTGTCTCATCCGAAAGACAGAACACCGGTGTGCCTCGGGCGGGAGTCGAACCCGGAACCTCTCGATCACGAGCCGAGCACCTTATCCACTAGGCCACACCGGCTTTCCAACTGTGATGAGATTTTAATACTTCAGTACATAATTTAAATGCAAGTAACATTTACAATTCAAAAATATAATTATTACTCCTTTATAGTGGCGGAAAATATTTTACAACCACTGACCTTAGCAATGAAATGTTAAACTTCAAAATTTATGAAGACAGGATATTAAGAAGAGGGTTTAAAATGCTTGCTGAAAAATTAACCTACAAATTTGAAAATAAAAGTTGAATATTCTTCCGCAAATATAAAGTTACCGATGCATGTATTTCTCGTCACATTTAATATTTATACTCATTATAAACCTCTCCCCTAAACAAAGTGCTGGGGTGGGGAAGTAAGAATCGCCCTGTTCTTCTGTCATTGTATATGGTTTCCAGGCCATAATTGTATTACTTTACACTTATGACCCGTGAACTTTAAACACAGAGACCCTATCAGTCAAGGACGTGCCCCATCAGTTTGGAGATAAACGTCAAGGGTCAAGGTTATGGAGTATGGATAACTGAATGCAGATTTTAGAGCATGGCTGAATTCCCCTAAGACCTATCGACTTGAGACTTGATACAGACTGACAGTGAGTCAAAACTGTGCCCTATTGATTTGGCGGTCAAAAGTCAAGGTCACAGAGCATGGATAATTGAAAATAGTTTCCGGACCATAACTGAATTCCATTTACACCTATCGATTTTCAGTTTCATTTATACTCCTCCTCAGTCAAGGATATGCCCTATCTATTTGGATGTCAAACGTCAAGGTCACAGCATGGATTCTTTAAATGATTTTCAGACCATAGCTGAATTCCCTTCATACCTATCGATCTAAAACAACATAAAACAGACTTCCAGTCAGGATGTACCATATTGATTTTGAGGTCAAGTTCACGGTTGTTAGGACCATATCTGAAGTCCCTTTTTTACCCATCGACGTAAAATTTCATACACAGCCTCAATGTCGGTCAAGGATATGCTATACTGATTTGGAGATCAAAAGATAAAACTGGGACCAAACGTGAAACTTCGTGTCCTATTGATTCGGAGGCTAAAGGTAAAACGTCAAGGTCATAAAGCATGGATAACTGCAAATGGTTTTCGGATCATTACTGAATTCCTTCAAACCTATCGACGTTTATACTCGTACATACATACATACATACATACATACATACATACACATGACGTAGACTTTGAAATTTGACCTATATTGTAAAAGGTTTTCATATGGGTGTATCATGACCTTCGCCCTAAGACATTCTTCATATTTTCCGGGGGTATTTGTCCCTTTAGGACAGTTCTAGTTAAATCTACGTAATTAGATGCATATATTACACCAACGTAAACTCTAAGCATAATAAATGTTATAAACGTTTGTGTAACGCATACTACTGATCCTTAATTTAGTCTCCGATGGGTTTGAGTTTATGGATAAAGCGCACGGAAGTTGATGTCTGGTTACCTTTGCCCTGAGGAAGTGCGTGAAATGGGGAACATGAGAATCCTGTCACAGCAGACCAGATACATAGCATTGTAAGATTGGGAAGTGGAAAGCATGAGGAAGTCTCATGATTACATAACGGGTTTCCTTAAAGTAGATTTAAACTCATTAGGGGTGCGATTTCAGTCATATTTAGATTAATAGCAAGTTTGCTGTTATGGATTTTTTAGATGAAAACGAACTCTCTTTACAGATGTACAGATGTGTAGAAAATATAATTGGCAAAAAAAGAATTATTGATGATAGACGAACTGTTACAAAACTATATAACAAATTCTGGAATATATGTTGTGAACTGGATGGTGAAGATTCCATATTAAACATAAGGGGTCTTTATCGTCTGGTTTTACATATCAGTGGAAGTTATGGCGAGGGGTTCCGAATGAAACAGTCCGATATTGATTTGATGTGTATTGTGAACAACGTCAAATTATATACATCAGAAGAAGATGCGAGGAACTCCACTTCAGACGAGATCAAATTTCTAGTGGAATGTGACACAGAATATCCAGGATTTGCAAAGTTAAAACTTTTATCCCAACCTAATGATTCTTTTATTCGTCAACTCTGTATACCGTATGACTCTTCTTTGTATCTTTCTAATTCAAAATGGAAATCAATTCTGCCTAAAGTATGTGTCGATGGAAACCTCCATGGTCCATGCCAGAGTGGTATAGTGGGAATGCACGAAGTAGATTTAGCCGTATGTTTGCATAGTAAGAGGTGGCCATTCTCGACACACAATTTTGTAAAAAGACTGTACAAGATTGGTTGGCCGTCTCCTTCTATACTCAAATCCATTGTGAATCAGGGCTGTCATTTGGTCGCTATAGGATTCCCGGAATCGCCTCATGAAGACTTACAATGGCGTATTTCGTTCTCATTTACCGAGGAAAAATTGATCAATGAGATGAATCACTGTCAATTTCTTTGTTATGGGTTGTTAAAGATTTTTTTAAAGGAACATATAGCAGTTGTACCACAACTGAAAAACTTACTTTGCTCATATTTCATGAAGACATTAGTGTTCTGGGAAATGACAACGCCGTCCTTAAGTTGGACACCATCATGCTTCTTACTTCGTTTTTGGTCTTGTGTCAAGAAACTTATACATTATGTACAAGTGGGTTATTTTCCGAATTTCTTCATTCCTGAATACAACATGTTTACCAGGAAAGTTAAGGGTGAAAAGCAGAAGCATTTGCTCAAACACCTTTGCACAATCTACAAAGAAGGTGACAGGTGTTTGATGCGGTCGCCACCTTTTCTTAAGATACTTCATTTAATATGCAGACCGAATCTAGGTACTAAATTTTCAGCAATAGAATCGATTTGTACCAAATCAGAATTAGACTGTAGTTTAATATTGGAGTGCTCACGAATATCAGATGCTTTGGTTACCAGTGGAAAGCGCGCAATCATGAATACACTGCGTATACTTTCAGAGGATGAATGTAACAGAACTGGAACTGAGGGGATTTGTTTAAAAATATTATCAAACCTGTTTTTCCAGTATTACATTATAAATTGTGCTTGTTCCGATAATGAGAAAAATACGAGAAACAAAGTGGCATGGAGAAATCGTATTCATACATTCGTCGCTTTGAAAAAGCTTGCGGTGGATGCGGTAACGCACAGAATATTAACGGCATTGTATCTCTATCGGATAGGCTGTTATCAATTGAGTATTAAAGTCTTACAACGTGCTAAATCAAAACTTCAGAACTCTCAAACCATATATTTATCACACCTAACGGAAGACAAATACAGAGCTGCTGGAGGGGAACATAAAACGATATTTAGTATGTTGAGAAATATTGTGTTTGTCATAGGTTTAATAACTGAACAGTGTATGCCGGAACTTCGAACAGAATTCGAAGATAAAAGAGCCAACTCTTTACTAAATCATTTGATTATGCTCCCAATGGTTCTAGGAAACTTCTTGCTATATTTATGTTACAAACATGAGAGGAATGATCATGAAGCTCAGAGTACACTTGAAGAATTCGAAATGATGGTGCTAAGTAACGAATATTATCATGTGTCTTCAGATCACCAAGCAATAAGTTGCAATGTGTTGGCAATTTGTCAAGAGTTACAAGGGGATTACAATGGTGCAAAAGAATCTTACATGCACTCACTCCATTTTAAATACAATAGACTTGTACAAGCAACAAGGAGAAGACTGAAAAATCTAGAACAAGCAAAATCCAGAGCAGCAATTTATTAATCTATTTGCTATTGTCTAATTGTTTTTCATTATGCAAATATGTATGATAACATTGAAGCCGAAACAGACTTTTTCTTCCTTGTACGATTTATATGAATATTTCACCAAGCTTTGAACGAATCACTATTTTAAACTATTATTTGTTTGATACATAGGCATTATAAATATAATAACAGTATAATTTTGAAAAATGATTATCATAATATTGAATCAATTTAATAAATATTAGAACATCTATACGTTATGATTTTGTGCACCAGATGCGCATTTCGACAACTTATGTCTCCTCAGCGATGCTCGTGGCCGAATGATCGGAATTCTAATAATATTTAAATATTCGAAGAGCAGAGTTAAAAAAAAGTGGCCGAAAAAGTGAGTCAAAGAATCACTTTAAGGACACAGCTGTACACGAAGGAGGTAGTACTTAGTTTTAGAGCAATTTGATTAAAACCATATCTTTATTCCGCTTCTTTATTTGTTCCATTGCGTATAAAGATCTGGTGAAACCCCGTAAGGCTTCACGTTCTGGTAATCTCTGATGACGTCTCAGTCACCGAAACCGTTTTTTCTCATAGCGAATCAGTGACTCGGCTAGGCATGTGCTAGTGACGCAATATGTAACAAACACCGTTCAAAACTACCTTGTGGGTCACACACGCTGTGGATGTTAATTTCATCCCCAAGATTTTGTAGCCGATCCAATGATTAGCTGAAAATCAGAGGTCACCAGAACGTGAACCCTTACGGAGTTTCGCCAGGTCTTTATACGCAATGGAACAAATAGAGAAGCGGAATAAAAATATGGTTTTAATCAGACTGAGTTTTAGAGTGATTTACAAGATTTCATAACTGAAAATTTTAAGCATATATTTCACGTCAGTACAAAAGCACTGAAAACTAGACTTATGAGGTGATCTGCTTCTGTCTCCTCGTTAGGAATACACTACAAGAAAAAGATATATATATATATATATGGAGTATAATTTATATGTTTTATATGCATATCCTTTAGTTGTTCTGCCGCTGTAGTGAGTGTGCCGGTGTTATATAGTAGTTTTTCCCCCGGAAAAATGGCTATATAGTAGTTTTTCCCCCATGGCGGAAAAACTACTATATGAGTAGTCTTTCCCCCTAGTAGTTTTCCCCCTTACGTAACGGTTTTATATAGTAGTTTTCCCCCATGGCGGAAATACTACTATATGAGTAGTCTTTCCCCCTAGTAGTTTTCTCCCTTACGTAACGGTTTGGAAATTATACACGTTCGTTCTGTATCAGTCAGATAACATTTGAAATACAAATGTACTATAGTTATAGCCTATGGATCAAACCGATGGTGTTATGGTTAATGGGTTTCTACATACTGTTAAGTGTTTTGTTTGTATGTGTGTGTATTTATGTTTTTATTTATTTATTTATTTACACGTTTCTATTTTTACATATTTCCATAGTCTGCTATTTTCTTCTATTATTTCATTGTAAAAATTGTCGTTTACTTACGTATAGATGTCAATCATGACGTCAGGCTGTGACTCAAGATTCGATCCCATGCAACTTGTAATACATCATAAGTAAAATAGGAATTTATCAATCAAAATGTTCCAATGATAAATATAAGAATTGACCATGCAAGAATTCCTTGAATATTCATTCCTAAATAAATTAAGACTGATGCATTATACATCTCACAATATCACTCATCATGTACAGAGTACATGATGAACATGAAAATAACAGAAAGGAATTCCACCCAGATGTCCATGATTTGCAATCTACGACAAGGCTTGTCTAGTCACAGTCAAATCATGAACACAAGAATGTGATTTCCTTGTCCCTTACGCAAAGTATGAAAGGTTTCATCTTAAAATATCTATATGCTAAGTTTCAAAGCTCTACACCCTTTTGTGTAGAAAATATAGTCAAGGTAAACATTTTTGAAAAGTAGGTCACACTATAAGGTCAAGGTCATTAGGTCAAAAGTCATGGTCCCAAATAAAAGATCTTATCACAAGTAATCTATATATGAAGTTCAAATCCCCATCTCAAAAGATACAGCCAATGTTTAAGTTTTTGAAAACGTAGAGCACAAAGGTCAAAGTCACTAGTTAAAAAATCATGGTCCCAAATAAAAGGTCTCATCAAAAGAAAAAAATATGTGGAGTTTCAAAGCCTTGTACCTCTTGCTACAAACGATATAGTCAAGGTAAGAGTCACAGACAGGTCAAAAACTAGATGCCCCCGAATTTCATTCCGGGGGCATAAAAACGAACTTGTTTTTCTTTTTTCCACTTGTATATATAGAGATTTCTCGGATTAAATAAAGATATCTCGAATGAAATTCTAGTAGATAAATCTCTGTTCTAAATATATGCATTTGTATTTGGAAAAGATATTAAAATTGAAGTCATTTCTACTTTTAAAAAATGAGATATCTCTAAATCAATTGGATATATCTCCGTATCAAAAGTTGAGATATCTCTATTTGAAATAGAAATCTATTTATTGTTAACAAGGTAACAAGCTGGATTTACTTACATGTATGTGTGAAAAAGAAAATCCGGAATTTCACATTGGGGGAAAATCCACTATATAGTAGTTTTTCCCCGGGGGAAATGGCTATAAGAGGGGGGATGGCTATAAAGCCAATTTCCCCCGGGGAAAAAACTACTATATAGCCATTTTCCGGGGGGGGACTACTATATAGCCATTTTTTCCGGGGGGAAAAAGCTAGGGGGAAAAACTACTATACAACACTGGTAAACCGATTACCCAAACCAATTGAGTAACCAACGTTACTTCATTTGACCGGCCTTAGTCAGCGTCTCAACTGCATTACAATTGATTTTCTTGTAATGTCTTTTTATGTCTTTACTATTTGCTTTTTTGGTCTGTGATCACTTTTGTCATACAACTGAGTCAGATGTCTTTATGTTTTCTTTTACTTAGTTTATAGGGAGTTTGCCCATGGTATATAACCGTCTCTTACCATGTGTAGAGCCGGTTTTGCACAGCTGGTAATGTGCATAGAAATCCCAATTCCGAAGGTAAATTGTTGGTCTCTTGTCTTTCGAACGAGACAGTAAGAATTATGGTCCAGTGTCAAAAGAGAAGGGATAAGTTAAAGTTAATTTACAAAGGTAACTGGTGTCACATGATTATGACACTAACAACAATGTGTCACAATGGACATTCACAGACCCCCTAAATACAGAGGTGAGATCAGGTGCCCGGGAGGAGTAAGCGTCTCCTGTTTGGCTAGCCACACCCCACCGTGAATGCCCTAACATACAGACTCTAGTGGTAAAAACCATGAAAAATGATGTTTAAAAATTATCCGGTTTATCTTATTATGACAACATAATTTTAACAATGGAGACTACGTCACTAAATGTTTTAACATCTATGAATAAGTCTCACTGAATGCCGCTCTGCAGTACTAATTCAATTACTATTAAATTTTTAAGCAATTGGCCCTTCCAAGAACTTTACATTTATTATGTGTATATGAAAGAGCACACAAATAAAAGATGAATTTAATTTGTTTAATCAATATTGGTCAACTATAACCCAGGTTATGTACGTTCTAATATCTCATACATGCAGATTTGTGCAAGTCCCACTATCTTAATCATTCGATACAAACCATCTATATTGATATTGGGAAATAAAAAACAAAATAGTTTGACTTGAGCAAGTCTGTATAGAATATTCAAAATATTTGTAATATTTAACTATTCAAATATGCACATTTGCTGCTGTCATTCACAAATACTAACTTTAATTATGATCGCATGAACATCATAAAAAGTATTTATTGATATCTTCGCCGTAAATTTTTTGCAGTTTCCATAGAAAATCCGCGTGCAATAACATGACAATATCAGTTATCTATAACTTTTAAATGCATTGTATATATTTTGGTGAATCGTAATTTTACAACATGATATAGATAATGTCTAACTCAGAATGTGAGAAAGAAAATATTTCCAATTGAAACAACATTTCTCGAAAGCAGATTAAGAAATGCAAGATGGGTTTGTTTTTTGTTGTGCGATTGATATGTGCAAATTACAATACTGTTACATGTATATCTTTAGATAAATAGCAAACGTTTAGTGTGTTTTACTTTATATTATCTTACAATGTTTCACACTGCTTTCCTTGCCATTGGAAATATAATTTGCACACCTCTTTCCTTGCCATTGACAGTGTAACTCGCACAACACTTTCTTTGTCTTTGACAATATAGGTAGCACATCACCTTTCACGTCAGAAAGGAGTTAGCTTTTCTATGAATGACACGATAAATGAGGACATTGAGAGAAACAAGCTCGAATATTCTTAAGTAAGTGACACACCAGTTTACTTGTTATAAACAATTTAAGTCGCGCACCACGTTTCTTGTCAATAACAATTTAAAGTCCCACACCACTTTCCTAGCCATTAAGAATATAAGTCACACACGGCTTTCTCTGCCATTGACAATATAAGTCATAAACCGCTTTTCTTACCATTGACAATAAACGTTGCCATTAACAATATGAGTCGCACACCACTTTCTATTACCTAATTATAAAAGAGCGATAACCAAAACACTGGTACGTCAAAAGGGACGAGGTAGCTCTCCTACGAATGTCATGATAAATGAGAATATTGAAAGACAAGCTCGAATAATTTGAAATAAGTCGCACACCGCTTCCCTTGCCATTAACAGAAAATCAGAAGACATCTGACAAAGTTGTATGACACAAATCACCAAGGGTATGCACACAAATCTTGATAATAGTTAAATATACATGGAAAAACATTACAAAAATATTCGATTATGCAGCAGTACGATACCGACTCAAGGCGGTCAATTCAAGTAATAAACGTCACTCAATTGGTGTGGTTAACCGGCTTACGGGCGCCCACCTTTCCACTCACTGCCAAAGCAGCACAATCAAAGGACACATGTTTAAAAAGTTATAAATAATCCTCCATATAGAGAACAAGGGTCATCAGGTGCTTTCTCTTCCTGGACATATAATCTCAGCCTTGGTTGTCAGGATTCCATGAATGTCCACCCTAATATTTCATGCCCACCATGATACATTATACTTAATATCTTCTTTCCTTTTCCCTATTTTTCGCGTTCAAGAACACCGTAGTATATTGTATTACTGCATACATGGTGCAGTAAACTTGCACATTTCTGTAAAGAAACATAAAGCGATTTAAACAACCTTCTAATATCTGATTCATACAAATGCTCTTATCATGTTTTTTCATATCATAACATTAAACACTGTATATTTCCGTGGTAACTTCTGTCATACGGATGAGTCATTAACTTTCTTTCTTCTGTATGGAAATAGTGAAAAATAAGATGTGACATATAATATATAAATATCTTTCTTGATTTTTTCTGAACGCTTTAAAATAAAGCAATTGAAACAATTGCCGAAATAAGCTATTCGACTTAAAATGTGAGGTAAAATTTGAAAAAATATTTCGAAAAATAAAAGATATGATAAGGAAGTTAATAAATGAAAAACATATACTTTTTTAAAAAAAATCCTACATAAAAAGTTTTTATATTTTCCCGAAGACCAACGAGTAGATATATATGAGAATGAATATATTTAATTAAAAAAGAATTTACGAAAATGCAAGCAAATAAGAATATAACTTTTCGAAATCAATCCTTTATCTTAACTGCCACAACTAGGACGTCAGAGTCGCATGACGACAAAACTTACCCCTTAGGGAAGCCCTATTTTACTCTAGGTTTAATTATAAATTGATCTTTGTAATACGCCAAACCTTAAGACTCAAAGCAAAATGAGCTTCGCCGTCCATTAGGCGGCGCTATGAGTTAGAAACGACGTTGAACGTCAGCAACCTTATGGCGATTTATTTCCTCCCTTAACATTAGGACCGCAGTTAATGGTGGCAAAGTCCATGAAGAATTCGGGAATTTTGTTATGCAAGTCACAGATAATAGCTAAATACTGTATGCGTAATTTTTCATCTCTATTCTCTTCTGTGATTCTCAATGATGAGTCTGTGGAAATCCGAAGTATGAATTGTCGAAGTGTAAACTAATGGACTTCGCCGCCATTAACTGCGGTCCTAATATTAAGGGAGAAAATAAAACGTATTCCCACAAAATGACGTAAAGAACAATGAAACGTTCTTATGACGTCATAAGGTTACTAACGTTCAATGTTGTTTCTAACTCATAGTACACAATCGCCTCCTAACGGATGATAACTAACGGCGAAGCTCATTACTAAATTGAAAGTAAGAGACAAAGTAGTTTTCCCAATAGCCGCTAGGGAATTTCAAAGAACGATAACTCAATCAAGTGGAAGTTGTGATATTTTCCACATTGGAGCTACAAAGCATTTACGACCATTTTCTGTGTTGCAGCCCAGACATAATCGAAGGTAAATTTTAACACAAATAAGAAAGATTGATATGTAAAGTGACATTGGTGAACCTCTGAGATAGTTACAGGTTTATATAGTAATATTTATTTAGCATGACAATACTTATAAAGTTATTCTAACTGCAATAATCGGCATTGTTTACCAATGTGAAGAATCCGTCCAGAATTTTGCTTTTACGAATTTTATGTGAGAGAAGCCGTGTTGGAAGAAGTCGGAGATATATGTGAAAGTTTACAATGAAAGCTTATAGATAAACCTATTTTTTAAAGAAAATGATAGTTGCACACCTATGCACACAATGAATTTGCATTTGGGCGAGGAAATTCCACTAGAGTTATCTTCTTTTGTTTATTGTTTATTTCAATAAACAGAAGTTCCAATGCACAATAAATCTACCAAAAATTTACTATTAATGAATATATTGGAAGTGAAAAATCTTAGTGAAAAGGTTATAATTATATGATCTTTATTATTATTTCATCATTATAAATTCTACTAGATATTTTGTAATCCCGTAGGACACTTATTTTTCAATGTTTTCCTCTAAATTATTACATGTCCTATTTTTATATACATATATTACTTTAAATGATTATTTATTGCAGCCTCTGTAATAATAATTAATAATTGACATAAAGTGGTTTCCATGATGATAATACATGTACTGTTTATAGATAACCTTCTTTTCAGATACAGTACAATTCAAAAGTCTTTTAAGTTACCAATAGAGTAATGGTTTATAAATGGTGAAATGTAAATTGCAGAAATTGGATGTGCATGGTGATTGGTCTAATTTAAGCACAACATGAGCCTCATCAGCTATTCTTAAAGAAAAAGCATATATCAAATTATTGTAAATTAAATTGCCGTGTTTTGCCTGAATTTGTTGCATAATACATTTTAAAGGTAAAATTATTTATTGTTATCTACAGTAAAAATAAAATTCATTTACATGTATCTTGTTATAAAAACGTGACTTACTGTTAAAGAAATATAATGGTCAACTTTTGAGTACACGTACTTTGTATTGGAAAAAGATCAGGTGAAAGTCATAATCTGAGACATGTAAACGAAGAGGGCTTTGGGGGGGGGGGGGGTAAAAAGGAATCACCTTCTCTGTCTGTCTGTCCAGAAAACTTTTACCTTGGCCATAGCTTCTAAAATATAAGGGGTAAGGGTTTGAAACTTCATATAGAGATTCCTTTTGGTGAGACCTTTCATTTGAGACCATGACATTTGACTTCGTGACCTTGATCATGGAGTCTGACATACTTTTCAAAAAATTTAACCCAGGCTGTATCTTTTGAACTACATGTATTAGGTGTAAGGTTTTGTTAATTTGCATATAGTATCCTTGTGATGAGACCTTTTATTTGAAACCATGACTTCTTGACATTGACCTTGGAGTTTCACAGAAGTTGGGACTGGGAGTATTAGTTCTGCTATGTAGACAGCTCTAGATTTTATGAGTTTTAAAATAAATATAGCATTATGTATAATGCTAAACTTCCATTCGTGTATCTTGTATTTTGAACTTATGAATGTGAATAAGAGTAGTAAGGTACAACATTTTCTTTAAAATTTATGCATTACATGGGAATTATTTGTTTTGATATTTCATTACTAATTTCATATTAATTAGAGTCTTCAATGGTAATTTTAATTCATATACATATAACATAAAAGATATTTAAGATATACATGTAACAATTATTTTATTATACATTTATTCATTCCTATGCTAAACATTATAATTTATATATTTATTGCTTTCATAAACAATATAAAATAATTTGTAATAACCTTGAATGAATTTCATCATCATCATAATTCTTATTTATTTTTATTGTACGAATTGATAAAAGCAATATAAAATAATTTGTAATAACCTTGAATGAATTTCCTCATCATAATTCTTATTTATTGTTATTGTGGTACACAATTGTTTCATATTAATTGTTGCATATTAAATATGCATACACTTATTTGTTTCATTAATAAATGTACATTAATTGTGAAATGAATTTGTCTCATTGTTTGAAATCACAAAAACACAGACTCCGGACAAACTTTTGAAGTTTGTCAAGAATTACTACCAACAAACCCAAATTTATCCTGTTTTTAACTTTACTGTACATAGACATTCATTCACCCATCTTGATAGTGAGAAAATACTTAATTGGTTTGCACTATAGCGAAGAAGAAGAAGAAATCTGAAAGAGTAGATTTATGATAAAGAATTTAACTTTCAGAGTAACCGTTCTTGCTTAATAAACTTTAAAATTTCTCTAGGAGTTGTCCCCCTCTTATCACAAGTTTTCCAAAAGAAGTCTTCAATTTGAAATACATTTTTGAAAATTTTCATTGAAGATAAAAGGAAACTATTGTTGAAAATGAGTTTATGATGCACTTCCAGAGTATAAAAATGTAGTCTGGGTCCATCATTTGCAAATTTAATTTTTAGTTGTGAATGCTAATTAAAGTATCCATCTATGCACAGAGCTATGTATATGGGCGAACTCTTAGGTTTTGGAATAATTTACAACATTCATCATTTTAAATTTAATTTGTATATTTGTATCGGATCAGTGGTAAAAGGGAGATAAGAACAGAGATACGTGCACCATAGGCGTTATTTTCATTTATTTTCATTTAGGACTAAGAGTTAGTATATAACTGTGTTTTACTCAATTACTTGTCCTTATCCAAATCATATACTTCCAAATTAATTGAAATGGTTTTGAGATGAAAGTTTTGAATTTATATGAATTATTCTCAAAGTCAGAAGTATCTACAACATGTAAAACTCTCTCTTTCTTTCTTTATGGTTAATATGATAATTCGTTTAATCTTCAAATATATGGATTTGTACAGTCTTGAGCATTATAGAAGAGTCTATATGACAGCCAAATCCCTTATAATATTAAAGTTATTGTGACAGGTATAATGAAAGTCAAGGCGGTATATAGATAAAGTGATTCTTATGTGTCAATTTGCTTCACAGATGATACATAAAGTGGAGTGAAAAACAAACTGAAGGTCAGACAGACGAACTATAACAATCATTGAGAGATGGATATGTAGATTAACGGACCTACAATCTCTGTAATGATTGATGAACAAAGTGAAAGGCAGACACAACCAGACACAGAAAACGCACTGACAGATCAATAGTCAGGTAGGAAATGAACATAAGCGAACGACAATTGCATAAATACAAATAGACATAAAGATTATCAGGCAGATATAATTGCTTCAGTCAGGCGGACATTCAGGTTAACATTCACTTGCATGGATTTACACACGAATAGTCAAACTGACAGACAGAATACAAGAAAACATACATAAAAAGAAAGACATATCAGACGAACGGAAGGGCTAAAGTACGGTAATTAGACAGGCAGACACACATATGTCTAAAGGCAAATCTACAGACAGAAAGACGGAAGAACGGAAAACCTATAATCGGACTCATGGACAAGACAAAATGATTTTCTGATATGTAACATTTGAAACACTGTTGTTAAAAATATATAGTCATATATTGATACATTTTTTGAAGTGAATATATTTGGTTGTTTCTATGTTCGTACATTCATTGATTATACCACAGCAAAAGCAGTCCACCTTGAGGAAGGTGTGTCTGTCCGTCTTAAGATTAATGAGAAAAGAGGATAATAACAAAGATACCATTAACACCTTACGGCATGCACAACTTCAGCAAAAATCAGAGTTCATAATGAGGGGAGAAAAATCAAAGAATATATATACAAGCGTCGGAATAAAAGGGGTGGGGGAGGGGGCGACAGTTACCATATGGCCTTTTTTCAGATACAGATAACAAATCGAGCACTGAAGTGGATATTGATATCACAGAAATGCTAGGAATAAATCAAATATTAGGAGGGATAGATATAACTATGTTATGTTAAGCTTAATATTTCAGGGAGTCCAAAATTATATCTATGATAGCTTCCATTATTACTGTAAGTAAAAAACGAAGAAATACCGAAGGATAAACCATATCTCATAGTCCATGGAATAAAGGGGACAATGTCGTGTATAGTGTCATATTCAGACAAATGCGAACCCCAATAAAATCGACGTGAGACCAGGTGCCCGAAAGAGATCTGACCATGCTGTACACCGCCACGGAAAGTGAGGGATTTACGTTTACGTCGGGTAAATTCCTTCACATTCCGCGACCGTGTTGTCGTGCATACGATTAGCTAATGGTTGGCTATTAAAGCTCTATTTGTGTAGAGCTCGGCTAGCTCAGTCGGTTAGAAGGTCGGATGCATGACAGCTAGGTGATTCGGTACCATAGGTCCTGGGTTCGAGTCCCCGTCAGGGAACGGATATAAGTGAAATACAGGCCACGGAAAGTGAAGGGATTTACGTTTACGTCGGGTAAATTGCTTCACTTTCCGCGGCCGTGTTGTCGCGCCGTGCATACGATTAGCTAATGATTGGCTATTTTTGTGGAGATTGATTGATTGGTTATTTTTTTAACGTCACACTACGAATATTTCACGTATATGGTGACGGCATCTGCCTGATGCGGGGAATACAAATGTGGACCTTTGCAACGGACCCACCCGAAGCAGTGAGGGATTTTTAACGTGAATATGCATACCACGACACGGGGCCTCGGTTTTTACTGTTTCATCCAAAAGACAGGACACCGGCATGACCAGAGCGGGATTCGAACCCCGGCCTCTTGATCAGGAGGCGAGCGAGATACCACTAGGCCAGGCCGTCTTATTTTTTGTGGAGCTTGGGTAGCTCAGTCAGTTAGATGGTTGGATGCATGACAGTTAGGTGATTCGGTACCAAGGATCGTGGGTTTGAGTCCCTGTCGGGGAACAAATGTATGTAAAATATAGGGTGCCTTGTTAGCTATAGCGTCTTTGTACTTTATCTCTGTCTAATTTGTCTTTATGTTCTACAGTTATTTCTTCGGAGATCCAAGGTCCATAGTACATAGGTGTTTACTGATTCTATTTCTGCTTTATATGTTTACTTCTGTTTTAGTGATTGTATTCTTTCAGAGGATCCGCCTACGTTTTCGTCGGGTAAATCCCTTCAATTTCCGGGGCCATGATAAATTTACTTATATGAGTATTTCTCTTCCGTGTGCTACGGAAATAATTTTAGTTAGGTACATATGAGGTATGATCAAAAAGTTCTCGGCCATATGAAGTTAGGAGTACTTTGCATTGTTAATATTTTTCACAATAATCTTCATTCATCTCAATACACTTTCTAAAGCTTTGTTCCAATTTCTGAATCTCTTCCAAATAGAATACTTATTTATGGTCGTTCAGTATTCACATAAAACGTCTGTGATACACTCATTGCTACCAACTTCTCACTGCGTAGGAAAGATTTTAGTATTGTGAACAGATAGAAGTCAGATGGGACTAAATCTGGAGAATATGGTAGATGAGGAAGAACTTCGAAGCTACATTCCGGTGCCGATGTCATTGCAAACTAAAATATATGTGAGCGAGTGCACTGTTCTGCAAGAACACCTCTGGTTAGCTTTCCTATCCTCTCTAGAATATACTCCTGACGCGGCTTCTTTTACTCATTTGCGTAATATGCACCATTTACCGTGCGGCCCTTCTCAAGAAAATCGAACATAATCATCTCCTGATTGAGATAATGGCCATAACGTTCCCAGCAAAAACACATATCCTGAATTTTAGCAGGATGAGCCAAGTTAATTGATTTATTTATCTCTTAAAATCAGGATCAAATGCTTGACCCAAGTTTCATCCTTAATGACAATTCGACCCACAAAAATCATCGAGATCATGGTCATAGCGAGAGAAAAGATAAAAAAAAAACATCATACCTGTTTCTCGTGATCTTCAGTCAACATGTTAGGTTACACGTAACTGATTCAGCCGTATGACAGAAGTTACCACGGAAATATACAGTATTTAATTTAATAACATGAAAAAAATATGAGAACAACACAAAAATATTCTATTATAGTTAAGATACGACTTAAGACGGTCATTTCATATGGCAATAGTCAATCAATTGGTGTGGTTAACCGGTTTAGGGGTCCACATTCCCACACACCGTAACAGCAAATGACAAACATTCAAAATATACAACGTAAATATTCCTCCATATAGAAATAAAGGGTCAACAAGCATCTCAAGCGGAAAGGTCATAAAACATACAAACAAGTGTGGTAATGCAGAAATTGTCATGGTATCAAAAATATAGTAAGCGACATCAAAATAAGGAAACAGGGACCTATCAGGTAAAATTGATTGAATAGCACATTAATTCATTCTGATTTTTCTGGATATATTGTTGTATACAAGATAGTGGAGTCTCCAGAAATTCAATCCGTATTTGTAGAAATTCAAATCCGCATTTCTTTGTACTATATTTTTATTGATTGTCACTTCCGGTTTATGTTATGTTGATTCAGAAAGCAAGAATAAAGTGAACAAAATCGAAACTGAATTCCCTTCTGCATGCACTCGGGCAAAGATATTATATGGTGGAGAATCCAAGATCCTTTGTTTAGAAACATTATAAAAATTCGCATGCATGATTTTTTTTGCAGATGTAGAAAATCAAATTTTTAAAATAGAGCTCTCAAGGCTGAACTACCGAAGGCGAAGGATAGGAAAATCAAAACTGGATTCCCCTTCTTCATGTCATGATCAGCGGGCAAATATATTACATTATTTCGGAGGTTTTGCATTCTGTCACACATGACAAAAGTGTGCACAATATTAAAACTTCTCTCAGTTGTAACCTCCTTTGGACGTCCAGACCGCTCATCACCTTCAATTCTTTCCCCCACTATTATTAATTCAGCAGCCCATTCTTAAGAGGACTATAAGAAGGTGACTCCTTCCCAAGAGTTTTTAAAATCCTCATGAGTGAGAGTCATCCTCTTCTTACATGGATACTCATTCAATGATCTTAATTCAGTGTTCTCCACTTTGGCAATCTGCTGAATTAATTTATAAACAGTGAATTCCATATATAATGAAAAATATTGAAATACTGTTTTTCCTACCAAAAACGTTCCATTGAAAAATGGTTTGATATGGATTATATAATACTTATTATTGTATTAATGTATATCGGCCTAGAACTTTTTGATCATACCTCGTATTACTAGCTGATAAGTCACTTCTCGTCTTACTTACATCTAATTATGCAAACGCATATTATTGGATGATATCTTATTTAAAGGTAGATTTGACGAATAAGCTTTTGAATTAAATGTATATAACTCCGTGCACAGTCGTTATATTCCTTGCCGACGCACCAAAAATGGAAGAAAGCAATGGAACACCTTAAGAAATTTTGTTTTCTTATGTGGACTTTCATAGATACGAATACATCTGCACATTCCGGTTTTTAAAAATTATTATTATGGATTCTACAGTTGAAAAAGAACTGTCTGTGAAGTTATTTAAATGTGTACAACACATAATTGGCAAGAAACCTATAATTGATAATAGACGAGCTAATATAAGACTATGTAACAAGATCACCCATCTGTGTTGCAAACTTGATAGTGAATATTACATGTTAAATATTCATTTTAGTGGAAGTCATGGCGAGGGATTTCGATTGAACGGGTCCGACATTGACATGATGTGTATTGTAAACAACGTCAAATTATATACATCAGAGGAAGATGCGTGGAACTCTCCTTCAGATGAGAACAAACTGCTAGTGGAATGTGAAACAGAGTATCCAGGATTTGCAAAGTTAAAACTTCTATCCCAACCTAATGATTCTTTTCTTCGTCAACTCTGTATATCGTATGACTCTTCTTTGTATCTTTCTAATTCAAAATGGAAATCAATTCTGCCTAAAGTAAGTGTCGATGGAAATCTCCATGGTCCATGCCAGAGTGGTGTACTGGGCATGGACGAAATAGATTTAGCAGTATGTTTCCACAGCAAGACGTGGCCAGTCTCGACTCACAATTTCATTAAGAGACTTTACAAGATTGGTTGGCCGTCTCCATCCGTACTCAAATCCATTGTGAATCAGGGATGCCATTTTGTTGCCATTGGATGTCCAGGAACGCAGCATGAAGACTTACAGTGGAGGATTTCGTTCTCCTTTACGGAGGAAATACTGATCCGTGAGATGAATCACTGCCAATTCCTTTGTTACGGTTTGTTGAAGATTTTCTTAAAAGAATGTATAGATGTTGTACCACAACTAAAAAGCTTACTGTGCTCTTATTTTATGAAGACATTAGTTTTCTGGGAAATGACAACGGCGTCGCTAAGTTGGACACAATCATGTTTCTTACAACGGTTTTGGTCTTGCGTAAAGAGGCTTATACATTATATTCAAATGGGGTATTTTCCAAGTTTTTTTGTTCCTGAAAACAATATGATTGCCAGGAAAGTTAAAGGAGAGACACAACAGCATTTGCTGAAACATCTAAGCACAGTATACAGAAAAGGCAGCACGTGTTTGACGGAGATGCCATCAATTCAGAGTATATTTGGAGTAATTTATACACCGACGTTAAATCCTGAAGTACTAACGACAGAATCTATTTGCACCAAGTCAGAATTAGACGTTCATTTACTGTCGGATATTTTTAAACTCCCTGTAATTCTCACTTTCCTTAGAATAAAGACCATTATGGATATACTGTCAATACTTTTAGGAAATGAATGCAATCTAAATGAAACAGAGAAAATTTATCTCAAAACGTCATTACGTCTATTTTACCAGGATTGCATTATCTGGTATGCATGTTCTGATGAGGAGAGATGGAGAAACAAAGTGGCCTGGAGAAAACGTATGCGTACAATTGTCGCTTTAAATAACTTCCCGGTGGATGCTGTAAGACATATAATGCTTACAGCATTATATCTCTATCGTACAGGTTGTTATCAATTGTGTATAAAAGTCATACAACGTGTTAAATCAAAACTTCAGAGCTCACAAACTACAGTTTTAAAAAGCGTAAAAATACACACATACCGAGCTGCTGGAGGGGAACATAAATCGATATTCAATATGCTGAGAAACATTGCTTTTAATATAGGTATAGGGTACGAACAATGTATTCCCGAACTTCGTCCAGAATTTGAAGATGTTAAAAATAACAGAATATTTAAATACTTAACAATCCTTCCAATGGATCTAGGACATTTCTTGCTATTCTTATGTTACAAACATGAAGAGAACCATCACGAAGCCAAGAATACTATTGAAGAATTTAAACTCACGGTGCTAGATAACTATTATGGTCGGAAATCATTTGATCTTGTCCCAATAAGTTATAATATGTTAGCAATTTGTCAAGAATTAAATGGGGAATATTTTGACGCAGAAAGCTCTTATATCGCGTCACTCAGTTGTCCATACAATAGACTGGAAGATGCAACAACAAAAAGATTGAAAAATCTTCAACAATTGAAATCCAGAGCAGTAATAAATTATTTTACGTACTAATATATACACAGGTCAAACATGATACACATGTTTATAATAAGATTAGAAGCTTCCTTCGACGACATTCCCATTTCTCCGTAGACAATTTATGTTAATGCTCCATTAACATGGAGCAAAAACCAAATAATACCATCATTACGCCATTTCCATGACAGAATTTTCACCAGGTACAATATGAATCTTGAAAGTACACGACATATACGAATAAATCAAATTAGAAAAAGAAACGGTTTGTTATTTCTTCTATTCTACTAGTAATGTTTGTCTGCTCTCATAAAATATTGTCTGCTCTCATAAGATGTTGATCATATATATATATATATATAAAGCACAAAGACACTACAGCTAACAAGGCACCCCATACTTCACTTATATTCGTTCCCCGTCTGGGACTCGAACCCACGACCTATGGTACCGAATCACCTAGCTGTCATGCATCCGACCCTCTAACCGACTGAGCTACCCGAGCTCTACAAAAATGGAGCTTTAATAGCCAATCATTAGCTAATCGCATGCATGACAACACGGCCGCGGAAAGTGAAGGAAATTGCCCGACGTAAACGCAGGCGGATCCTCTGAGAGAATACAACACTGAAAGAGAAATAAACATATAAAGCACAAATAGAATCAGTGAAACACCTGGGAATACTATGGACCTTGGATCTCGGAAGAAATACCTGTAGAAAATAAAGACAAATTAGACAAACATATAAAGCACAAAGACACTACAGCTAACAAGGCACCCCATATTTCACTTATATTCGTTCCCCGTCTGGGACTAGAACCCACGACCTATGATACCGAATCACCTAACTGTCATGCATCCGACCCTCTAACCGACTGAGCTACCCGAGCTCCACAAAAATGGAGCTTTAATAGCCAATCATTAGCTAATCGCATGCATGACAACACGGCCGCGGAAAGTGAAGGAATTTACCCGAAGTAAACGCAGGCGGATCCTCTGAGAGAATACAACACTGAAAGAGAAATAAACATATAAAGCACAAATAGAATCAGTGAAACACCTGGGAGTACTATGGACCTTGGATCTCCGAAGAAATACCTGTAGAAAATAAAGACAAATTAGACAAACATATAAAGCACAAAGACACTACAGCTAACAAGGCACCCCATATTTCACTTATGTTCGTTCCCCGTCTGGGACTCGAACCCACGACCTATGGTACCGAATCACCTAGCTGTCATGCATCCGACCCTCTAACCGACTGAGGTACCCGAAATAAGGGGTGCCTTGTTAGCTGTAGTGTCTTTGAATTGAAATGATAATTTTCACTGACCAACATTCTCTTGTGACAAATCTACTCTAGAGTAGAATTTCCCCCCAGTATTTAAGTGAAAGGAGGAGGGGGGTTTCTACTCTAGAGTAATTTCCCCCTTACTTTTTCGAGTCTGAGTGTCCTCAGTTTGGCTAGCCACACCAGTAGTAAATATCCAGTGGTTTAAATTGATTTAACAATATAAAACAGTATAAACACCCAAATGAAAATGGACTTCCACTACTATCATACACCGTCAGGAAATCAAAATAATGGGACATAGTGTGTGCATTGTGCGAATAATCTAGCAGTAAAGAGGATGTTATTGTGTTAAACTTCTTCTTGAACCGCATGGTCGGTAAACTGAATTTATTACACTTGATGCTTTCAGTTGCGGGGTTAGGTTAGGTTATGTTTATTGGGGCTTTACATCGTTTTCCACCATTATTCAGTTATATTGCGACATGGATTAATTATCATGTGTATGGGTGTCATCTGTTTAAAGCTTTTTCTCGTGATAAATTAATTAATAGTAAGATACAGCCCAATGATCAGAAGCCACCTTTTCACTTCAACATTTTTATTCCAAAATTTTTTGGGGTACAAACACGATCGAAGATGCAGACAGCATGAAAAGAAACTTGAGGAATCAGGATTTTCTGCTATGCAATCGGATTTAAAGGTTGGAATCACCCCCTTCTTAAAATCGTCAAGCTTTTTTCTTTTACAATTTTGCTTATCATATACTGATAATCATAGACCGGACCCACCTGCTTGGAGTGAACTCCTCCTTTATGTGTTTTAGATAGGAAAAAATCTGCGTGAAATACAATCCAAAGACGCTCTAGAGGCCACCAAATTTGCTTAATTTTTTTCTAAATTTTCCCGGGGAGGCACTTCGAAACCCCACCATCTACATACAAATGTGAAAAGGCAAATGAGATATAGGTAATTTGAAAACTTACAATGTATTTAAAAACGATATTCAGATAATACTATCCTTTCTCCAAAATACCAAGTTTCAATACCCTACAACAGACCACACATTATAAAAGCATAATATTATTCATACATGTATACTTTACTTTAAAGAAATGCACATCAGTTTACATATCCATTTGTTGGCACATCTTTTGTAGTGCAAATAAGTAACATACAAACAGGAAATGGTATTGATTGACGAAGAAATCCTCAAAATATACGTAAGATTCTCTTTACGATCCTACACAGCGAGTGCATACTGAATAATGTTATTGTAAAATATGAGACTAATTAAACTTAAAAATCAGAGGCGAAGGAAGAGAATTTGAATGAAAAGTGGAAGGGTTACCGATCTGAAGTGTAATGTTGTAACTTAACAGCCATATAAAGGGTCTATTTCTTATATTGCGAGAAATAAAATGTATGTGTAAGGGAAAGGGGGGGGGGGTTTAGGGGCATTCCTATCATATGTACCATCCATGTTTCGACGGACTGGTGCGTTGTTAAAACAAATTTAAGAACAAGTAAACATTCTATTGAGAGTAATTAAGCGCTGCGGAATTACGGAAGCACATACAAACGGCGGACCGACCAAACGTTTTTGCGCAAGGTCTCTTGGACCGGTGCAGAAAAGCGGGTGGGGGTAAGAGAAAGAAAGAAAATGTGTACAAATAATATATTAATTGGAAGTAATAAAAATGTTCGGTTTCACATGAATCTCCATTCATGATACTATGCAAAACCGTGCGGCACTTCTAACCCACCACTCCTAGCCTAAAAATGTAAGAAATAATAGATGAAAATAAAGAACAGAGTTGTGTCCCCTACTCTCCGTCATTTCTGTTTCTTTTAAGGTGCTTTCTAATGTATACATTACCTATATTTTAAGTTTTAACTGATTTCCTCTTATTTATATAAAAAGTTTTAATGTACTATTACATTTCATAGTGGTAGGCTATAGTACATTTTTATAGTATTAGATATGATACATCATTACAATTCGGGCTAAAAATGACATTTAAAAAAAAATTATAACAATACACAGAATGATTAACATGCTTCTTATATATTCTATTGTCATCTTTCCCTTCCCAAGAGGATAATGGAAGGCATGCTGATCTTTGATTTTGGAATTTACTTTCTTATTTGATAAAATTTTCAAGTTTAGCCAGTATTTCCTCTGTCATTTTAGCTACGTTTCGATTAATTTTTTTTCGAAACATCTCGGTTTGTTATGGTGAGAGACTAGCTTTAAATACAGTGAAACGATGACGCAATATAAGCAGCAAGAAGACAATGGTGCAATACATATATATTTTCACATCATCGTATGTGCACAACTGTCATCATACAAACGCCATCCAGATCAATGATACTATGGCGAGATATTCTGTGAGAAAAAGGTGGGGTGATTCTACTCTGGAGGGAAACCCTAGTCTATAACTTGCTGAAAATGAAAATTCCTCTCTCCCGAAAATCTATCCCGCAACAGATCATCTCCTGGGGAAAATCTACTCTAGAGAAGTCGTTCCTGGGGAAATTATACTATAGAGTCAGTTTTGCGAGGGGGGGGGGGATTTTTATCCCTCGAGAAAGTCTACTATATACCATAGGGATATAGTTTATGAGACATTAAAGCCTGTAAACAATGATATAAAAACGAAGGAGTAAATGTACATGCACGATATGCCTGAGAGAAAGCGCTCTCATATTAACTGAATTTTACACTTTACTCTTATTTATTTAAAAACAAAATAAATCATCAGTCCAGTCTATTGAAAAGAAAAATACTGATCTTCAAAATACTGATATCTTTATCCTTGCTGACAAAGATGTTTGTGACGATAACCCGTTTCTTTAAATCGCAAGACTATGTACGATTTTGGAATGAGCATAACCTGGAAACAGTGAGGGCTATGGGTGTTTGGTTTTTATTTTTATTTTTATTTTGGTAAGTATTGTAATTGTAATCTACTTTCAGAAAAAGCCAATATGTGTAATCTTCGGACATCGCAATAATGGGAATCAGATAATGGTAAATAATGGCTCGGTCAACATTATTTACAATGTAGGGAATCATAAAACAAGACTACACACGAGGAAATTATGTCTGCATAGGCGAGCGCATGCGTTCAGAAGGTAAAACAACGACGTCAAAGGAATATCAAAACATCAACGGGAGAGGCCGAAGAAATTAAGCGATGCTACTGACCAATTGGTATTAAAGCTGTTTAATCCGCAATTTCACCAGTAAAATAGTTATTAATTTTCAAAAAATGCGTGATGAACATGGAGAAAAGTGAGTATTCAAAGACGTTCTCATACGTACAAAAGATATACAGAACGTGGAGAGAATATCATAAAGAAAGTAGAGTAATCAAAGAATTAAACAGTTTTACGGCATCATTGTGGGTTATAATGGGTATACACCAATCGGTCATTGTCAAGTTATAGGCTCAATATTGTTCCCTATGTGTATTTTAGAAATCGCAAGTCAACAGTACACTTCAGAGCATTTTGTAAAATGACTAATAATGATGTGTAATGAAATCAATCTTAACGTTCCATTCATAAATGATGTCCAATTTATGTTTTATTTAATGATATGACTTCCTTTTACTACATTTACACTTTCTCTCAAATGAAGTTTGTAGTTGTAAAACGGATTCCCTCACGTGGATATTTTATCTTTGGAGATTATAATTAAGTTTGTTGGAATTCCCCAAGGTATTTATCTCTTACTTATCATGTATACAATCCACATGGAACTGTGATAAGATGATTGGCTCACGACCTGCAGGTCCTAGGTTTTATTACCACCGGTCAGAGTCCCCGTATCACAGAAGACTTGGCTTATTAAATAACCTCACTTTAAAATGAAATCTGCTGGGTGAGATCTCTTATTTCTAGTGTTTTTATGTCGCTTAAGTGTTATTTTCGAGTGATCTCAATTTTGTTAAAAGCTTGAGTGTGTATTAAAGATTTACACGTATAACTTTAGTGATCTGAAATATATACTTTAAGTTTCACGGGATTGATGAATGTCAGTTATTGTATAAGTTTAGAGTAAATCCTTCATGCATAACTCTGTTCGTACATAGGGTTTTCGCTGTTACTTGCAGGTGAATTGGGAAATTATCTCTTTAAATATTTTAAAATTGATTTAAAAAAGATATTAATAAAATAGAAGTAAAAATATTGAACTGTAAATAAATGGAAAAACAAGTAAATTCGAAAAAATACCACTTGATGTTTAGTACTAAAGTATGAAAAGGCAGGGGGAAACACTGCAGAATTTGTGGTGATGGTTTCATCAACAACAATATCGAATCCCAGGTAGGATGCGACCAGGGGTCAGGTGTTCGAAGCTTTAACTGCCGGTTAAGCTAACCAATGGATAAAGTTTTAGAGAGGAGGCATTTATAATTAATTTCTAATATTTCTGTATAAAAATCTAAATTACATTACAAAGCTTGTACGATATGCTACAAATCAGTACACAGATAATGACTTACAGTTTTCTTGTTTTATACATGTAGTCAGGTAACATTTAACCATTGGTTAGTTTAGCCAGTGATTAGAGATTTGAACAACTGGCCCTAGGTGTCTGGAAAAATTAGGCGTCTCCTGTTTGCATGCTTTATCCGACGCAAATGTTACATAGAAACCTCTCATGTTCGAATCAGACAGACACTCCTTTCCATATACTCAGCATGACAGATTTCAATATCCTCAGCAACATACAAATGAGAATCCACTGTATATAGAAAAATTTGGACCTTACACCAAAAATATAAATAAGCATCTAGGACATATTGGGAACTAGTGTGCAATAGGGTGGGGGGAGGGGGCAGATGCATGGAACAGGGCATAAAGCTTAATATATCTAATGCCAATAGTGTCATAAATTCTGGTGGCAAGAATAACTGTTAATATATTTTTGTTCTGTTATATTTATATTCAACCCCTCTAATTGCAAGATAGCGCTCAATATAATCATAAGAATTAAAACATACTCAAACTGGGATTGAACCTGGAATTGATACGACTGAGAAGAGTTACAGACAGGACTGTAAAACTAACGAGTGCCTCCATCATTCAAAGCTGTTCTCTGATTGATTCTTTGGCTCGGGCATTTTGATTTTAACTCAGCTCTTCCAATATTTATATATTATTAGAATCCAATCATTTGGACATTAATATCACTGAAGATACATAAGTTGTCGAAATGCGCAGCATCTGGTGCATAAAATTATAACATATATATGCTCTAATATGTATGTTGAAGTAAATCGCTGTATTGGCAATCCGTAGCTTATCCTGATAGCATTTAATCATATATCAAAATGAAATGATTCTGCAAATCAGATTCTTAATGGAAGAACATACAAAACGACATGGACACGTCTCAGTTATTTATTAAACGGATACGGTCCAGTCTTAAAAAACACATTGATTTGCTTATTACCCACTACTTTATTGTACACGTAAAGCCCTTCTAGTAAAAGATGTCATAATGAATGATTTCATTATAAATTTACTTTCACAGATTAAAGCAATGTTCATCTATAGAAATGAAATTAAAATTCTCTTATCATTAGATAGTATCATGTGATAAAATTAAAAAATGTTTTAAAAGTGTCATTCGAGACGTGCCAGCGTTCAGTCTCGGATAAGGCTGTAAAAACTGTGGAGAAGCAATATACTGGGTTCACAATGGCGGCCTGCGCTACGGCGATTCAGTCGCTGGAAACGGTACGATGTACAGACGAACGGACACAAGCATGACTCACTCTTAATGGCAGATTGTATTTATCGATTCTCGCACACAATACATACAAATGTACAGTGAACAGCGGCAGAAAAGCCGATTGCCCTCGATCGTCTCGTCTCTATTAAGAAAATATAAGAATATAGCGGGAATGAATTTTAGACCCGGGATTTCGCTGTGTATAGAATGTTTTAAGTCATCTACAATTGGTCGACAATACTTAAAATGAAACACAAGTCTAGCGCATTGTTTTCCGAATTCTACAATAGTATCTTTTAAAACTCTATTGTGATTAATATGCAAAAAATATGATAACATTTGGAATCACCTTATTGGGTGTATTTTTGGAACTGTTAAAATTGCGAAATGCACAGGGTAGTCCTGATTAAATTTGTTGAAAAATCAAGAAAAGTTGTCACTTTTTTTTAATAGTTGTATTTTGATCACAATTATATACTGAATTTGATTAAAATAATTTTTCTTCTCACCAAATACAATTGTTAGATTTTGTTCATAGAAGATAGTGTGACCTTTGGTGTTTACATACGGTGAAAAAGAAAGTAGAATCACATGTAAAAATATTTAAAAGGAAATCGTTTTTCCTCCTTTAAGTTGCGATTCTACTGTAATTTATATAGATAAACTGTTTTAAGACGTTCGTGGAATGTAATCTCAGCAATAAATTATGTATTATCTTTGCAGTATTTAATTTTCGACCATTATTTATTCTGGAACGACGTCCTAAGCAACCGAAATTGTCGTCTTCGACATCGTCGTGATTTGTTGACAAACAGCGCGTTTATGCAAGTAAACGCTATTAATGAAAGCTGAGGTACATTACTTGTTTTTGTATTTTTATTACTCTGACTGCTGCGATGGTTTTTCTCATTCGAATTTTATGGTTGCTAACTGAGCATGACGTGGGTAGCGAGGTAGGTGTGTACAGGGAAGATGGCTGAGGTTGGTGCAAGGGCAGACTGTCATGATTTTCTTTGGGAAGTGTTTGCTGATGAGGGCAGTGAATTGGAGGGCTTTGACTTGGATGATATTAATGCAAATATGGATGGCGTCATTTGCCATTGAAACTATGTTGATCCTGAGCAGTGGGCTGATATTGAAAGGCCCATCCCAGTTCTGACATTTAATCAGATTGCTGGGCTGCGGGTAGAGGTACAAGACAAAGATTCAATCGTAGCATACTTTGAGCTGTTTTTCAGAAATAATAAATGCGATAATATAGTTGCAAAGACCAATATGCATTATATCATATACCCAGCCAATGGCGATAAACGTCCATATAACATGTTTAAAAAGTTAGTTAAACCGACGGCGATGAAATGAAAAAGGTCGTTCCTATGATATTCGCTATGGGTTTGGTAAGCCAGCGTGACATTAAAGAATATTGGACCACAGATCCTGTCAATGCAATGCCGTTCTTCCTAATTAAGATGTTCCGCGATAGGTTTCTAACTTTTATGTCATTTTTTCATCTTTATGACAACAGTCAGTATATACTGAGGGACAGGGTGGTTACGATCCTCTGTTTAAACGTGACGGATTGTAAATCAGGATTTTGGACAGGTAAATCATTTAGTTCAGATTTGTAGATTTGGAAACCTATGTCTGTGTCATATGCAGACCAGTGTGTACAATGTGCATATGAAAATTATGTAATCATGTCACTGATCTCACACATTTCTACTAAAATGTATTCCTTTAAAGGTTAAACCACAAGATCCACTTAATATGGATTTTAATCAATATTTGTAAAGTTAGTTGAATGTGGTATCTGATTCAAGTCCCATTCTTATTCATATTCCTATATTACTGATTGGAATTCCTAGGGTGGATTTGAACCATTCTTGTTTATTACATGGAAATAGGGAATATAAATGGAGATACATGCAGTTGTTTTCAGAAATTTCATATGAGTTGCAGTCCTTGGCCACAAAATCTGAAAATCTCAAATTAGAGAATTTGCTAGTGTAAAAATGTAAATATGTAGTTCAAAGTTGTTTAGTATTGTTGCAAATACATTAAGGGCAGTTGAAGTAGAGCTAGTTTATGTTTTTATAAGGAGTTGAGGATGTGTACCAACCCCCCCCCCCCGCCCCCCAGGGCCTTGAGTATTTATGAGGGGATGGTGCCGTGGCGAAGCAACCTCCATTTTAGGGTATACAGCCTTGACAAGCCAGATAAATAAGGTCTTAATGTATACTGTGTCATACTGTGTGACGCAGACAAAAGCTATTTTCTGAAGTTTTAATTCTACACTGATTAGCCAGCTACACGCCCAAGGGACGTACGACCTGGTGATGTCCCTGATGAGAAACAATTTCACCGATAGCCAAGTGGTGTACTGTGACAAGTACTACACTTCGGTCATCTTATTCATGGACTTGTGGTACCTTGCGACAGGAGCAACGGACACAATACAACCAAACAAGGGAAGTATACCACAGACAATTAAGGAGGTATATATATAACATACATTTAAACCCAATTTTAAACCAAAATTATATTGTACGAAATAACTTTGCACTTCCACGGCAATCACTTACGTTACATTGTTGTGGTGTCAAACACAGTACTGTTTCTTTACTATTAGTTACCAATGATACAATCTGTCTGATGAGCCCCTGGAAGGCTGAAAGCGCTGACAGATGAAAGTTATCTTTAATACACCAAACTGTACCAAGAGCATTATATATACACCTCACTTTGAAACATGTGACTGCTTCATATTGGTCTATAGTAGTGTAAAAGATATGGCAATGTAAGTACATGTTGTCAACATATAAAATATTTTTCCATTACGTTAAGCAAATAAACAAACAAAAACAAAACTATTAATAGATAAAACCTCTAAAATCAATTATGCTTATTTATTATTATTATAGTTTTGGCACATGAGGAAGATATCATTTCTATGTTCTTATCTCCTTCCTGTTGCTCTGAGTAGGGGGACTCTACAGTGGTTGAGTCAAGTCTCTTATTTTCTGTGTTTTATAATTGTATAAGCGTATATCTTGTCCCAGCTTATTTCCATAAGGACTACAAAGTGGAATTTGATGTGTTTTACTTAAAATGTACTGCCGGGTGAGGTCTCCTATTTCTAGTGCTTTTATGTGGTATAAATGTTTATTTTGAGTGTTCTCCGTTTCGGCTTGAATGTATATTAAATTATCATTTATTGTTTTTTTTTCAAATAATATAATATATAGAAGGGTTGAATTTTCGCTATATTAGGAATAAGCGATTATTGGGGTGTGTGTTTGGGGCTTTTGATCACTGTGGCTTGATTCCTGAAAAATAGATCATAAACCAATTTTGTTCGTTTCTCTCATTTCTTTAAAGCACGACAGCCGCCATTTTGAAAATGTTAAAAGCATACCCACCAGATTCAAAATTCTCATTCTGCACTTTCAACATGAATTCGACATTCAGTGATGTATTGTTAGTTTCGTATGACAACCACTGAATGATCAAATTTAATTTACTAATGTGCTATACCCACAATTAATTCAAATAGAACTAGATTTATAAATCATTATACCAAACTTGTAAAATCTTGTTTCAGTGTTTCAGGTCAATATGTCAAAGCACGCAAGAAAAAGTACAGAAAACACAAATTGGGATTAAAGGGCAATAACTCTTCTTGGAAAAAGTAAAATTCAAACTGAAGATCATCACACCGAACTTGTATACCAAGTTTCTGTTCAATGTTTTAAAGCATGTTTGAGACACGTGTAGAAATCCTTGCGGATAGACAGACAGACAACTCTATTCCAGTATACCTTAACTTCGTTATCAAGGTATATTAATTAGACTAAAATGTAAAAGCAACGTCAACATGCATGTCTTCACGTAATATCATATCAAATGCAACGCATGAATGAAAGGGGAAAACAAGTTCAGACTTATTAAGTCATTTTAACATTCACGAAAGAAAGCCTGTTTGGCCAATACTTGGATGGGTTCACATCCATTTTATAAGGCAACACTCTTCCCCCTTCTTGGTGTTTCTCAAACTATGAATCAATGCTTGATGTTTGCAATCTAAAACGTGTGTTGAAAATTCAATGAATGCTTTCGGTACTGCATGTAAATATATACAAAAACGGAAATAAACTTGCATCAGCGTTATTATTAGTACTTGAGTCGTGCGATGGTGTGTATTACATACTACTGAAAGGTACGTATCGCCAATAATATCAAAATATTTTAAAGAAACTATTTGCTTTTATTATTTGAAACGATGTGAATGTTCCTTATTTCATATAATAAAATGATTGATCCATCTTATCAAATTTAGGAGGATCAAAAGTTCCGACAACTTTATTTCGTAGGGTTGCAAAATAATTAAAGGCCTTCTTTATAGACAATATGACGCAGGGGTCATCAAAAAGACTATAAGTCTTGTATTGGGCCCCAGTACAGCATAATGCAAGTTTTGCTTGGACGTTTTACGCTGACTCACAGGGTGTTAGGAACAAAATGATGGGCCTTGTTGAAACCTCCTTCGAAGGGCCTGAACCTCCTGCCCTCTGACTGTTAGTCGGGACTCCTACAGATCAATGGTCTGAGTTTGCTTCCACACCATCTTCGCAAGCCAAGGCTTCGTTTCGTTCTACTGCACTAAATCATTCTCCGATTGAATCCTTTTTTGATGACTGTTTTGTTGATAACAAAACCGTACAGTAACATTTACTATTATTCTTTTCCCCAGCAGTAGTGCAGTAGAACGAAACGAAGCCTTGGCTTGCGAAGATGCTTCCACACCGGCAGAGAGCAATGTTTCCTATTATTGATGTCGCTTACTATATTTTTGATACCATGATGCTTTTCTACATTACCATACGGGTTCATATATTTCATGACCTCTCAACGTGAGACACTTGTTGACCCTTGATCTCTATATGGAGGAATATTTATATTTAAAATTTGTGTCCCTTGATTGCTGTTGCGGTGAGTAGGAAGGTAGGACCGTAAGCTGGTGAACCACACTAATTGATTGACTATCGTCAAATCAAATAACCCTTGTAAGTCTCGTAATTGCAATATAATCGAATATTTTTGTAATGTCCTTATGTGTGTGTTTATTTTTTCATATCATTATAGTAAGTACTGTACATTTCAGTGTCTTCTGTCATACAGCTGAGTTTCTTTCTTCTTTACATTAGACTTTGTGCAGTTGTTGTCGTCAATGTCGATCACCATCATGACGAAATGACAATGTATACGTTTAAGGAGGTTTATAAATATGTGTATCTACATTTTCTATAGTGACAGGGTTTAAACTATTTCTGTACATATCTTTAGTCTTATGTTTTACTTAATGTTTACATGGTTTGAGACTTTGCACATACACGTGCATGATGTATACCATTGACGCATGTTTTCCGCAAGGAACATTACTAGAATGAGCGGTAATTTAGCCTGGCTTTCAGACGGGCAGAGCGTTTATGTTGTTGTCGCCTTACATATTTTGATAGCAACATATTATTCTATAAACGTTTCGCGATCGCGTGTAATAAAATTTTTATGACATCTCTTCTTGCGAAACCTGTTGATCCTTGTTCTTTATATGGAGGATTATTTATAAATCTTTAAATGTCTGTCATTTGATTGTGCTGCCTTTGCGGTGAGTGGGAAGATTAGCGCCCATAAACCGGTTAACCACACCAATTGAATGACATTGTTACTTCAATTGACCGTCCTAAGTCGTATCGTAACCGCAGCACAATCGAATATTTTTGTAATGTTTCCCGTGAATAGTATACTTTAATCATGTTTTGTATGCATATCCTTGGCGATTTTTGTTATACAGCTTTGTCAGATGACTTCAGTTTTCTCTTTTAATTGATGAGGGGACGGAGAGGCCACAGAAACCTGTTATTTCGATAATATAAATATATTTTACCATTTATAAGCTTTTCGTCTTATTCTTTACATTATTTCTCGAGGTATAATTTGTTTATTCTATTGAAACTACAGGTTCCTGTGGCAAGATTAAGAGGCAGTAAAAAGAGGTGGGAGATAAAAGTCCAGCTCCAGTTGTCATGTGGATCAATAAACTATTACCGGGTTTTTATGAGGAATAGGACGAGAACCAGCGAGTTGCCATCTTCGTGCTTGAAATTCAGAGATCCTTTAATTGGTTGCCTTCATTAGATACCCTATACTTTTTTTACAGAAATTTAGTGTCACAAGGAGAATAACTCTATACATGTATATACAGATATTTGTTCAAATACGTTTCCGACAAGCAGGCAACATTTCTTGCCTTGAATGGGAAATTAGCTTCGTGTTCCTGTCTCCTTCGTATGTTCATGCGTGTATATTTATGTATTTACCTCCTCGATTTGAAAGGTTATTGCAGGACTTTTGCGACGGGTGTTTCATGCAACCAGGGGACGCTTACCCCTCCCGTGCACATGGTCTCACCTCGATTTTATTGGGGTTCGCATTTGTCTGAATATGACACTTAACACGATATTGTCCCCTTTATTCCATGGACTATGAGATATCGTTTACCCTTTGGTACTTCTTCGTTTTTTACTCTAATTAAAATGAACGTAAATAAACCTGTAAAATTGTGAGAAAGACAATTCTAATATAAACTGACTGCTGAAGTCTATTAAAATGGGCGTTACGTTCATAGGTTTTGTCATCCTGCGAAAGAGAAAATTAGAAATGTGTGACTGTAGATGTGAATCAAAATAATTTCAGAGCTGCATATCCTTAAATAGATATCATTGTATAAGTTTCAAACAGTATGTAGCACAGAGTAAAAATTACATAATTCATACAGTCTCTGTTCTACAAAGAAAATAAGAAAAGCAGTTAAACCTTACATACATACATATATAGATCGATGACGTTTTTTCGATTAACCACACTGTTTTACAAGATCACCTCAACATATATCCAAAAGAACTCGAGATAACAGATAAAACTGAGAGTCCATCCTTTACTTAATACCTCGGTTGTAAAGGTGGCTCGCTATTTACCTCTCTTTATGACATATGTGACGATTTCAATTTCATAAGTACCAACTTCCTTTCCTGAGTAGCAACATATCTCCCTCTCCTGCATATGTCGTCTTCATTTCACAATTTACACGCTATGCCAGGGCTTGTTCTAGATAGGAATCTTTCGTCCTGAGAGCGAGGCTTCTTGTCACGAATCTACTCTCACAAGGATATATTAAAGAACGTTTGATATTGGTATTGAGGAAGTTCTATGTTGATATAGGGATTTGATGCAATTTTAGATTCCCATTTCAAGAATGTAAACATTTTGGAATCTGATCATATCAACTAACCATCGTGAACGTTTTGACTATACTTGATTTGACATTATCATGTATACATACAGACATTTGTTTACGTGCATTTCTGACGGAATTTCAGTTCAAGAACATTTCAATCTGCGAGATACTTTGTCTACTACATGCGCTCATATGTGAATATATGTATTTACTTCCTGAACTTGTTTCGTGCAAGCGGGAAACACTTGCTTCTCCCTGGCACCTGGTCTCACCTCAATTTAATTGGGGTTCGCATTTGTCTGAATATGACATTATACGCCATATTATCCTGTTATTCCAAGGACCTCGAGATGTAGTGAACCCTTCAGTATGTCTTCGGTTTTTACCTAAAATATATAATAATTCAAGAAAAATGTATACATGTAATATTTGAAAATTTTATGTTGATTATTGATAAAATAAGGATCGGTTTAGTGAATTTATGCAAGTAAAGATAAAATTGCTAGTGTCTTTATTTGATGATTTCATATTAAAGTACATCAGCCATTATTACCTGCAGAAACAAAAATAAATAAATAAATAAAAATAAGATACGTATTCAATATATATGTATATAAAATATTGGAATATAAGGAAGGCTGATGTTCTGGAAACAGGGTAAGTACAAATGACATAAAGGATAAGTGTAAATAATAATTTGCATTTGAGATATTTATGACTGGCATATAAGTTTAATGTCAAACAATTTAAAGTTTGAGCGTGAAGAAGAGATGCATGAACGGAAGCAGACATGTCAAACAATTGTCGGTACCGAGAAAACAGAGTTTAAAGTTTGTTAACATGTATTGCATGCACAAAAACCCAGTAGCTAATATCAACACCTTTAAAAGAGAATACACAAGACATCTGACAAAGCTGTATGACACATATCACCAAAGATATGCATACAAAACATGAAAATAGGGAAATATACACGGAAAACGACATTACAAAAATATTCGATTGTGCTGCGGTTACGATACCGAACTTTAGACGGTCAATTGAAGTGACAAAAGTCACTCAGTTGGTGTGGTTAACCGGTTCACGGGCGCCCACCTTCCCATTTACCGCAAAAGCAGCACAATCAAAGGACACAGATTTAAACATTTATAAATAACATCCCTAACAAGGTTTCCCAAGACGAGAGGTCATAAACATTTTTTTACACACGAAAATTTTATAGAATAATATGCTGCTATCAAAAATATGTAAGGTGACATTAACATAAGTGACCCATGCAGGATCAGAACCTTGTCTCCTCTGAAAAGGTTTGGACAAGGCCCGTCATAGAGTCTCCACCGCCCTGTTAGCCAGCGTGCAACGCTCAAATGAAAGTCTGCACTGTGTTGTAGAGCGAATACAAGACTCATGGTCTTAGCGATGTTCTCGGGGTCATACTGTCGATGTCCAACGCGTGTAATAATTTCAATATTATCATTTTCCTTATCAATACCGATATTAGTCGCACACCACATTCCTTGCCAATAACAAAAAAGTCGCAGATTATTACGATAACATGTGCAATCGTATCGTTATTGTATACGTGTCTGGAGGTGATGATGGGTATGGGCAGTCAAACAGGCGGTGCTTTCGTTTCCTGGACATATAATCTCAGCCTTGGTTGTCAGGACTCCATGAATGTCCACCCTAATACTTCATGCCCCCCATGATACATCATACTTCATATCTTCTTTCATTTCCCCCTATTTTTCGCGTTCAAGAACACCATGGCATTTTGTATTACTGCATCCATGGTGCAGTAAAGTTGCACAGTTTTGGAAAGGAGCATAACAACCTTCCAATATCTGATTCATACAAATGCTCTCATCATGTTTTTTTCAGATCATAACAGGTATATATGTTCTATATTTATTATAACCACTAGGCCGGTGTCACTGCTGGTGGACTGATGGTTCCCGAGGGCATCATAAGTCTAGTTTTCAGTGCTTTTGTACTGACATTAAATATATATACTTCAAATTTTCAGTCATCGAATTAAGTAAATTACTCCAAAACTAAGGAGTATCTCCCTCATGCACAGTTCTGTCTTTAGATAGATTCTTTGGTTCACTTTTCGGTCATTTTGGCTTCAACAATGCTCTTCATATTTTATATACTTTGAGAATTCCAATCATTCGGCCACGAGCATCACTGATGAGACAAAACTTGTCGAAATGCTCATATGGTGCACAAAATTAAACGGTATATATGTTGTATATTTATTATAACCACTAGGCCGGTGTCACTGCTGGTGTATTGATAGTCCCCGAGGGCATCATAAGTCTAGTTTTCAGTGCTTTTGCTATGAGTTAGACGTTGAACGTAATCAACCTTATAACGATTCATTTCCTCCCTTACATTAGGAACGCAGTTAATGGCGGCAAAGTCCATGAAGACTTCATCTTCACTTTCTTCTGAGAATTGTTGAAGTGCAAGCTAATGGGCTTCGCCGCCATTTACTGCGGTCCTAATGTTAAGGGAGGAAATAAAAGGTATTCCCACAAAAATGACGTAAAGAACAATGAAACGTTCTTATGACGTCATAAGGCTGCTAACGTTCAACGTCGTTTCATAGTACACAAGCGTTTTCTAACGAATGATAACTAACGGCGAAGCTCATTACTAAGTTGAAAGTAAGAGACAAAGTATTCATCTATGCACAGAGCTATGTATATGGGCGAACTTTTAAGTTTTGGAATAATTTACATGTACAACATTTATCATTTTAAATTTAATTTGTATATTTGTATCGGATCAGTAAAAGATTGATTGATTGAATGATTTTTGTTTTACGTCACACCACGAGTATGTCACGTATATGGTGACGGTATCTGCCTGATGCGGGGCATACAAATTTTGACCTTTGCAACGGACCCACCCGAAGCAGTGAGGGATCTTTAACGTGCCATGCATACCACGACACGGGGCCTCGGTTTTTACTGTCTCATCCGAAAGACATGACACCGGCATGACCAGAGTGGGACTCGAACCCCGGCCTCCCGATCAGGAGTCCGACGCGATACCACTAGACCACGCAGGCTTCGGATCAGTAAAAGGGATATAAGAACATAAATACGTGCATTATGTAATGCACCATAGGCGTTATTTTCATTTAGGGCTAAGCGTTAGTATATAACTGTGTTTTGCACAATTACTAGTCCTTACCCAAATCATATACTTCAAAACTAATTCAAATGGTTTTGAGATATAAAAATTATTGTGATCGATACCGGTATAAGGAAAGTCAAGACGGTATACAGACAAAGTGATTCCTAAGTGTCACTTTGCTTCGCAGAAGAAATACATCAGGAAGGATAGACAGAACTATGTAATGTTAAGCCAGATTAGTATTTCTTTATATTTCAGGGAGTCCAAAATTATATCTATGATTGTTTCCATAATTACTATAAAAGAGATCTGACAATGCTGTACACCGCCGCGGAAAGTGAGGGATTTACGTTTACGTCGGATGCATGACAGCTACGTGATTCGGTATCATAGGTCGTGGGTTCGAGTCTCCGTCGGGGAACGGATATAAGTGAAATATAGGCCGCGGAAAGTGAAGGGATTTATGTTTACGTCGTGCATACGATTAGCTAAGGATTAGCTATTAAAGCTCTATTTTGGTGGGTTCGTCGTGCATACGATTAGCTAATGATTAGCTATTAAAGCTCTATTTTGGTGGGTTCGAGTCCCCGTCGAGGACCGAATATAATAAAATATAGGGTGTCTTGTTAGCTATAGCGTCTTTGTACTTTATATGTCTGGCCATAACTTTCCCAGCAAAGGAACATCTGAATTTAAGCAGGATGAGCCAGGTGAATCTATTTTATGTTTTATTTCTTAGCATCAGGATCAAATTGCTTGACCCAAGCTTCATCCTGAATGACAATTCGACCCACAAAAATCATCGCGATTATGCTCATAGAAACATCATACCTATTTCTCTTGATCTTAAGTCAACATGTTAGGTTACAAGTTACTGATTCAGCGTAATGACAGAAGTTACCACGGTAATATACAGTATTTAATTTAATAATTTGAAAAATACATAAGGACATCACAAAAATATTCGATTATAGTGCAGTTAAGATAGCGACTTAAGACGGTCATTTCATATGACAATAGTCAATCAATTGGTGTCGTTAACCGGTTTAGGGGTCCACAATCCCACTCACCGTAACTGCAGAATAATCAAAGGAAAAAGATTAAAAAATATACAACGTAAATATTCCTCCATATAGAAAATAAGGGTCAACAAGCATTTAAAGCGGAAAGGTCATAAAACATAAAAACAAGTGTGGTAATGAAGAAAACATCATAGTATCTAAAATATATTAAGCATCATCAAAATGAGGAAACAGGGACCTATCAGGTAAAATTGATTGAATAGCACATTAATTTATTCTGATTTCTCTGGATATATTGTTGTATAGTAGATAATCTCCAGAAGTTCAATCCGTATTTGTAGAAAGTCAAATCCGTATTTCTTTGTACCATAGTTTTATTGATTGTTAATTCTGCTCTATGTTATGTTGATGCAGAAAGCAAGAAAAAAGTGAACAAAATCCAAACTGAATTCCCTTTGGCATGCAATCGGGCAAAGATATTACATAGTGGAGAATCCAAAGATCCTTTGTGTAGGAATATTATAAAATTTCGCATGCATGAATTTTGCATATGTAGAAAAACAAATTTTTAACACAGAGCTCTCAATGCTAAACTACCGAAGGCAAAAAGCATAGGACTAGGAGATAAAATCGAAACTAAATTACCCTTCTTCATGCCACCGGAGAAATATATTACATTATTGCGGTGGTTTTGCATTCTGTCATACATGACAAAGTGCGCACAATATTAAAACTTGTGTCTTCTGTCAGCTGTAACCTCCTTTGGATGTCCAGACCTTTTATAACCTTCAATTCTTTCCCTCACCCTTATTAATTCAGCAGCCCATTCTTAAGAGGACTATTAGAAAGTGACTCCTTCCCAAGAGTTTTTAAAGTCCTCATGAGTTTCCGTGATAGTCATTCCCTTCTTACATAGATACTCATTCAATGATCTTAATTCAGTGTTCTCCACTTTGGCAATCTGCTGAATTAATTTATAAACAGTGAATTCTATGTATAATAAAAAAATATTGAAATACTGTTCTACCTACCAAAAAAAAAAAAAAAAAAAAAAAAAAAAAAAAAAACAAAACCCAAAAACCGCTCCATTGAAAAATGGTTTGATATGGATTTTATACTACTTATTATTGTATTAATGTATATCGGTCTTAGAACTTTTTGATCCAACCTCGTATTACTAACTGATAAGTCACCTCTCGTCTTACTTGTATCTAATTATGCAAGTGCATATTATTGGATGATACCTTATTTTAAGGTAGATTTGACGAATAAGCTTTTGAATTAAATGTATATAAGTCCGTGCGGAAGGGAAGAAAGCAATGGAACACCTTAACAAATTTTGTTTTCTTATGTGGACTTTCATGGATACGAATACATCTACATTTTCGGATTTTTAAAAATTATCATGGATTCTACAGTCGAAAAAGAACTGTCTGTGAAATTATTTAAATAGAACACATAATTGGCAAGAAACCTATAATTGATAACAGACGAGCTATTACAAGACTATGAAACAAGATCAATGATCTTAGTTTTGAACTTGATAGTGAATATTCCATGTTAAATATGCATTTAAGTGGAAGTAATGGCGAGGGATTTCGATTGAACGGGTCCGACATTGACATGATGTGTATTGTAAACAACGTCAAATTATACACATCAGAGGAAGGTGCGTGGAACTCTCCTTCAGATGAGAACAAACTTCTAGTGGAATGTGAAACAGAATATCCAGGATTTGCAAAGTTAAAACTTCTATCCCAACCTAATGATCCTTTTCTTCGTCAACTCTGTATACCTTATGACTCTTCTTTGTATCTTTCTAATTCAAAATGGAAATCAATTCTGCCTAAAGTAAGTGTCGATGGAAATCTCCATGGTCCATGCCAGAGTGGTGTACTGGGAATGGACGAAATAGATTTAGCAGCATGTTTCCATACCAAGACGTGGCCAGTCTCGACACACAGTTTCATTAAAAGACTTTACAAAATTGGTTGGCAGTCTCCATCCGTACTCAAATCCATTGTGAATCAGGGATGCCATTTTGTTGCCATAGGATGTCCAGGATCGCAGCATGAAGACTTACAGTGGCGGATTTCGTTCTCCTTTACGGAGGAAATACTGATCCATGAGATGAATCACTGCCAATTCCTTTGTTACGGTTTGTTAAAGATTTTCTTAAAAGAATGTATAGATGTTGTACCGCAACTAAAAAGCTTACTGTGTTCTTATTTTATGAAGACATTAGTTTTCTGGGAAATGACAACCCCGTCGCTAAGTTGGACACTATCATGTTTCTTACAACGGTTTTGGTCTTGCGTCAAGAGACTTATATATTATGTTCACGTGGGGTATTTTCCAAGTTTTTTCGTTCCCGAAAACAATATGATTGCGAAAGTGAAAGGAGAGACACAACAGCATTTGCCTAAACATCTAAGCACAGTATACAGAAAAGGTATCACATGTTTGACGGAGATGCCATCAATTCAGAGTATATTTGGAGTAATTTATACACCGACGTTAAATCCTGAAGTACTAACGACACAATCTATTTGTACCAAGTCAGAATTAGACGTTCATTTACTGTCGGATATTTTTAAACTCCCTGTAACTCTCACTTTCCTTAGAATAAAGACCATTATGGATATACTGTCAATACTTTTAGTAAATGAATGCAATCTAACTGAAACAGAGAAAATTTATCTCAAAACGTCATCACACCTATATTATCAGGATAGCATAATCTGGTTTGCATGTTCGGATGAGGAGATATGGAGAAACAAAGTGGCCTGGAGAAAATGTATGCGTACAATCGTCGCTTTGAATAACTTCCCGGTGGATGCTGTAAGACACGTAATGCTCACAGCATTATATCTCTATCGTACAGGTTGTTATCAATTGTGTATAAAAGTCATACAACGTGTTAAATCAAAACTTCAGAGCCCACAAACAACACTTTTAAAAGATGTAAAAACACACATATCGAGCTGCTGGAGGGGAACATAAATCGATATTCAATATGCTGAGAAACATTGTTTTTGATATAAGTATAGGGTACGAACAATGTATTCCCGAACTTCGTCCAGGATTTGAAGATTTTAAAGAAAATTGTGTATTGAAATACTTAACAATTCCTCCAATGGATCTAGGACATTTCTTGCTGTTCTTACGTTACAAGCATGAAGGGAATGATCACGGAGCTAAGAATACTATTGCAGAATTTAAACTCACGGTGCTAGAAAACGATTATGGTCGGAAATCATTTGATCTTGTCCCAATAAGTTATAATATGTTAGCAATTTGTCAAGAATTAAATGGGGAATATTTTGACGCAGAAAAATCTTATATCGCATCACTCAGTTGTCCATATAATAGGCTGGAAGATGCAACAACAAAAAGATTGAAAAATCTTCAACAATTGAAATCCAGAGCAGTAATAAATTAATTTACGTACTAATATATACTGAGATAAAACATTATACACATGTTTATGATAAGATTAGAAGCTTCTTTCTACAACAGACCCATTTCTCAGTAGACGATTTATGTTAATGCTCCATTAACCAAATACCATCATTATGTCCTTTCCATGACAGAATTCTGTAAAATACACGACATTTACGAATAAATCAAATTAAAAAAGAGTTGTTATTTCTTCTATTCTACTAGTAATGTTTATCTGCTCTCATAAAATGTGATCATGAAATATGTTTCTATATATATCTTTGAACTCATGTTGTTCCACGGCTGCGTAGATAAATGAGAGCTTTAGAAAATTGATTTCTGTTTATGTTTTTGAAATCGGTGGACTAATGACATAATAATAGATACTTACTCGGCAAAGAAGAAGTTAATTACAAAGAGTGTTAGAGGAGCTAACCATTGAATTTAGAGATTGAAATTAGTAAACCCCCGAGGACATGAGGTAGTTCAGATGCTGCATAGCTCACTGCGAATTTCAATGGTTGCGCGCGTAATGATACGATGTTTAATGTCCCTAAGATACCGAATTCTCTGTTGATTAACTACGGGGTTAATATGATGCACCCACAGCTGTATATTCAGATAAATCGCCAATTACGATGTAGCATTAATAATTATGTTTTGCCTATGTGGGGTGTGTTTTCACTTAAACAACAAAACATTTTCTAGAAAACGTGTCGATTTTTACGCTAAAAGTATGACGCTATTTCTTAATTACGTCACAGTTATGGTAAGGAACCTTTTTGAATGAATCGGTTCAGTTCATATATTTGTGTATATATGACTAAAAATAATGATAGTAATGACAAGTGCTATTTCCGATTTGCTAAATTATATTTCACTTTTTGAGTTTTGGTCGTTTATGGATTAGCAGTATGTCAAATGACAAAAGAGTTGAAAAAAAGAGAAATATTAACCCATAAGTGATCGATCTGTTTGTGAGTTTACGTAATATGGTTTGATTCAGAATTGAAATGATGATTGCATTTTCTCATGAATACCATCCCCTTGCCACAAATCTACTCTAGAGTAGAATTGTTCCTAATTATTTAAGGTAAAGGGGGGGGGGTCTACTCAAGAGTCAATTGCCCCCTATTTTTACGTATTGGAGTGCCGTCTGTTTGGCTAATCTCACAAGAAGTAAATATCCAGAGGTTTAAAATGATTTAACAAAACAGTACAAACACCAAAATGAAAATGGCCTTCCACTTCTAACATACACCGTCAGAAAATAAAAAAATGGGACACAGCATGTGTATTATGTGAATAATCCAGCAGGAGAGAGGATGTTATTGTGTTAAACTTCTTCCTGTTGAAGTTGAATTTATTACACTTAACGCATTCAGTTGCGGGGTTAGGTTAGGTTATGTTTATTGGGGATTTATGTCGTTTTCAACAATTATTCAGTAAAATCACGACATGGAAGCAGGTTTCCAACCTCTTAAACATAGTGGTGCAATCCGGGGGATCAAACCCGGATCCTCTGAACCGCAAACCAAGTGATTAACACTTCGTCAAACCAGTTGCGGAGCAGGGTTCTACTACGGATATACAGACAGATTAGAATCAGGCACCAAATAAAATGGGGGAAGGCACCTCTAGCCCTCACTTTTTATACCGTATCAATTATCGTGTGTACAGGTATCATCTTATTTAAGTAACTGTTTCGTTATAAATTAATTACTAACAAGATGCAGCCCTATGACAATTCAGAGGCCACTTATTCACTTCAACAATTTTTTTCAAAATTTTCTGGGGTTCAAACTCGATTGAAGATACAGACAGCATTCAAAGGAAACATGATGCATCAGGATTCCTTGCTATGCAGTCGGATCAAAAGGTTGGAGTCATCCCCTACTTAAAATAGTCAAAAACTTTTGTTCTTTTACAATTTTGCATATTGTTTACTGATTATCATAGACCAGACCCACCTGCGTGCAATACAATACAACGACGCTCTAGATGACACCAGTTTGCTCGGAGGCACTTCGAAACTCCACCTTTCTCTCACAGTATAAAAGAAACAGGCGGAATCTGGCAACCATGATATTTGATAGAAGACATAGCAAAGAGAACATGGAGTCGCAAGCAGAAGTACATGTAATTATCGTTATATAAATATTTTTCTTCATATTTTGAAGTAACATATATATATATATATATATATATATATATATATATATATATATATATATATATATATATATATATATATATATATATATATATATATATATATATATATATATATATATATAATATATATATATATATATATATATATATATATATATACAGAAATAATACAAAGTTAGTTACATCAATAGACTACATGACAGTATTATGTTGTATATATTTCGACGCGAAAGGCCACCCACCCAACCGTGAGTGACATAAATAATCAAAATTTGAACGAACAAATTATACTTCATGTATTACTTATTTACTACTTATTTAGATATTATAATATGATCAGTTATGACATTTATCATAATGTACAATTAATATTGTATGTGCAGTTGTACTTGTAACGAAGCCCATCCTCTAACATGCAAATGTAAAAAGGCAAATGAGATATAGGTAATTTGAAATCTTATTTGAACACGTTAATACTATCTTATCTCCAAAATAGAAGAACCAAATTTCAACACCACACATTTTGAAAGCATAATATTATTCATACATGTATACTCTGCTGTAAGCAAATACACATCAGTTTACACATCCGTTTGTTGGCACATCTTTTGGAGTGCTCAAATAAGTAACATACAAACAGGAAATGGTATTCATTGACGACGAAATCCTCAAAATTATACACAGGATTCTGTTTACGATCCTACGCAGTGAGTGCATACTGAATAATGTTATTGTAAATGTATGAAACTCATTAAATTTAAATCAGGGACGAATGAAGAGATTTTGAATGGAAAAAGGAGGGGTTCTTAAGTGTAAAACTATATAGCCATGAAAAGGACCTATTTCCTATATTGTCAGGAACAAATTCATGACATGAGGGATGTATGTGTAAGGGGAAGTCGCTCCTATCGTCTGTACCATTCATCCTCTGGATACAGAGATAATAGATATAGATGATCATCCAGCTTAATTACTTTTTCGAGTTGGAAAAGGGAGGGGTGAGGGGGGGGATTTGTAAAGAGCCCTTCCATTACATATATCCATACTCCGATACAGACACATTTGATAATGCAATGCAGCATCTAAATTGGGAGAAAAAAATCCTGCCCCAGGGAAAAAGATTCCAGCCTAACATTCACCCTAAATGACCTTGTGTGTGAATATTTCCGAAAATGTAGAGTTATCACAAGGACCCCACTCCTACATCTGGTGATTGGATTCACAAAGATATTATTTTATAATAATTTATATAACTGTAATTACATTCTAGCGAGAGTTATCAAGCGCTGTGGAATTACGGAAGCACATACAGACGGACGTACCGACCAAACGCTTTTCCACAAGATCTGTTGGACCGGTGCAAAAAAGCGGGTGGGGGTAAGAAAAAGAAAGAAAATGTTTAAAAATCATATACATGTTTTAATTGGAAATAATAAAAGTGTTTGACTTCACATGGAACACAATTCATGATACTGTACAAAACCGAGCGGAACTTTCAACCAATCCACCGCTCCTAGCCGTAAAAATGAAAGAAAAAACAGCTGAAAATAAAGAACAGAGTTGTGTCCCCTTCTCTCCGTCATTTCTGTTTTTTTAAAGGTTCTTTCTAATGTATACATGATTTATATTTTACGTTTTAACTGATTTCCTCTTATTTATTAAAAAGTATATATGTTCTATATTTATAACATAAAATGTTTTGATGTACAATTACATTTCATAGTGGTAGTCTATTGTACATTTGTATAGTATTAGATATGATACATCATTAAAATTTGAACTAAAAATGACATATTTTTGTGTAAATTTTAAAAAATATAGAGAATGATTGACATGCTTCTTATATATTCTATTGTCATCTTTCCCTTCCCAAGAGGATAATAGAGGGCATGCTGAACTTTGAGTCTGGAATTCACTTTTTTATTTCATAAATTTTTCAAGTTTAGCCAGCATTTCCCCTGTCATTTGAGACTTCGCTCCCATTAATTTTTTTTTTCGTGAACATCTCTGTTTTTATTGTGAGAGACTAGTTTTAAATCCAGTGAAACGATGACGCAATACAAGCGAAGCGCGAAGACAATGGTGCAATATATATACGGTGCAATATTATGATCAATGATACCATGGGAAGACATTCTGTGAGAAAAAGGTGGGGTGATTTTACTCTGGAGGGAAACCCTATTTTATAATTTGCTGAAGATAAAAATTCTCCCCTGAAAAAATTATCCCGAACCTCTGGGGAAAATTTAATCTGCAGTAAAAGACTTGGCATATTAAAACCCTCACTGCTTCAGAATGGTCTATATTATTGTAAAAGACATCAGACAGATGTTGTCAACATATTATGAAATATAATTGTCCTATTACATAAAAAAAAGAAAGAAACAAAAAACAAACAAACAAACAAACAAACAAGAACAAAATATTAATTAGTAGAACCTTTAAAACTAATTATGTTTATTCATTCCCTTTTTTCTATCCAGGACAGTGTTTAGTTTTGCTATATGAGTATCATTTCTTTCCTTGAGTTTCTAAATTGATAATAGATAAATTCGAGAAAACTATTCCGTGTTTCTGAGGATGTCGTTTCTATTTATCTTCTTCCTGTTGCCTTGAGTAAAGAGTGTACTGTGGTGAGTTAAGTCCCTTACTCCCTGTGTTTTATAATCGTATAAGTGGACTACAAAGTGGAATTTATGTGTTTTTTTCTCAGAATGTACTCCTTTTAGATACAAAAAGCGTGTACCATATGCTACAAATCAGTACACAGATTACCACTTACAGATTTATTTTAAAGATATAGTCAGGTTAAAATTAACCATTCGTTAATTTAGCCAGTGATTAAAGTTTTGAACAACTGACCCTAGGTGTAAGGAAAAATAAGGCGTCTCCTGTTTGCATGATATGTCCGTCGCAAATTTTATATAGAAACCTCTCATGTTCGATAGTAGAGTAATATAGATAATGTCATATCGGATGTCACTGTTTCAGAATATCATACAACATAATGTAAAAGGGAACTTCATACTGTCCAACAATATATTTTATCGACCATAGAACGGCCTCAGAGAGGATCTCTAGCTTACGATGTCGTGGACCTGTGCTGTGCGAGTAGCTTTGTTTTCTTAATAAACCAATAAATGGACGAGCATTGCCTAGCATAGCGTATATGATGTGAAATCAATATGCCATTGGTGGACGAAGACGGGATGTTGATTCTCAGGAAGGGAAAATTTATGATATGGAAATTGAAATCGTTATGTTTTCCACGAAAGGAGGTGTAACTGACTATCCCTACCAATATAAAAAGGTATGTCTATGTGTGAAGCAGATGTGTTTGTTACTGTCATGTCCCTGATCTCAACAATATACATACGGCTGAATTCATTCTAAAAGTTTTGATTATTTATGGACAGTGTATGTGTATGTGAAATTAGCAAAGACTAAATGAATTATGCCTTCTATGAGTACAAAAAATGTCAGCTAGTAGAGGTCTCCGATTGGTACTCATTGAAATACCAACAATCTAGCGGATTTTTTTTTCGCGAAAACCACTGATACATTGTCTATAAAATTTTTAGCATCTTAATGATATCGTCTTCAAGTGTACTTGTTCTTTGAATTAGAGTTTGAACAAATAAAATGATTTGTTTTTCAGAAACAAAACATTTTCTTCTCCATGTTTTCATTGAAAACTAAAGAAGACTTTATCATGGAGGGTATTGGAAAATATCATCATATGATGACAGTATAACATGCATGATTTAGATTTTACAGTAAGTGAAATGTGAAATAAATATGTGAATTTACATAAATACGTTATAAATAAAAATAAAAAAGAGGAGTTACTGGCTCAGTTATGTGGCAGAAGTCACTATCGAGCTATACAATACATGAATATAAATAATATACTAGAACATATAACACATTACAAAAATATTTTTTTGTAGTGCAATTACGATACCGACTTAGGACGGTCATTTAATTTGACAAAAGCAAACAAATGGTGTGGTTAACCGGTTTACGGGCCCACCTTCCCACTCACCGTAACAGCAGAACAATCAAAGGACGTACATTTAAAAATTTATAAATAATCCTCCATGTAAAGGAAAAAGGAGTTACTGGCTCAGTTATGTGACAGAAGTCACCATGGAGCTATACATGTAAAGAAAAAGGGTCAACAGGTATCGATTATTGAAAGGTCATAAAAATATAAAACATAATTGAAAAAGAATAAGAATAGGAAAAAATACAGGATTCATACATTTATAAATAAGAATACTTCAAATAGGAAAATATATATTTAAGAGATACAGCCAATGCCATCAATAAATTTTACTGGTCTGCCAATAAAATACTCATCTCGTGGCTGAGGCGTAGAGACTGGGTACTATTTTCCATCAGTAATCCCTCCCTAATTGAATGAAGATTATAAATGAACTCGTCAGACTAATCGCATGCCACACTCCTAGGCCTGTTAATACACGTTTATTTGCAATGTAACCTTTTTAAACAGTTATCCGCGAGAAACATTTATTTGACATATAGATAGTGTTATAACATTTGAGAAGGGCTTGTGACAAAAGAGATGACACCTTTAGGCTTTTTCAATAGGCTTTTTCTTCGAAATGACATTATTGTCCAGACTTTAAAATTCACAAAAGACATCATTTAGCATGACGGTAAAATCTTCCAAAAATTACATACATTGTATCGCCATATGAAATGTTAATCATTTAGTTGTACATGGAAACGCTATCATACTCGCAAATAGTATGGTATGGTGTCGTGTTGTACGAACCGTTTTCGTGCCATTCTATAGAAGAAAACATTTTTTCTCTTTCGAACGAGAAATTTTCTCGTTTGATGGGAAAAATTTTCTCGTTCTAACGAGAGAGTATCTCGTTCAAACGAGAAAGATCTCGTTCGAACGAGAAACTATTATATATGAATTAAAGTGTTTGGTTACTTAAGAAATATGATTAGGAATTATTTTAATTATTTTAATTGATACATACAGCGATACATTTATATGTGCATAATTGCATATATTTCAGCTTAAAATTCATATAAATCTGGATCCACTTCACACTTACAAACACAATGTACACATGCATGTTTATTCTAAAACACACAGCTTATCAAGAGAAAGGAAATACTTACGTTAAGGTATAATTTATTACACTGCAAAGAAGAATATGAATGCGAGGTATGGGGGGGGGGGGGTGGGGGGAGGGGTGTTAATTATGCCATCAGAGATATTTTGCCATTTCAGAATGGAAATATAAGCTGAATAGTACTTACTGATTTACAGTCAAACACTTATAATCAGGCATTATTATTTCATTAAAAATGATAGATATTAATTGTTGAGGTAGATGAGCCAAGTTAGTTTGAATCCAGTGTCTTAAAGCATTAAATATAAAAGGGAGATGAGGTTCCAAATCAAATGTTATAAACATACTTAAGATCTGCCATTTGATAGACAGAAATAATACGTATAATGTATTTCAACTAAATTCAGGTCAAACACTTTCAAATGTAGCTCTTGCTCATCTTATGTAATTATTTAAACGATCAAACATCCGCTACTAAAGAAATTGTTACAAAATATCAGAAGAGTTATTGATGTACGATATTCTTTTTATCGGTTAATAACACTTACACTGCAGACTATGGTATATGATAATTTCTGGTTCGAACGAGATTTTTCTCGTTCGAACGAGACAAAAAATATAATTTTCTTCTTTAAAATGGAACGAAAACGGCTTCGTAGTGTAGGGATCAAATCGAAGGGTTTTATTTCGTAGACAAGTGTCTTCATACCGCTACCTCACGTCAGACAGCGTGGAATATTAAAACGGTTTAAAATTGTAGTGTACGTTTGTAAACATCTCCTTAAAGGCTTCATTCTAAATAATCAAGTATTACCATTACACATAAATTTCACTATACATGTTTTGTAAATATTGATAAAATCGAATTTGATATATTTTCATTCCTGAGTATTGTTTATGGAAATGGGCTCCCATAGAAATAGTTCATTAGAAGGAGCCCTATCAAAGTCAAGATTTTTTTGTTTGACTGTCATTCATCTCACTGCACTTTCCTTGTCTCCGTTACAGTTTATCCATCTCGGGCCGCGAACTTCTAGATCATACCCCGTAGTACTGGCTGATAAGTCACTTGTCGTCTTACTTGAATAAACTTATGCAAGCGCATATTATTGGACGATATTTTTAAATAGATTATACAACAAGGCTATTAAATTAAAATGTATACAAATTTGTGCGCAGTTATCATAGTTGTTGTCGACGCGATAATAAAGAGCAACCTCATTAAAATCGGAAGGAAGACTTAAACAACTTTTTTTTTCTTGAGTGGACTTTCTTGAATACGAATACTATGATATCTGCATATTTGGATTTTTAAAAAGTATATTGATGGATTCTACAGCAGAAAGCGAAGAGTCCGTAGAGTTATTTAGATGTGTAGAAAACATTATTGGCAAGAAACCTATAATTGATAATAGACGAGTTGTAACAAGATTATACAATGAAATCTGGGATACAAGTTGTCAACTTGATAGTGAAAATTCCATGTTAAATGTGCATTTTAGTGGAAGTCATGCCGAGGGATTTCGATTGAAGACATCCGATATTGACTTGATGTGTATTGTAAACAACGTCAAATTATACACATCAGAGGAAGATGCGAGGAACTCTCCTTCAGATGAGAACAAACTGCTAGTGGAATGTGAAACAGATTATCCTGGATTTGCAAAGTTAAAACTTCTATCCGAACCTAATGATTCTTATCTTCGTCACCTTTGTATACCATATGACTCTTCTTTGTATCTTTGTAATTCAAGATGGAAATCTATAATTCCTAAAGTAAATGTCGAAGGAGATCTCCACGGTCCTTGTCAAAGTGGAATATTGGGAATGAGTGAAATAGACTTAGCAGTATGTTTCCATAGTAAGGGGTGGCCAGTGTTGACACACAATTTCATAAAGAGACTTTACAAGGTTGGTTGGCCGTCTCCATCCGTACTCGAATCCATTGTGAATCAGGGATGCCATTTTGTAGCAATAGGATTTCCAGAATCGCAACATGAAGACTTAGAATGGCGGATTTCGTTCTCCTTTACAGAGGAAGTACTGATCCATGAGATGAATCACTGTCAATTTCTTTGTTACGGTTTGTTAAAGATTTTCTTAAAAGAATGTATTGACATTGTTCCACAACTGGAAGGCTTACTGTGCTCTTATTTCATGAAAACATTAATTTTTTGGGAAATGACATCACCATCCTTGAGTTGGACAGAATCATCTTTCTTACAACGGTTTTGGTCTTGCATAAAGAGACTCATACATTATGTTCAAGTGGGGTATCTTCCAAGTTTTTTCATTCCTGAAAATAATATGATTGCCAGGAAAGTTAAAGGAAAGAAAAGGGAGGAATTACTCGCAGAGCTCCGCAGAATTTACACAGAAGGTAATATGTGTTTGAAGAAAATGCCATCAATTCTGAAGATATTTGAAGTTATACGCACACCGATTTGTACCAAATCAGAAATAAACTTTAATTTACTGCTGGAATGTTTTAGATATCCTGGAGCCCTTACTTTCCTTAGAAGACGGACGGTTATGGATATGCTATGTATATTTTCAAGGAATGAATCCAATCTAACTGAAACCCAGAGGATCTGTCTCAAAATCTTATCACACTTTTTTTACCAGGATTCCATTATCTATTTTGCATGTTCCGATGAGGAGAAATGGAGAAACAAAGTGACCTGGAGAAAACGAATTCGTAGAATCAACACTTTGAATAAATTCCCGGTGGATTCTGTAAAGCACACATTTTATACAATATTATATCTCTATCGAATAGGTTGTTATCAAATGTGTATAAAAATCATACAACATGCTAAATCAAAACTTCAGAACCCTCAAACCATATCTTTACCCGAATTAAAACAACACATATACCGAGCTGCTGGCGGTGAACATAAATCGATATTCAATATGCTGAAAAACATCGTTTATACTATAGGTATAGGGTACGAACAATGTATTCCCGAACTTCGACCAGAATTTGAAGATGTTAAAAATAACAGTATATTCAAATGCTTAACAATTCCTCCAATGGTTCTAGGACATTTCTTGCTATACTTATGTTACAGACATGAAGGGAATGACCACGAAGCTAAGAATACCCTTGAAGAGTTCAATGTTACGGTGAAAGACAGCATAAATCCTGGAAAGGCACCTGATCACCTACCAATATGTTATAATATGTTGGCAATTTGTCAAGAATTACATGGAGACTACAGAGATGCAGAAATGTCTTATAAAAGCTCAATCCGTTGTCAATACAATAAACTGGAAGATTCAACAAACAAAAGACTGAAAAATCTTAAGCAGTTAAAATCCAGAGCAGTAATCAATTAATCTATGTACTAATATCTTCCTCATGAAAGACATTGTACAGAAATTTACAATAAAATTACAAGTTTCCTTCGACAACAGACCGATATCTTGGTAAACGATTTATGTTATGTATAAAATAAAATGAATCCTTTAAATATATGATATCTATGATGAATTAAATTAAAAAAGAAAATGTTCTCTAATTTCTTTTATTCTCCTAGTGATGCTGTTTGTCTGCAGTAATGAAAAGTTGATGAAGACAAATATAATATATATGACAAAAAGTAAATAGTAATGATAATTATTAGTTTTCGATTTATATTTCGCCTTTTGTCTTTATATAACACATAACAAGAGTACAGTTACGTGATATACCTGTTTGTAAGTTAAATTCCATAATATAAACGGCGTAACTTAATCGGAAGGCGCTTGGTCGGATACGAAGTGGTCGGGTTCGAGTGTGAAATAATCGTGACTTGACGAAATACAAATAGACAAAAACTCCCTAATGTGAATTCTAACACAGTAAATCAGAACCATAAATATTGCAATATTTATTTTAATGTAATAGGTCTATTGTTCAAATTCTATAAAAAGCAAAAATTATTTCAAATAAAATTTCATCGACTCAAACATTGGATCTTTGTCCATTATAGGTAAGAAATATAGAAATTAAAAAATTACAGAATATTGACCATTTCATCGGGAAAAATTGAAGGAAACCTGTGTTACAATACAAGTAATCCAAATTCATAATGAAATTTTCGGATTCATATCGTCTGTTTAAAGAAGTTCTCCAAGATTGGCACTTACTTCGATTTCTCGCACGATGTTGTCACATACGTGTGACAACTGTATACCCTCCACAATTTCTTTTCGCTGCTTTTTGGTTTTTCTTTCTTTTTTTTTTGTAAAAGTCTAGATCCTTGATATTTCTAGTTCTGCACTTCGTATTTTCCACGTCCCATATTCATCTAGATATATATCGAAATTGTATTCTACAGATATTTCCAACACTAATCCTTTTACTATAACCTAAAATAATGATTGCATTTTCACTGACCAAACTTTTCCGATGAATGGCAATATAAATTAAGGTTTAGAATTACTTTAAATTTTAAATATTTTCCTTGATGATCTTGAACTCTATTCCATTTTCCTTATCCTGTGATAGATCTAGATTTGTGTATCAATCTGTGGGTCAAATTATTAGGTTTTCCTCCGGAGTAGTTTCCCCCTCCGGAAAACTGACTCCAGAGAAGAATTCCCCCCAATAGGGAAAATACTACTCTAGAGTAAGCTTTCCCCTTGGCATTACCAGAGTAGAATTTTCCCCCATTATTAACCAATAGTTAATATCTAGGGGTTAATGTCAAAGTAATATGAAGCAGTACTAAATACCTAAATGAAAATGGACTTTGACAACTAAAAACTACCATCAGCGCGCAAAGGACACACAATGCATCCGGATTCCTAGGCGGATCTAAAGGTTGGAGTCATCCTCCTCCCACTTCCTGAAACCGTCAAAAATGCAAAATGGTTTTTTATTTTTTTTTTTACAATTTTGCATATCATTATGAGATATAATTCAAAGACGCTCTAGAGGCCACCAATTTCTCAGACACTCCTAACCCCACCAACTGAGATGGCATTGCAGGAATAAGAGATTGATTTTCTGGAGAATTTTAGGAGGAGGGTGGGGAGAGTGAATTGCCCCACTTCGAAACCGGTACTGTGTGCTTGGGAATAACTAGCAATGAAATAAAGTAGTGAAACGATGACCCAAAATAAGTGCGATGACAATGGTGCGATATATATCTTCACACCATCGTATGTGCACAGTTGTCATCATACAAACGCCATCCGAAGCAATGGTACTATGGCAGGATATTCTGTATTCTGTGAGAAAAAGGTGGGGTGATTCTACTCTGGAGAGAAACCGTACTCTACAACTTGTGGTAGATAAAAATTAACCCCCCCCTCCCCGCAAGTATTACCACACACTAGATCCTTTCTGGGAGAAATTCTACTCTAGAGTCAGTTTTCCGGGGAAATATCTAACCTTGGAGAAAGTCTTCTCTATAACAGGGATATAGTTGACGAGGCATTTAAACCTGTAAACGATGATATAACAAGCATTCTGAAAGTATTGCTTAGGCAATACTAAGTCCCCTACCGGCAAATGGAAAACTAAGACCCCCAAAACACACACACACACCTACAAACAAACAAACACACACACACACACACATACACACACACACACACACACACACAACATACCGTCTTTCAGGCTGCCAGCAAGTTAAGTATTTGATCACAACCTTTAAAGAATTTTTCTAATTCCGAGGGCCGTAATTCCGTCAAAAATCAGTGGACCGTAACGAAACTCGAACTTGATCTGTAACTCATGGTAGTATACTCACACACCAAAACTTGGATGAATATCTACAAGCATTTAGAAAAAAAGTCCGGAAAACTGCCATTTTAAAGAAATTTTCTAATTCCAAGGGCCGTAATTTCGTCAAAAATCAGTGGACCGTAACGAAACTCGAACTTGATCTGTAACTCATAGTAGTGTATTCACACACCAAAACTTGGATGAATATCTACAAGCGTTTAGAAAAAAAGTCCGGAAAACTGCCATTTTAAAGAAATTTTATAATTCCAAGGGCCGTAATTCCGTCAAAAATCAGTGGACCGTAACGAAACTCGAACCTGATCTGTAACTCATGGTGGTATACTCACAAACCAAAAATTGGATGAATATCTACAAGCGTTTAGATAAAAAGTCCGGAAAACGTGAGTGTGACTGACGGACAGACGGACGGAGTGCAAACCTACAGTCCCCTTCCGCGATGCCGGTAGGGGACTAAAAATAGGGCACCGTTAACGGGTGCATGACACGCCCGCATCATTAACGTGGTGGTAATTAATGGATGCGTGAAAGAAGAACTAAGTTTTCAAACTCTGACACCAGAGAAACTTTCAAGGTCCTACAAAATTCAATGAACCAGACAGCCACATCCTTTCATATGACACCATCAAAAGTTTTGTTCCCCCTTTAGTTAAGGCGGAGAAGCCCGGACAAGCTTTTTCGACCCCACCCATTTTCCCCCACCCCAGGGGACTGACCTCACCTTTGAAACCCACATGCACAACTACAAGTCACATCCTTTCATATGATACCATCAAAACTTTTGTTTCCCCTTTAGTTAAGGAGAAGCCCGGACAAGCTTTTCCGACCCCGCCCATTTTCGCCCACCCCAGGGGCCTGACCTCAACTTTGAAACACACATGCACAATTGCAAGCCACATCCTTTCATATGACACCATCAAAACTTTTTCCCCCTTTAGTTAAGGAGGAGAGGCCCGGACAAGCTTTTCCGACAAAACCCATTTTCCCCCACCCCAGGGGCCTGACCCCAACTTTGAAACCCACATGCACAATTACAAGCCACATCGTTTCATATGACACCATCAAAACTTTTGTTCACCCTTTAATTAAGGCGGTGAAGCCCGGACAAGCTTTTCCGACCCAACCCATTTTCCCCCACCGCAGGGGACTGACCCCAACTTTTAAACCGGCATGCACAAGTACAAGCCACATCCTTTCATATGACACCATCAAAAGTTGTGTTTCCCCTTTAGTTAAGGAGTAGAGGCCCGGAAAAGCTTTTCCGACCCTGCCCATTTTCTCCCACCCCAGGGGCCTGCCCTAACTTTGAAACCCACATGCACAACAACAAGCCACACCCTTTCATATGACACCATCAAAAGTTTTGTTCACCCTTTAGTTAAGGAGTAGAAGCCCGGACAAACTTTTCCGACCCAACCCACTTTCCTCCACCGCAGGGGACTGACCCCAACTTTAAAAGCCGCATGCACAAGTACAAGCCACATCCTTTCATATGACACCATCAAAAGTTGAGTTCCCCCTTTAGTTAAGGAGTAGAAGCCCGGACAAGCTTTTCTGACCCTGCCCATTTTCTCCTACCCCAGGGGCCTGACCTCAACTTTAAAACCCACATGCACAACAACAAGCCACATCCTTTCATATGACACCATCAAAAGTTGAGTTCCCCCTTTAGTTAAGGAGTAGAAGCCCGGATAAGCTTTTCCGACCCTGCCCATTTTTCCCACCCCAGGGGCCTGCCCTAACTTTGAAACCCACATGCACAACAACAAGCCACACCCTTTCATATGACACCATCAAAAGTTGTGTTCCCTCTTTAGTTAAGGAGGAGAAGCACGGACAAGCTTTCCCGACCCCGCCCATTTTCCCCCATCCCAACTTTGAAACCCATATACACAACTACAAGCCACACTCTTTCATATGACACCATCAAAAGTTTTGTTCCCCCTTTACTTAGGGAAAAGGATGGATGGACGGACGGACAAACAGACAACAGCCGTATAGCATATACGCCCACATTTGTAAAGGAGTAAAAGTACATGCCCTATTTGCCTGGGTGCATGCGCACTAAAATTATTTGTTATTTGAACTGATAGTTTTACAATTTATTCGTATTTAATAAAACATCATTCACATTTTAATAATAATAATAATAACTCAGGATTACAGATAGCGTAAACTTGGAAAACGTTATAGAAGTTATTAAAATCTTTTATCTAAAATCGAAAAATTGGCTTCTTCGCAGTACGTCCAATGGAATCATTCATGCCCATTACTTCGGTGATCTTATCTACAACAAAAGGTTCCGATAATTTCATCTAAGCTTACGGAATTCCCTTGCCTGCCCCAGACTTGCGACCAAATTTGACAGTAAATCATAAAATAATAAAAGATTATATCTTTTAATTTGCTCTTAAACTTACTACATACAAAAGTCTAAAGGATATTTTATTCTTGGCGATATCAATCTATTTCTGTTGACTTCCCCCACGGTTTTTACTACTAATTATACAGTGCATGTGCAGTCGAATGACTATGATAACTTGATTGGCTTGCAACCTGCAGGTCCTAAGATTTATTACCTCCGGTCAGATGCCCCGTATCACGATATACTTGTCATATCAAAGACCCTCACTGCTTCAGAATGGTCTATATTATTGTAAAAGACATCAGACAGATGTTTTCAACATATTAGTAAAAGTATTATTAGTAATAAAAATATAAAGGTAAAAAATATTAGTAATCTTTCTATTACATAAAGCAAATAAACAAAACAAAATATTGATAGATAAAACCTCTTAAACTTATCATGTTTGTTCAGTCTCTTCTCTCTATCCGAGAGAGTGTCGAGATTTGTTATATATATATATATATATATATATATATATATATATATATATATATATATATATATATATATATATATATATATATATATATATATATATATATATATATATATATATATATATATATATATATATATATATATATATATATATATATATATATATATATATATATATATATATATATCATTTCTTTCCTTTGATTTTTGAATTGATATATAGCGTAACTCGAGAAAAATAGCCCGTGTTTCTAAAAATGTTGTTTATAAACATTTTCTTATCTTCTTCCTTTCGCCTTGAGTAGGGACTGTACTGTTGTTAAGTCAAGTTCCTTACGTCCTGTGTTTCATTATCGTATCAGTGTATATCTTATTTTCATATAGGACTACAAAGTGGAATGTAATGTGTTTTACTTAGAGTGTACTACTTTAAAATGAAATCTGTTGGGTGAGGTCTCTTACTTCTAGTGTTTTTATGTTCTTATCTTCTTCCTTTCGCCTTGAGTAGGGACTGTACTGTTGTTAAGTCAAGTCCCTTACGTCCTGTGTTTCATTATCGTATCAGTGTATATCTTATTTTCATATAGGACTACAAAGTGGAATGTAATGTGTTTTACTTAGAATGTACTACTTTAAAATGAAATATGTTGGGTGAAGGTTATTATTTCTAGTGTTTTTATGTCGTATCGGTGTTTATTTCGAGTGATCTCAGTTTCGTTGAAAGCTTAAATGTATATTAAAGTTATACAAATATAACTTCTTGATTCGAAATTTATACTTAAAGTTTCACATGAGTGATGAATGTCAGTTATACTAAAACTTTAGAGCACATTCTTTTCGTACATGGGTTTTTGATTGTTACTTGCAGGTCATTTGGGAAATTAGCTCTTTTTAAAAATATTTTCGATGTCCAGAGTCTTGAGGACTTCATTGCGGAGACATAAATTGTCAGAATGCGCATGTGGTACAATAAATCAAACCTGGTATCTATATTCCTATGCATTTGGTATTCCCTCACGTAATTAGTTATTGATGCGGGTAAGATAGTGCTAAACTTGAAACTGAATGCTGTAAATACAACATATAAATGCGTGAATATATTAAAAAGTAGAGATGAACGTAAATATATAATGACAAGAAACAATAATATATTTAAGTATGTCGAAAGCAATATCTAATGACAGTTCTTGTAATTTCTGTAAGAATATTTATACCAGCATAAATTCAGATTCGCATTATGAAATATGTCTCTTCACTGATGCTAAAGACCAAAACTATGCAAGTGCAAAATGTGTAACTCAGTATCAAAGTGACCTAACTGTAAGATCAAGAAGAGCATCTTATATCTAGATGGAAAGAGAATACAGTTAAAGTCTCAGTTCATAGTTGTTTTAAGATAGTAGTTAATTCTTTTGCGGATATTATATAGTAATATACGAATGATGGTTGTCCGATTGGTAGTAAATCCTGTTGCATAGTCTGTATAGTAGAGTACAGATAATGGTTGACCGATTATTAGTAAATTCTTTTGCAGAGACTATATAGCAGAGTATGGATAATGATTGACCGGTTAGTAGTAAGTTCTGTTGCAAAGACTATATAGTAGAATACGGATGATGGTTGGTTCGTTAGAAGTAAGTTCTGTTGCGGAGACTATACAGTAGAACATGGGTAAATTGTTGGCCGGTTAGTGGTAAATTCTATTGCGGGGTCTATATTGTACACTACGGATGATGGTTGGCCGACTAATAGTAAATTCTATTGCGGAGACTATATAGCAGAGAATGGGTAATGGTTGGCAGGATAGTAGTAAGTTCTATTGCGGAGACTAAATAGTAGAGCATGGTTGATGGTTGGCCGGTTAGTAGTAAGATCTGATGTGGAGACTATATAGCAGAATATGGATAATGGTTGGTCGATTAGTAGTAAGTTAGGTTGTGGAGCCTATATAGTAGAGTACGGATCATGAGGGTTGGCCGACTAGTAGTAAAGTCTGTTGTGGCCACTGTATAGTGGAGTTCGGATGATGGTTGACCGGTTAGTAGTAAATCCTGTTGCGGTGACTATATAGTAGAGTACGGATGATGGTTGACTGGGTAGCTGATTAATAATTTACGTCGTTTTCATCAGTTTGTACAGTTCATGAAAATGAATTTATTAGCCATGTAAAACCGTAGGTATTCCTAACGTCTCAACTGTAAATAATTGTTTGAAATAGACGGATTGCATTCGTCTTATTTCTAAATGTCCATTTATACTTCTTTTATATGTGACTTGAATCTTGCAAAACGAGAAGATCAGCTCAATTATTAATAAAATAAATATCAGATGATGTCTTAGCTCATCTGAGCCGAAGGCTCAAGTGAGCTATTGTGATCAAGCGTAGTCCGTCGTTAACTTTTCACATTTTCGACTTCTTCTTCAGAACAGCTGAACAAAATTTGATGAAACTTGGTATGCATGAAGTACTCATGGTCCCCTACAAGTGTTGTTGTATTTCGTCCAGATCCGTCAACAAGTAGCGCCACCACAGGCAAAAGTAGGTCACAGAGGGTACCCTCCTTTAACAAACTTCTTCTTCAGACCGGGGGCATACAGAGACAAACCGAATGCATAGGAATGATCTAGAATTATGTGTGAAGTGTTGTTATTTTTTGTTCTGTTCCGAAATCAAATTTTTGACGTTTTTTTCGACATGTTTTTAGACTTGGTAATTTCAATGCAGAAAAGTGTCATGTTTTTCAGTTAATTGATAATGATGATTTCTTATGGACTATTTTGATCATAATTATGGTAAGGAATATTATTTTGAAATAATTTTGTCAGTATCTCTATTTTTGGATTTTTTATGAATATTTTAAGACGTCAAAAAAAATAAATAAATAAATAAATAAAAAATAAAAAAATAAAAATAAAAATAAAGGGGGGGGGGATGGTTGGCCATTTTTCACAGTTTCAAATTTTTCTGCAAAACTGTTCAAAGGATTTTAATAGATCTTAATATAAATAAATCGCTAATGATTCCCTTCAAATTCTGGCGCCACCACAGTCAAAAGTAGGTCACAAAATAGTACAGTCTTCTTCTTCATACTGGATGTATACAGAGACAAACAGAATGCATGGAAATGATCTAGAGGGATGAGTGAAGAAGTGTTGTAATTTTGGTTCCCTTCTAAAATCAAATTTTAGAATTTTGTTCATTTTTCGACATTTGTTTGGACTTGGTGATTTTAATGCAGAAAAATGTCATGTTTCCTAGTTAACTGAAAATGATGATTTCTTATGGACCAGTTTGATCATAATTATGGTAAGGAATGTTATTTTGAAAGAATTTTGTCAATATCTCAATTTTTGGATTTTCTATGAATTTCTTAACACTTCCAAGTGAGGGTGTATAGGGACAATTCTTCACATTTTTAACTTCTGCTGTTATACCACATGTAAGATTTTAATGACACATGGTATACATGAAGTACTATAGGTCCTCTACCAATTTTGTACAGTTCATCCATGTCTAAAAAATAGGTCTCACAATGGTACATATACCACTTGGTAATTAAAATATGGAGAGTTAAAATCCAGCTGTGGTCATTTTTTTTTTCATTTCTTTACACATCTAAATAAGTTTTTAGATGTTTCTCAACACTCAACATATGAAATTAGGCCATTTTAAGTTGGATCTGGACACTATTTGAAACAATTGTTTTTCATGACCCGGACTTGAAATCAGTCAACAAAAGGCCCCACCTAAAGGAAATGACTAACTTGTTGCCCTGAATCACATCTTGCAGAGACAAAGCAAATGCTTAATATCAAAATCCCCTGAATGGATATGCAAAAAATTGTTGTGCTGTTTTTCATTCTTGTCTGAAATTTAAATTTGACATATTTTCAACATTTGTTTGACTTAGTCACAGTAATGCAGAAATAAATAACTTCTTCCTTCCTGCATGACTGATAATCTAGGTACTCAGGTGAGCGATATAGCCCCACTTGGGCCTCATGTTTATGTTTAATTTTTCACAACACACACGATTTTTTATGTGCGTTATCATCTTCAGCAGTTATCATTAAATTCTACTATGCAGCACTTAAATGAATCTTAAGCAATTATATACTTCGATTTCTTTTAAGTTTAACTGCATATATTATGTGATATTGTAAAAGACTACATTCTAGATATATCACAGTCAATTATATAGAAGGATGGTTGTTTGCTTATACTGTCTAATCTAGATCACACGCAATGTCTGACGCAATGTTGTCTGTAGACCAGACACATCTCTGGCAGTTACAACAACAAATATTTCTTTTGTTGTCTCTATATCCAAAGCCACTGAGAGGTGGGTGGTCTGCATGTACCTAAGGATATCACTTTGTCCTTCAGATGATCCTACACTAACAGTAAACTCGTATGATATATCATTGTTGAACACACCATCCCAATTTAGATTAAACATTTTGCTGTCGGAATGAAGAACAATCGGTTTACCTAATAAATAGAAAAATTATAGTATTATAATTTTGGATAATTTCTCCCTCCAAGAATATACTCAAACGTTGTGATAAATGCATGGTACCATGATTGCATTACAATTGAATATTGAATAAGGTTTTGTCCTGCATGTCCGTAATGACGTCTGTTATAAAGCTGAGACTTTTTTGTCATAATTTTTTAATTCATTTTCAACTGATTAAATCTTTCATCTGGAATTTAGACGAGTAGTGTTATGATCTTTTTACAACACGACACGACATTAACTTATTAGCTGTAATGCTGATATTGTCAATGATATTTATAATGTTGAAGTAGGATACTTAATACCTAGCATTCAAGCGAGCCAGTCTTTTGGAATTCTACTGATTTTGGTTAGTATCATTGAAAAACATATAGTGAGTATTTGTATTTGTTTTATGAACACTGTACACATGATATGCTACCTTTCTCCTTCTATATTTCTGACATTAACATTGATCTAATAATAAACATGCAAACTTTTGTTATAAAAGGAAAGTTTTGTATACATGACTTTTGAAGTCACCTGAGTGATACAAAACATATTAGTTTTAATAATAATAATAAAAAGAAAAATGAGTTTTTATAAAATCCAAAGCATAGATATTCTTAAAAGTCAGTTATTTGTGAACTAATTGGTATGATTCACTTTGGATGTTACGCCTTTGTAAAACCCCTGAAAAATTTACATTCGAAACATTATAAAATTTCAGTGCTTATTTCATTCTTTTGGTTACTACAGAATACTTAATCTTTATTAAAAATCTAAAGCAACAGTGTACTGAATTATTGTACCTACCAGTCAGTTTGGGCTTCTTGAATTTCGATGCTATCGATGTATTGAAGACCTTGCTGTCGATTCTTCCTTTGTTTTGTGCCTTTATTTCGGTAGTAAGTACATGTCCTTCTCTCACTTGTACTGATTGCAATGACATGAATGTGCGATTTCTTGGGCGGGTCCAGTTAGATATACCACTATGGTCAGAACGTAAACGACATTGGTAGCCTAATATTCCAGACTGATCATCGAACCCATCCCAATACAGTGTCATGTTGGTTAGATCAGAGTCTACTGGCAGATCTAGGAAAGGTCCAAGTGGTCCAATGTACTCCGCGTAGACATTGTCGACCGTTGGTTTAGCATATGAAACTACAACGCCATGGATATAATGTGATGTGGACAGTCTGATTCTATTGGTACATTTCACCATGGCATGAACTCGTTCTCCGTGTGGAATAGGTATATACTCGGACTCGTAATATGAAATGTTATCTGTCATTGTCCAGTGGACAATGTCATCTGCTCCACGGACAGATCCTAGAATACACAAAAATGAGACCAAACACAAATTTTAATTATAATGCATGCATATTACTGATTCTATCCCGTTATAATTTTAATGAGATAAAGAATAAATCTGTACTGTTAAAACAAAATGAAATTCTAAGAAAAATTACGAAATTCTTATTTCATTTTATAATCAGTTTACGCATATACATTTTTGACTTTAAATAATTATCATGTTTATTGGATACAAGCTTTTAATATGCTTTACCTAAGGCAATTTTACAACTTCGCACACTGCTTTCCTGGTCTTGGACGTTCCAATAAACCATTGCTTTTGTGGCTGTGCCATTCAGTTTTGTCTTCTTCAAGTACTCTAAACTTATCTGACCACTGGAAAAGACAGGACCTGTGTGATCTATCATAAGACCGTCAGAATAAGCGTACGTCTGAAGGCCGACATTGTTCTCTACCATTGCGGTTACGAAAACCTCAGCTCTATGAGGGATATCTATTTGATAAAATACATGTCTTGTCAAACCTGCTGCAGACATTGGTCGAATTTGATTGCCCCCTTTACTAGTTCCAATTGCAACACTTATGTTACTTATACCACTTTCTGCATCTACCATCAGAATGAGAACTCCGATCATTTCTGGTGACATTTGTTCCACTTCAATTCCTTGTGTGGGGTTATGTTGCAAATCGCTTTTGTAATTAACGATATTAATTCGAGTATGGTTATCGTAAGCAACGTTGCTAAACATAAACGCCATGTCAGTCATTCCATTGCAAGGCGAAATGAACTTAAAATCACCCACTGCTGTACCAGAATCGTCGGACGGTAGTAGGACCGAAATTCTAAATCCCTCGATGTCGAATTCGACACTTGCATCACTGGTCTGATTAAGGACTGAGAATTTGATGTCATAAAATTCATTTATTATAAGTAAACTCGATCCTTTGATCATCACACCGTTCTCTGAAGGGACTATGGTTGTGGCAGTAAAGTTTATGATGGACCCATTATGTGATGATTGATAAACACTCGGGGGTGTACCATCAATCAATACACCTTTTGAAATGCTGATGTTGCTTTGTAATCCAGCCGCATCTTCTGCTTTAACTAGCATGCAGTACATATGGTTGTGTTTCAAATACATGTTCCTAAAGGTATGTGCAATGTTTAGGCCAACATTAGTGAATGTGATAAAATTCAAGTCGGGTTGCTCATTATCACAACTTACAACAGCAACAAAGTAAAACTTAATAAAGGAATATTTGTCCTGAAACCCATACCAAGACGCGCTGACACTTTCTTTCTGATTTTGGACATGGTGATTTCTATAGTACTTTGAATTGAAAACGGTGCCAGAGTTGGGATTTTCAAAATCTACGACAAAGCCGTCAGAGAAGGCAAGGGATGAGAGACCAACGTGGTTATTGGCTCTTACTGTGATGTAATATTTTGTTCCTGGATAAAGGGATAAGTTTGTCCACGTTTTATTCCGATTTATTCCCACATCATGCATTGCCACCACGTCGTCACCTGAAAATGATTAGATCAATGTAAACCAGAATCATATCTATAGTGTGTAGTATATACAATCGTATGTTTACAATGTTCACAATATCAATGTCAATGAAAACAATGTAGAATTTAAAGGCAATCGGTATATTCGAACATGTCAGAGTTAGAATCAAAATGAAAAGTCTATCAATGAGAATGGTCACATCGCACTCACATATAATATACATGTACACACGTATAAGTTCACTCACCCAAGAAAGTACATGTTAGTTTAAGTGATACTAAAACTTTTATACAGTAGAGTAAATGATAAAACATACCATCCTGCATAGTTCCCACTGACACCTCATAATTCTGAATACCAGATTGTTGATCGCTGAATACACCCTTCCAACATGCTGTTAAGGAGTGTGGATCCCTGCTGAACTCCATATCGCTGATGCAGTTTATATTTGAATCTTTAATGGACTGCCCTTTCCTAATAGAGGGTGGTGTTCGGTCTATCAGAATTGGTTTCGAGGAGTGGTCAAAAAATTCATTGGCGGATGTCCAAACTCGTACATAGAAAATGTACGCTGCAGCATGTTTTAGGGGGTTTTGACGACTTACACAATGCGTCACGTTTGTGAGTAGTCCATTGTCATACCATATTGGTTCGACTAATTTATCGAAAACACCGTCCCCGACAGAATATCCTTGTAACCCTATACTCCATTCATATCTGAGAACGTTTTTAGTTTTATTCCACTTTGCTACAAAACATGACCCGGAAGACGTCAAAATGAGAGCATTATAAGGGAAGGAATGTTCGAAAATAATGTCAATGGCTCCATTGGAACTGTTTTTGCAGTCTACTGTTTGAGATGGATCACATTTCTGTCCAAATACAGCACATGTGCATTCATTGTTACAGTAGTGAATAACACAAGAATGTTTTTCAATGAACAAGTTGCCATGGTTTCCCTTAGGAGAAATTTCTTGAGCTTCAGCCGTCGTTTTTACATGTGAACTTTTCAAACCTACATTATTGACTGCCCATATTCCTAATATTATTTTGTCGCCATGCCTAACATTCCTCTTTAATAACAAAACTGTCGATTGTTCTTTTGCTAAAGGTTCCGCTGGTATTTCCACAATCTTGCCTGAATATTCATATCCACTGTACGATGCACCAACAGTCAAGTAATATGTTTTAATACCAGATTCAACATCTTTGAAACCATACCATGTAACGTTTATTGTGCATGACGATGCATTGCAGTCCCATTTCAATGGCGGTTTAAAGCCCCCAACATGAGGCGCCGTTGAGTCAATCAGAAGCCGACCACTACCTGCTGATGTACACAGTCCTGCTGCATTACAGACACTGACAGTAGCAGAGTATGTATCGCCACTCAATAACCACTCTTCAGCATCTAGTATTAGACGAGAATTCTGTATACTGCCCAGGTAAGAATGTTGAACAGGTACGTGGCCGCCATCATGAGTGTAATATTGAATTGTTTGTGACGTTATTGGACTTCCGTCGTCTGTAAAATTCCATCTTATGCATAGGAACGATGGATCAAACTGGTATTGAATCTCATTATCGCTAATGCAGTTTGTGAAGACAGGAGCTTCTTGAAGGACTGGAGGAGTATTGTCTACAATGAACATATCCGAAGTTGCGATAGACGATAATCCAACGTGGTTAAAAGCCTTAACAGTGAGGTACAGAGGTTCTCCGACAGGTAAAAGAAGTTCATTGATAATTATTTTGTCTGATAAGAGAACATTACGCCAAGGGACGATATCGCATAATTTTGTTGTTCCTAGACATACTTGAAAATTTCTTATATTGGATTGCGGATCTTGAAATCCTATCCATTCGGCGTGGACGGATGAACTGTACAAAATAAAGAAGTGCAATGAAATAATAGCAAAAGGCTCTAAGGGAACCCATACATATACTGATTTATGAAGTGTTCAGGTGTTAATTAAACCTTTATGAGAAGAAGTCGATAAAATGTTCCAGAAAATTTCAATACAAAGATTAAGAAGTTACGATACTTGTAAATGTAGCAGATGTGGGTGCAATTTCCATAAAATATATCTAAATCAGAATCACCTTGTTGGAATATATTTTGAATGATGCCCCTGTTTGCTTACACGGGCAATACCGGTTATTGGTGGAGATGCATCAAGGATAATTCCATTTGATGAACGTAATGTACACATGCCCGCAGCATTGCAGGCTTCCACTAAGGCAAAGTATTTCATTCCTTCTGAAAATTTGGCATGCCATGTCCAACCTAAAATATTGAAGAGAAAAACTTTTGCAGAGAAAACCAAGCTGTGTGACAAAGTAGATATATACCGTCCACAAAAATGTTTAATGGCACTATGATAGTTTACGGAGAGTTAAATTAAATTAAATGCATAATCATTTTAACTAGCAATAGGAAAGACATCAACATCAACACGTATGATAATAACAATAGTATTATGGTCATATGTTTGTGTCATCTCCAAACTCACTCGACTGCAAGTCAACATTATGTAGAGCAAATACATCATCTGTCATAGGAGTTATTCCAAGGCCAGCTCTGTAGAATGATATACTGCTCTCCGGATCCGTAAAACCTGTCCAATGAATCGCTATGGAAGTCGTATTTATTTGGTAGTCAATGTCGTGCTGAAACAAAGAGGGAAAAAGATCAAATCAGTGAAAATTTATATAAGTGAAGGAGATTTTCTAAGTGTTGATGTTGGAAGTTAGACCATTATATCAGACCCCATTGTTTCTTTTTTATCCTAAACTTCAATTGCATCATTTGAAGTTCAACGTAAAGGACGTATCTGAATTTTCCATCAACAAAATGGAATAAATTTGATAAAACATTAGTGAGGGGCAGTTTACTTTTGTTATAGTAAATTTTGGTTGTAAATGATATTCTATTTCAACGACTCTAAAATTTAAATGTGTATTATTAAATCATTCGTTCAAATCTTTTCAAGAGAAAAGTGGAAAAATACCTATGCAAAATTAAAGCTGTATACCCTATGTTCGCATATTATAGGCAAATTTATTCTACATTGTTCTGATTATATATATAAGCCTAAAACATATTTGAAAAAGGCACTTGCAAATGTTGTGATGAAATTCGTCGTATTAAGTGACATACGGCTGTGTAAAACGCGATGTTTGTAAACAGAATGTTTACAATTAACTTATCACGTGATCTAATTCAGAAGCGGAATCATGGAGGGCGAGGTAAAGAAACTTGACGAGTAACTTTAAAAATCTGCATTCAAGTCTGCTAAAGTTAGTATTTACTGAAATTGTTTTCTTTTGGAGTCTCCCTTCATTGTATTTGTTTTGATTAGAAATTCGCATGCGCGAAAACAGGTCATGGTTGTATTTATTGAATACCCTTTTTATTTATGAAGTATTTTCTTTTTATTTTGATATCTCCAAAGGTTTGAAGCAACAAAAAATGTTATTAACGCAAAGTTAGTAAATTCAGTCTTACGACAAAAACAGTTTTTGCTTTACATGCCCTAATTTTTGAAATTATACCGAATTGTAGGGTATAGAACTTTAAATTCCATACTATACAATGTACAAAATAACCCCTTTAAAAATCAGTTTGTATGGTTTGTACTACTTTTTATAAAGATCTAGCATATACATTCCGTCCTACATCGTAGCTGCATGACCTTACCTTTCTATCAGGGGCCAGTTGTTCGAAACTTTAACCACTGGTTAAGCTAACCAATGGTTATATTTCATCTGACTATATCCTAGAAATGGGAAGACTTTAAGTCATATTCTGTGTTTTGATTTGTAGCATATTAAACAAGATCTGTAAAGGTATTTAGATTTTTATACAGAAATTTTATAAATTAAATTAATTGTCTCTCAAACTTTAACCACTGGTTAGCTTAACCAGCAGTTAAAGTTTCGAACAACTGGCCCCAGATGTCTAGATTCTCAAATGTAATAAATCTCTCTCTGGCCGACTCAATCTTTACTTTACCTTAGCTTTACATAACCAGCTGTACTCCGAACAGAATCGATTAAGATGCATACTTGTCATCCAGTCCTCCAGATGCAATGAGATTTCTCAATATACATATATGTAACATATATCAAATGCCTTTACAGATGCATTAGAAATTAAAATCTTCTCTAATTCACTCACATTTAAATATCTCAGTCCGTCCCGGACTACGCCACCTTGTGGAGGCGATGCATCTATGATGAATTCCTCTGAGCAAACATACGTTGAAAGGCCGGCTCTGTTGGTGACCTAAAGAAAGAAAAACATGTTATACATCCACTATATCAAAGATATACATTTGCCTATTATTCCGTTTATAATACAAATAGCTTACCATTAATGTGGCATAAAATTTGTGTCCTCCTTTATAAATAGTAGACAGATGAATTTCGAGTGAAGTACCATTAACTTCATGGTATCGGTACACATCCTCAGCATATGGTGTGGTGCCTATAGCCAATTCAAATCTGTCTATACCGCTTTCCTCATCGTAAAATCCCATCCAATGAATCACAAATATTTCTCCTCCAACATAATACTTATGTCTTCTAAAGTGTCCAACAGTTATCATGCCCCTTGAAGGCGGAGTTTGATCTACAATAACACCATCCGAGACAGCTTCTACTGTGTGGTTTGCCATGTCGTACGCTGTTAAAGAAGGACAATAAATCAATTTTCTAATTAAAGATAGAATTAGATATCATATTGTCAATGACAGAATAAACGGACATAATATTGTATTTTACCTCTAACAGTAGCAAAATACAACAATCCAGACACCAAACTTATATTACTGAAGGCATAGGTTGTAGCTAATCCAGTATCAGTGAAAGAAATGACATCCTGTCCCTTTGGGTATGTTCCTGAAATATTATTTTACAAATGTGAGAATGAAAGTTCTGTATTTTATTTATAATATGTATATATTTTTTTGAAAAATATGCATTAAATCAAATAGTATTAAGTAAGTAGATAATCAATTGTCATGGCAGCAACAACAACGACGTAAAATTCTACCTATAGCAAGTTCATATTTGGAAATCCTGTTCCTTTTAAAGTCGTTGAATGAACCTTGCTCCTCGTCTTGAAAGCCCTCCCAGTAAACAAACAATTCGCTGCCATCAGACTGGAAATCATTGTTTGACCCAATGATCACTGTACCTGCCAGTGGCTCTTCATTATCTATCTTAAAACCATCACTACACACACCTTGGGGATAGCTCTCGTTTGTTGGCACGTTTACTGATGCGCATATGAAGTATACAACTCCGTTTAAGTAAATTGTATTAAAATGAACACTTGATTCTCTAGTTTGCTTGCTGATTTTACATGCAACATCAGTATGACATACTCCTGTCGGCATGCGTCGTTCTGTCATTAAAAACCACGTCACTACATCATCTTGTGTTGGTAATAACATTCCCTGTAACACTGTGTTTGATGTTGCAAAGTCCACATCGGATTGATCAAGTATTGTTAATTTATTAACTATACCTTCTGTAGAATAAATCAAATTCTGGTTTGTACGATATTTATTAATGTCGAATACATAGAATGTGTCTAGGAAATTAAAGTTCGATTCGATGACGATTTTAGAACATACTTGCTCTGACAGTGTTGAACGGCAGAAACCTTTCAAGCAAAAGTAAATATCTTGATAAGGCTTAACTGATTCTCTAAAATGTTCAGTAACCTAAAAAACAAGAAAATAAATATGAGTGATTGATTATGGTGTCACGTCATTTCACAACTGCTTCATATATACTGTAGTTGCATCTATTCGATGCAATGCATAGAATTGTCATCGTTGTAAAAACTCGTTCGAAGCAATGAGAGTGATCTTTTTACGCAACGCTAACAATGGCAATGGTTATTTGAAAGACGGGAAAACGGTGTTTCCACGGTGGGAGTCGAACCAAGGACCTCTCTGAAAGGAGTCGAGCACCTCATCCACAGAACTAAACCCGTTTTAATAATTAATACACTGATACTGAATTCTAATATGAAATAAATACAATGTGTTACGTTTGTTTAAAATGTTATTTGTATTTTTGTTTACCTTTGTTTCTGTCAAATTATCATTTTCCAGAATTTTTGGTCCATGATAAGGAACACTACCTTTGTCATCTTTATACATGCCATATTGGTAAAGAATAATGTCATCATCTTTTTCTTCACAAACAAGGGGATCCCATGTGGCAAACAAAACAGAGCTGCCGTTTTGAAAGAGAGTCACCTCACTATGAAGCAAACCAACTGTTGGCTTTGCTTGCACAATTTTGAATCCATCGGAGTATACTTTTGGGCCACATATTTGTCCAAAACAAGCCATAACATAGTCTCTATATAAACCTTTTTCAAAGTCGTGATTTACTAAAACAAATGTATGTTTAGTTTTCCTTTCGATGATTGTTATATATTTCTGTGATCTTCGTTTTTGTATTCCGTAAACGTAGTGTGATATCATGCTACTGTAAAATGAATTCACAGTCCAATGAATGTAAACTTCATTTCGTGACGTAGAGAAATCTATGTCATCAATGCAGCCATACAGTTCAAATGTTAGGTTATTTGCGCCCGATATGAGTTCAAATTGTGGATGATTTGATTGAGCGATGAATGATATAGAATTGGATTTTGTTTCCAGAATAGTGACATCAGTCGCGGTAAATGTAACATTTGGAATCCATAGAAGGGATAAAGCATTTACATTAATAGTGTATGGTCTTCCAATGTGTAAAGATTTTGAGAATAGTATTTGGTCAGAATGACCTATAGTGGTATCATACAACGTATTTTCGCTACATTTCGGACCATCTTTGACACTCATTGACGACTGCAGATGGCTTGAATTCAAAACATAGAAACATCTGCAGAGGAGTATGATGTTCCTCCCGAACAAGAAGCTTTCAGTGTAACAAAGTATCTAATGTTTAACTTAAGATCAATGTTTGTTTTACAGAATGTACTTCCTTCCTCAACGTCTGTGTATTCAAATGGTATTACGTCATCCGTTTCTTCCTGCGTTCCAAGACCATATTCAATCTTTATATGTTCATGATGGCGAAGTCCTAAATACCGTACACAATAAGCCGTCTGGTTGAAGCTTGCGTCTGTGTCAAAGTTTTCTGATACTGAATTCGGATCAATGTCAATTACTTGAGCTTTACCAGGATTATATTTAGATGGAACTTTAAATTTTTCGCTACTAAATGAGCAGAAATGTCCAGCTTTATTATACACACGAAGCTCAAATGCGAAGTCAAGACCAGCTTCTGAATCTAAGTTCTGAAGTACCTGCAAGGGATATGACATGCATTCTACACCAATTGCACCACAAGTTTGAGCATTATCCTCAAGTCTCCATTCCAGAAAGGGCGTCGAATGACCTTTGTCAGAGTCTGAAGTTGATTTAAGAGAAAAACAATATATAGTAGATAATTTGCTCTAATAAAAAAAGATTTTAATATGTAATAATCTGTACTATGAAAATTAGAATTCGATTATGTGTCACAATTTAAGCACTTAACCATCATATTTAGTGCATTCCACACATATAAATTATCTGGATTTAGTCAGATGTAGTACAGAATATCTACACTGTATATTGTATGAAATCTTATAGGGAATAAAAAGTAAAATTACTTACGTATTCGAATAAAGATTGAGTTGATTTGCTCTTTCTGTTCAATTTCTTTGTAGGTAGCGTTCGTCCAGGGAATAAGAACCTCTGCTTCTCTTATTGTAACAGGGATGGTTAAAGGACATATGGGTGGAGTTTCATCTATAACAATTGGTCCAATTGTAACAATATCAAACACACTAGCTTTGTTTTGGACCTTTATAAAAATGTAGAAAATTTGTCCATCTGAGAAACCAGTATGATGCTTGGAATATTCATTGAATTTTCCAATGTCTCTATAGGATTCTATGTCTGGAGATGTTGTCAATGAGGCATCAGATCCAAATCCAATTTCAACGCATCCGATTTGACTTGAATCGTTCGATATATTCCAATACATATGGATGGCATCATTTGGTAAGTAAATCAAAACGTTGTTATGGAGAAGCGGTAGATGGTAACAGAAGAAATCTGATTTGGAATTATCGTCATCCTTTATAACGATAGGTAGATGTTTAAGGAATTCGTTGTCATAATTACCTTGACAAACATTCAGACATTTTGGTGAAAGTTCAAGTTTAATTCTTTGTAAATTCTCATTGATCATCCATGGTTCCCCTCCTAGACATCCTACTCCCTCAGTGATCTTTGCACGATGGATAGTTATATTCTCTAGCAATGGTACAGAGTCATCAAAATATATCCCATCACTACAAACAGCTTCTGATGCATCCATAGCATTATTCAGTGCTATAACAGAAACAAAAGATTTACTTCCATTGCTTATTGGTAAGCGGAGTGAATTTCCCGATGTATGTGTTATGAAAATCTCTTCCGAAATGTTACACGACAACAATTCCTCTCTAGTCAGGCATTGTGGTCCCACTGCTACTTTGTATAGTTTTATGCCACTCTCATGGTCGATAAAGCCATGCCAGTGTGCAATAAAGGAATCAACGCTAATATAGTCGATATCAGGCGCCCCTGGAGGTCCTTCGTTTACAACGCCAACTTCTGGCGGCGAAACATCCACAAGAATGTCCAAATGCTCTATAACACTTAACATCGCTTTGTTAGTGACTCTTAGAGAAAACATATATCGCCTATTGTGATTCCCAATATGGGTGTTATTTTTCACAAGGGGATTTAAATTGATTGTATAGTTTGAAAACTCACAGGAACCAACACTGGAACAGTAGCAAGGTGCATTTGCTGGACACGTTTCCTGAATAATATGTAAAATATCCGAGGTAGTTAGTATAATTATTACATGACAGTGTGTTATCTCAATAGCTACGCAAGGAGAAATAACTGGACACTAATTTCCAGTGTAATTAGTGAAATAAATTCTTCTCATGCTATCAACATGTTGAGAAATCCCGATTTTATAGTTAAACAATGACAGAAACTTGTTTTCTACTTGATATCTTTTTAAGTTAAATATTGTCGGCCAAGAAAAATTTTCTAGAAACATCCAGACAAACGAATGTAATTGGAAATTGGTCTATAGTCAACAAATTATAAGATTTATGTCTCTTAATTATATTTTTCATCTATGTCTAATCCAAAATATATGTGAAAACGTTAAGGTTAAATGAAAAATGAAATTAAATGTACAGAGATTTATTAAAGAAATCAGAATTTATTTCAGAGAAACTTATGTATCTTGTTTTTAATGTAAATGTAATTTTATAAAAAGTAAGTGTAATCTTTGTATTTCACGACTTCTGAATTCAGTTGTTAATAAATAAAGAGTTTCTAGTGCCTAGGAATTCCATTTTAAAATTTGTTAGTCTGATAGATTTCTCGTAGTGTTATTAGTGAAGGACTCAAAAATAGTTTTTGGATTTTTACAGAGTTTGATTTGTTCCTTAATTTTCCAACAAAGCATGTGATTTTCTTCTAATATCAGCAGATTATTGTCATACTCTAACATAAATTGTTATTAAATTTTGACGAGAATATGTTTTCGTTTTTGATTGTTAGGTGTTTTTTTTTTGGTCGTTGTTTTGTTTTCTTAAGCTACGAGTGTAGTGTCGACAGTAACAATCTTTACAAACTAAAACATTTGCACATCAGAATTTTTTAAAAATCTGAATGGACTTTAAATTATATAGACGACAGGGATCTCACGTGAAATAACATCATAACAATTACGTGTGTACCATCTATTTGAAAATATTACAAAAAGATGAAATACTTAGATTTGCCAAATACCAGAGAGAAACTTCTGTTCTTGACGGGTCGGTGGTATGCAGTACTTACATTTGCTGTGATGTGCCCAACACCCAGAGAACCTGCTCCTAATTTGATGTGATCATCACTGGCTCGAAACGACCATAAAATGGTGTGAATACCGCTATGAATGTCGAACACATTAAACTGTAACTTCATCGTAGACAGGTCTTTACTGGAATGCACAAACAGTCGCTTCACACCGTCTTTCACTAAGTATATATCGCTTATTTCAGGAACAGTAGAATCTATTAAAACGGATGTCTCTTCTGCATATGTGTGATTGACGATATCACTTGCAACAAGTTTGAAAGTGAAGTAGTCCCCGTCTTTCATGTCATGCGTAAGACACACTTTTTCCTGTGTAAAATTTGGAACTGAACCATGTAGATTCGTTTTAGACTGATTTCGGTAAAGCTCAAATTTATAATTGGTTATTCCATGAACATTCAGTGTCCCGTAAATTGGTAATTCGCCCATTATTTGGTCATATAAAGGTTCTATGTCATACACAGATCGTATACGATGAAGAATCTTTCCATCGACATGTTCCTTGTTAAGATATCGGTCTTTCCAGCAAAAACACATATCCGTTAATGTGGTCTGCCATCTGAATGCTGTTTCTTGAGAAGCGCTACATGGATATAAAGGATGATTTTGCACTATACTTATACTGGAGGTATTATCATGGAGCACAAATCTTCTAGTTTTTCTCAAATTGTTTGCCTCATCTTTGACTTCCAATAGTATCTGGTACATCATTGGAGTGTTAGCTGTAGGAAGACTGACTTCTATCGAGTCAGTGATAGAATACGAACGAATAAAACTACCAACTCCTAATTCGTCGCCAAATGCTTTCATTTCATTAACTGAAATGGTCATGGTAGAAATCCCAGATGTATGTTTGATTGTTCCTCGTTCAGGAACTGGATCTAACCACCCAGATGTGGAAACTTCGACTTCATGTATATCTATGATTCGTCTCGAAAGACTCATCGAATGGGAAGTACATGATTTAGTGTCACCGCAATGCACTGGTGCTTCATTGTCATATATATAACAGAGAGTCTTCGATGAAGTTGTTTTTGTATATTGGATGGCTGATATAGTGTGTGCAGAAGTCGAAATGTCTTTTGCTAAAACATGTCCTCCTCCTTTTGTTTCGAATTTCACACATACACTAAAGTATTAAAGCTCAGTTTAAACATATGAAGAATTCGATAGAAAAGAAATGAAATGTCAAAGATATTAAAATATATTATGATAAATCTATTATTAAAATAAATAACGCTTTCACAAAAGGTGAGTTCAGAGGAAAGATTCTTTTCTGAGTGAAGTAACAATCTTTTATACCGTTGTATAAATAGAAGAACAGCCAATTTGCCGTCCAAATATTATCGATGATTTTACGGGATAATTTTCTCTAGTCCATAATCCTTCAGCTACTTTTTGATATTCGACAATATGAACAAGCCATGGATTATTACAAAAGTCTTTGTGGATATTTGATATGTGGTAGATACACTTTGAAATGTTGACGTAAGACGACTATCGGAAAGAGAACCACATGCCTGTTTTCATAATAAATATAAAGTTGGAATTTCCTATACCAATACCGCGTGTGCTTATAATTCAGCAATCGAACTTTTATATAGAAAAGTAACCCCGAAAGATTACACATGTATAAATATACACCTATTCCCATAAATGCTTCACTCAGTAATACATGATAGTCTGGCCTAACGGAGACACATAGACCTGCAGGGTTCGGGCCTTACACATTTTGTATAGTGTGCGTGAGGATGTCAGCAAATAATACGAGTGCTCGGCCGATTCCCTTTCACCGCGCGGTTGAAGCATTTCACGTATATCAACCGAATATAGCTAAACCAGCCGTGTAGCCTCGGACAACTTCAAAAGTTTGTCACATGCATATTACACATTCTCCCTGATTCCCAGGCATCGATGAAGTTTTTTCAGTATCATCCACCGACCTTTAGAAATGTGACCGAGATAAGTATAGTTGTTTGTAACTCTTTGTCAATTGGTGAAGACAAAAACGGGTTAAAATATAAGTAATTCTTCTATATCGATGTGATATTCTCAACAATGTACCATCTAAGTTATTAAAAAGTTACGAAAAATATAATAGAAACACTCACTTTCACGTTATTTAGCCATTTTCTTGAAATCAGTACACATAAAAAGTAATTTAATTATCAATATATAAATAGTAATAAAATCATCAATTTTCACCTGTCTCCATTTGTAAGATTGTCTTTGTAATTCATTGTTGCATTACCATCAAACAAAAGAATTGGTTTGCGATCTTTCTTCAATGTGCGAATTTCAACATTACGGTTTGTATTCGCTATAATAAATAGATTTTAAAAATGTAGTAAAGGTTACAGGAATTAAATTGTAAAGATGATGGATAAATCCAAACCACAAGTCCGAAAATCATGAAATCAGAGAACATACAAAATCAGTGAAAATTAAAACCAAGTGGAAAATAACAAAATATATCTACTTGAAGAGTATATGAATATTCCCATGAGTTATTGATATATCGAGATCAGAACACTCATTTCTCGAATTCTTAGTCACGTATCTGCAAAACCTGATACTATGCCAATACTATGACCATAAATTCTTACGTTGCATTACCTTGAAATTTGTAAAACATATCGACCAGCAACATTCAGTACATTCAAGCAAATAAATGGAACAAAGATCGTAGATTACAGGTATATTTCGATTACGGTATGATTTCACACACATCCATTTCGATGCAATATAACGAAAACGTTCTCATTATTGAAGACCGTTACATATTTACTTTAGGAGATATGCAATATAAATTTTACTGATGTACATTGATACGTTAAAAATTAATACAAATGATCTGTGAAGTGACTGATTGATCATTTTTGTCAAGTGCACTTGGAGTAAACTTGGAATCAAGTTCAGTACTAAACTTGGAATCAAGTTTACTACTAAACTTGATTCCAGGTTTACTCTGTTGTCGCCAAGTAAACTTGAAAAACAGTCGTAAAGTTAACTTGAAGTGCACTTTATGTAAGGTTAGGACTGCACCTAACTGTAATTGCTTTATTTTTCTATTAAAACAATTTTTTTTATATAAAATATGCAATTGTACATAATTAGACAATTATTTTTATCGTGTTATACGAAACTGGATAATTGTAATAAACAAACGTGAAAAGTAAACTTGGTGTCACGTGATAGTAAACTTGAAGACGGAATTACTTTAAAGTAAACTTGATATCAAGTGCATTTGACTAAACTTAATGACTGGTTTTCACCACACAGGAACCAACACTGGAACAGTAGCAAGGTGCATTTGCTGGACACGTTTCCTGAATAATATGTAAAATATCCGAGGTAGTTAGTATAATTATTACATGACAGTGTGTTATCTCAATAGCTACGCAAGGAGAAATAACTGGACACTAATTTCCAGTGTAATTAGTGAAATAAATTCTTCTCATGCTATCAACATGTTGAGAAATCCCGATTTTATAGTTAAACAATGACAGAAACTTGTTTTCTACTTGATATCTTTTTAAGTTAAATATTGTCGGCCAAGAAAAATTTTCTAGAAACATCCAGACAAACGAATGTAATTGGAAATTGGTCTATAGTCAACAAATTATAAGATTTATGTCTCTTAATTATATTTTTCATCTATGTCTAATCCAAAATATATGTGAAAACGTTAAGGTTAAATGAAAAATGAAATTAAATGTACAGAGATTTATTAAAGAAATCAGAATTTATTTCAGAGAAACTTATGTATCTTGTTTTTAATGTAAATGTAATTTTATAAAAAGTAAGTGTAATCTTTGTATTTCACGACTTCTGAATTCAGTTGTTAATAAATAAAGAGTTTCTAGTGCCTAGGAATTCCATTTTAAAATTTGTTAGTCTGATAGATTTCTCGTAGTGTTATTAGTGAAGGACTCAAAAATAGTTTTTGGATTTTTACAGAGTTTGATTTGTTCCTTAATTTTCCAACAAAGCATGTGATTTTCTTCTAATATCAGCAGATTATTGTCATACTCTAACATAAATTGTTATTAAATTTTGACGAGAATATGTTTTCGTTTTTGATTGTTAGGTGTTTTTTTTTTGGTCGTTGTTTTGTTTTCTTAAGCTACGAGTGTAGTGTCGACAGTAACAATCTTTACAAACTAAAACATTTGCACATCAGAATTTTTTAAAAATCTGAATGGACTTTAAATTATATAGACGACAGGGATCTCACGTGAAATAACATCATAACAATTACGTGTGTACCATCTATTTGAAAATATTACAAAAAGATGAAATACTTAGATTTGCCAAATACCAGAGAGAAACTTCTGTTCTTGACGGGTCGGTGGTATGCAGTACTTACATTTGCTGTGATGTGCCCAACACCCAGAGAACCTGCTCCTAATTTGATGTGATCATCACTGGCTCGAAACGACCATAAAATGGTGTGAATACCGCTATGAATGTCGAACACATTAAACTGTAACTTCATCGTAGACAGGTCTTTACTGGAATGCACAAACAGTCGCTTCACACCGTCTTTCACTAAGTATATATCGCTTATTTCAGGAACAGTAGAATCTATTAAAACGGATGTCTCTTCTGCATATGTGTGATTGACGATATCACTTGCAACAAGTTTGAAAGTGAAGTAGTCCCCGTCTTTCATGTCATGCGTAAGACACACTTTTTCCTGTGTAAAATTTGGAACTGAACCATGTAGATTCGTTTTAGACTGATTTCGGTAAAGCTCAAATTTATAATTGGTTATTCCATGAACATTCAGTGTCCCGTAAATTGGTAATTCGCCCATTATTTGGTCATATAAAGGTTCTATGTCATACACAGATCGTATACGATGAAGAATCTTTCCATCGACATGTTCCTTGTTAAGATATCGGTCTTTCCAGCAAAAACACATATCCGTTAATGTGGTCTGCCATCTGAATGCTGTTTCTTGAGAAGCGCTACATGGATATAAAGGATGATTTTGCACTATACTTATACTGGAGGTATTATCATGGAGCACAAATCTTCTAGTTTTTCTCAAATTGTTTGCCTCATCTTTGACTTCCAATAGTATCTGGTACATCATTGGAGTGTTAGCTGTAGGAAGACTGACTTCTATCGAGTCAGTGATAGAATACGAACGAATAAAACTACCAACACCTAATTCGTCGCCAAATGCTTTCATTTCATTAACTGAAATGGTCATGGTAGAAATCCCAGATGTATGTTTGATTGTTCCTCGTTCAGGAACTGGATCTAACCACCCAGATGTGGAAACTTCGACTTCATGTATATCTATGATTCGTCTCGAAAGACTCATCGAATGGGAAGTACATGATTTAGTGTCACCGCAATGCACTGGTGCTTCATTGTCATATATATAACAGAGAGTCTTCGATGAAGTTGTTTTTGTATATTGGATGGCTGATATAGTGTGTGCAGAAGTCGAAATGTCTTTTGCTAAAACATGTCCTCCTCCTTTTGTTTCGAATTTCACACATACACTAAAGTATTAAAGCTCAGTTTAAACATATGAAGAATTCGATAGAAAAGAAATGAAATGTCAAAGATATTAAAATATATTATGATAAATCTATTATTAAAATAAATAACGCTTTCACAAAAGGTGAGTTCAGAGGAAAGATTCTTTTCTGAGTGAAGTAACAATCTTTTATACCGTTGTATAAATAGAAGAACAGCCAATTTGCCGTCCAAATATTATCGATGATTTTACGGGATAATTTTCTCTAGTCCATAATCCTTCAGCTACTTTTTGATATTCGACAATATGAACAAGCCATGGATTATTACAAAAGTCTTTGTGGATATTTGATATGTGGTAGATACACTTTGAAATGTTGACGTAAGACGACTATCGGAAAGAGAACCACATGCCTGTTTTCATAATAAATATAAAGTTGGAATTTCCTATACCAATACCGCGTGTGCTTATAATTCAGCAATCGAACTTTTATATAGAAAAGTAACCCCGAAAGATTACACATGTATAAATATACACCTATTCCCATAAATGCTTCACTCAGTAATACATGATAGTCTGGCCTAACGGAGACACATAGACCTGCAGGGTTCGGGCCTTACACATTTTGTATAGTGTGCGTGAGGATGTCAGCAAATAATACGAGTGCTCGGCCGATTCCCTTTCACCGCGCGGTTGAAGCATTTCACGTATATCAACCGAATATAGCTAAACCAGCCGTGTAGCCTCGGACAACTTCAAAAGTTTGTCACATGCATATTACACATTCTCCCTGATTCCCAGGCATCGATGAAGTTTTTTCAGTATCATCCACCGACCTTTAGAAATGTGACCGAGATAAGTATAGTTGTTTGTAACTCTTTGTCAATTGGTGAAGACAAAAACGGGTTAAAATATAAGTAATTCTTCTATATCGATGTGATATTCTCAACAATGTACCATCTAAGTTATTAAAAAGTTACGAAAAATATAATAGAAACACTCACTTTCACGTTATTTAGCCATTTTCTTGAAATCAGTACACATAAAAAGTAATTTAATTATCAATATATAAATAGTAATAAAATCATCAATTTTCACCTGTCTCCATTTGTAAGATTGTCTTTGTAATTCATTGTTGCATTACCATCAAACAAAAGAATTGGTTTGCGATCTTTCTTCAATGTGCGAATTTCAACATTACGGTTTGTATTCGCTATAATAAATAGATTTTAAAAATGTAGTAAAGGTTACAGGAATTAAATTGTAAAGATGATGGATAAATCCAAACCACAAGTCCGAAAATCATGAAATCAGAGAACATACAAAATCAGTGAAAATTAAAACCAAGTGGAAAATAACAAAATATATCTACTTGAAGAGTATATGAATATTCCCATGAGTTATTGATATATCGAGATCAGAACACTCATTTCTCGAATTCTTAGTCACGTATCTGCAAAACCTGATACTATGCCAATACTATGACCATAAATTCTTACGTTGCATTACCTTGAAATTTGTAAAACATATCGACCAGCAACATTCAGTACATTCAAGCAAATAAATGGAACAAAGATCGTAGATTACAGGTATATTTCGATTACGGTATGATTTCACACACATCCATTTCGATGCAATATAACGAAAACGTTCTCATTATTGAAGACCGTTACATATTTACTTTAGGAGATATGCAATATAAATTTTACTGATGTACATTGATACGTTAAAAATTAATACAAATGATCTGTGAAGTGACTGATTGATCATTTTTGTCAAGTGCACTTGGAGTAAACTTGGAATCAAGTTCAGTACTAAACTTGGAATCAAGTTTACTACTAAACTTGATTCCAGGTTTACTCTGTTGTCGCCAAGTAAACTTGAAAAACAGTCGTAAAGTTAACTTGAAGTGCACTTTATGTAAGGTTAGGACTGCACCTAACTGTAATTGCTTTATTTTTCTATTAAAACAATTTTTTTTATATAAAATATGCAATTGTACATAATTAGACAATTATTTTTATCGTGTTATACGAAACTGGATAATTGTAATAAACAAACGTGAAAAGTAAACTTGGTGTCACGTGATAGTAAACTTGAAGACGGAATTACTTTAAAGTAAACTTGATATCAAGTGCATTTGACTAAACTTAATGACTGGTTTTCGGGACGAAAAACTTAACTTGAAGCGCACTTGTCAAGTGCACTTGAATGTAAGGTTAGGACTGCACCCACATAAAAAATTGTATACTCTGTAAGACGAAAAAAAGGGAGGGAAAGAAACAGACAACTCCCATTTCCAGAAGGAAAAAACAAACCAAAACAAAAAAACAAACAAACACACAAACAATCAAACAAACAAACAAAAAAAAAACCAACAAAAAAGACCCCCACCTTCTAAATCATTATTTATAAGTGTAAAACTAGAGTCGAGTATTCCAAATGTGTATCCGCCCACGAAATCTGGTTTTAGAGATGTGGTGTTAAGACTGTATTCAGACTGTAAATGGCTAAAAATAGACGTCAGCTGGAAATTTCCATAGAAATCCATCTTATTACTACATGTTGTTCTTCCTATGGATTTGGAGTAGGCAATTTCCCCATTTGGCCCTGTCACTCGCATTCGACAAGTCAAAAGAGTAGGCTGTTTGATGGCTGAAATAAAGTGTCGTATTTTTATTATGGTTCTGAAAACATACAGTCGTAGCAAATTGTACGAAAGCTATTCTTGTTGATTTTTTAAAGTAAAATACAATAAATCTTTATTTACTGGGCTTGTTTTGTAAGTTTCATTGGTTAAGAAAGTAATAGACATATAAATACGGTTCCACACAAAACTCGTTCATCTATTTGACTTATAATTGAAGCATTGTTATTATAGTAAATATCCATTTAATACTCTAAAATGTTTATCACAAACATATATACACACAAATATATATCATATATATGCAATAAACAATTATATAATTATGACTGTTAATATAGCAAGAGGTTGAGACAATATAAAAAACGATGCCCGAGTAAAAAGTTCTCCTAAATTGGTGTATATTACACTATATCCATAATCTCTTTCCCTCTTCGGAACTGTTTCTTTGAAAACAAGAGAACCATTGGCCACACCACTCATTCAGGTAATATCAGGTAAATATTGGAAGCGGAATTTAAGGATAAGAGAGGGATAATCTGAAAATGACACATGCCAAAAAAGACCTTTCAGATCTGTAAAATTATTTTCATAATGTGATTTCTCTGACCTGTAAAATTATTTTCATTAGGTGGTAGTTTTTCTAAAAAATATAGTCATTAAAGCTTACGCTGACAACTGGTCTCCAATGTTGTATGAGTACGGCGAAAATTATTGTCACAAACACAGTTCTGTGCAAAATCATCTGCACATGTCCCTGGCCAACATAATCGGTTCTTCCACGAACATGTATCTAGAAAACGAAGATATTTTAATTTTTAATTGATCCTTTATAATGTATACATGCACCATTAATAAGTATTATGAATTATACTAAGCCGGTGTAACTCAATAGGTTAGGTGGTTGGTTCGTAAATGAAAGGTCCCGAGTTCGAATGTCCCCGGTTTGTTTAGCCTTTCAGATAAAACTGATAACACCGAAGTCCCGGGTATGTTTGTTGTAGACGTGACATATAGAAGATTTCTCACTTCGGATGAGTCGTTTGCTATGGTCTAAATTTCTATGCACTTCATTAGGCAGAATATACATACAAAAGCGATAATCTTGGTGTGACGTAAAACAAAACTAAAAGAAGTAATAAAACTAAACAATTGAAACTCAATATTTTCTACAATCAATGCCCTTGGTAGCTTTTATTCTACTTCTGGAATCTGTAGGAAATATAACATGAATAGGAATTTCAGTCGGTGTGATTAATATTTTTGTGACTTCAAGCGTTGGTTTAAACCTTGTAGTTCATCTCACGATACAAATCGAATGAAACTTTAGTTACATTCAACTTTCTATACACACTGTGATAAAGGCAACGGTACGGAGACTCTCGATAAATTGATGGTAAAAATTAATATATGTTTAAAAACTTGCATGATGAGATTTTTGTATACGATTAGACATATATAGGACATACTAAAATATATATATTCGAAAGAGTGTCATTCGATGTAAATAGAATCTCCAGCGTAGGTAGATGTATAAAATATACATTTTTTCTATCTGATATTTCTAAAATTGTAGGTTGTGTTAAACACTCAACCTGTTTCCCTTTACTTTCGATTTATAATAGGAGCCTGGATTGTCTTCTTTGGTTTATATTTTGTCGGCGACTGGACTGCTGATAATGGTTAATTTACTAAAACATGCATGTATCGTTGATATTGGAAATTCTACGTCGAATTTTCTATAGCGTGCTGTATTTTGATGAGAGTTTAATTACATGATTATTAAATGTATATTACCAATGCATCTTCCATTCTTCACTTTGTGCAGAAGCTTGAATTTACAAGTTAAACATTTCACATTTTGAGCTGTTGTACATGTCACAGTCGAGCAATGTTGAGGAATGGGACAATCTAGAACAAATACCAGCTCTTATTAATAATTGCTTTAATTGAAATACATTATTATAAACATTATATTATATAATTATTAATGAAACAACGGACTTACTGTATTCGTTACTGACTCTAGAACTCGTAGAGGTAAGATTCCATTGAGTTCTCTTGTAGTCGCTAAGCTGACATATTGGATAAAAGTTGGGTAATCCAGAGACCATAATTTACCCGATATCACAGTCATTTCCGTTTGTTCTTCTATGAAGTGATCCAAAACCCAAGTTCTTGTTTTGATAGCTAAGCGGATTCAATCAAATACAAAAAGCAGACAAGAACATTTGAGGATTATTGCTCGTTTTACTTCATTATTACCAACTTCTTTTTTCTGAGTAGCAACATACCTTCCTCTCCCAAATATGGCGTCTTCGTTTCACAACTTATATGCTATTCCAGGGTATGCTCTAAATACGAAAATGTCGTCCTGAGCGGGTTTTTTTTTGCCACGAAACTACTCTCACAGTGATATATTGAGGAACGTATGAAATTGTCACTGAGGAAGTTCTAAGGTCGATATAGGGATCTATTGAAATTTCTGATCCCTATTTCAAGAATGTTAACCGATATTTTGGGATCTGAACATACAAACTAACCATCTTAATTATTTGGCTACACTTGATTTGACATAATACGTATATATACAGGCATTTGTTCACGTGCATTTCCGACGCCGGAATTTTTAGTTAGACAACATTTCATGCCTTGAATAGGATAATTTGTCTTGTTGAGAAAAAAATAAGCTACTAAATAAAAAAAAAAAATGGTGTAGCGGTACTAATTTTCCCAGTTTTCACATTTTGCATGGTTAATGAAATGTGTCATGGAAAGATGACCCTGAAGGTCATCAAAAATAAAAAATTAAGCTAGTAGTAAAGCAGTATACTATGTTTATTATAGAACTATTGTAAATTAAAGATATAAGGGAGCAACCATTTGATTTTTATGGAAGGGGGTGGGGGGTGCAGGAAGACTTTCACCGGCCTGAATTTTTTTTGCCCAATTTCAGAGCTGGATTATTTTTTTTATTTATTTTTTTATTTATTTATTGTTATTTTTTCCCCGGAAATTTGAGTAGGACTTTTTTTGCAAAGTCTTCCTGTCCCTCCCCTTAAAAATGAAATGGTTGCTCTTTAATGCATATGGCATAAATTATTTCTATTTCTGTAACAAAAATCCTTTCGAAGTACATTGTTTAGTACGCAAAATACACACAGCAGGGAAAATACTTTGATGAAAGCTGCTTTAAAAATGTATGCTAGATATGAGAACACACTAGTATATTGGTGTATTATCTTATGCACCATATGCGCAGTTCGATAACTTATATCTCTTCAGTGATGCTCAAGAATTAATTGTGGAAATCGAAAGCATAAATATATGAACAACAAGCTCATTTTCAGATTGACCCAAATGTAAGGGTCATAGAACTCGTCTAAGGACAGAGCTATACACGTGGGTACTAAGCCGTTTTCGTGCCATTTTAAAGAAGAAAACATTTCTTTTATCTCGTTCGAACGAGAAACAATTATATATGAATTAAAGTGTTTGGTTATTCAAAAAAATATGAGTAGGAATTATTTCAATTGATACATACAGTGATACATTTATATATGCATAATCTCATATATTTCAACTTCACACTTACAAACACAATGTACATATGCATGTTTATTGTAAATCACACAGCTTATCAACAGAAAGGAGAAACTTAAGTTAAAGTATAATTTATTATATTGCAAGGAAAAAGATGAATGCGAGAAAAACACCGGGGGGGGGGGGGGGGGGGGGGGGGGGGGGGGGGAGTTATGACATTGGAGAGATATTTTGCCCTACTCTTGTAATTAAAAGTATTATAATAGCTGTTAATATTGATTTATACATTTTAAAACTGAAATATAAACTGAATGGTACTTACTCATATACAGTAAATTATGCATTATTATTTTATTAATGATTTATATTAATTGGTGAGGTTACTGAGCCAAGTTAGTTTGATTCAAGTGGCTTAAAACATAAATATAAAAGGGAGGAGATGAGGTTCCAAATCAAATGTTACAAACATACTTTAGATTTGCCATTTGATAGAATGAAATAATAGGTATAATGTATTTCAACTTAATACAGGCCAAACACGACTAAATGTAGCCCTTGCCTATGTAATTATTTAAACAATCAAACATCTGCTACTAAAGACATTGCCAGAAAATATCAAAAGATTTATTGATGTACGATATTCCATTTCTTTTTATCCGTTAATAACACTTATCAATGCCGACTTTGGTATATTTTTTCTCGTTCGAACGGGATAATTTCTCGTTCGAACGAGATAACTTTCTCTTTCAAACGAGATAGAACGAGAAATTATTCAGAGCGCGAGGATGATGTAGTCCAACTGTATTTGGAAAATTAAAAAAAATGTATTATTTAAAACAATAAATCATCAACACATCTTAATGTTAATTAAAGGGTTTTTTGCCACTTTTTTATGTCGACAAATTAATACAGATTCAACTTCGAATGAACAAAGGAATAAATCATCTGAAGTATGACAATTAGTGCCCATGGGAATACCGATAATGTGTTGGAATACGTGATCACCGAATTCATCATGTATATGGTGAATAAAAAAGTCCAGCATGTTGTTTATTTCATCCTCAGAGTATACGTACTTGGACTTGTTAGACACATTTGTCATGTGTAACAAAATATGTGTCAAAATGTTTACGATAAGCCTTCTTTGTGAGAAGCAGTTATCAGTGATGCAAAAAAATATATGTAATGAGTAATAATAGTGTAAAGAACAGAACAGTCATAAGACTTAATGCATTCCACATTTGAAAAATTCTCAGAGACCAAATTTCTATTTGGACTTTATGGTTTTTCAATATCCAAAAGTGATAACACCATTTTTCGAGTATATGATATCCGGGAACCTCTTGAGATTAACCTTAACTAGGGATAATATTTTGGCGAGGAGGACTGATAACGGTTTAGTGGAGCATTTACGTATCGCCCATTATATCTGTGTGTAAGATTTTAAGAAATTTAGGAATCAAGTATCAGTAAGGTAACTTGACTTGTCTTTTGTTCAGATATAATACGCACTCAAAATCAATTTTTGGGTTTTAAGGATTGCATCTATAGAGAGAGTGGCGTAAGCATATGTGGGATTACCAGTTTCTCTATCAATTCCAAGTTCCTCTAAAAGGTAATTATAATAGCAATTCTTGCATACAAATGCAATATTGGTTGGTTGGTTGATTAGTGTTTTACGTCGCTTTCAACAATATTTCAGTTATATCGCGACATGGAAGCAGGAGGTTACCAACCTTTTAAACATAGTGGCACAACCCGGGAATCGAACCCGGATCGTCGGCGCCGCAAGCCAAGCGCTTAACCACTATACCAAGCTTGCCCCCCAAATACAATATTGGTTGAGACTTTGGTTTGCCCGTCTGTAATACGTAATCATTATGTATTCTATCTAGTTCTTCCATTACATTTGGGTCATTGAATGCAGAAGGACGACGGGTACTTATGTACTATTAGTTTACTAGTGCGTGATTTGATCAGACAACCACACTTCTAAACCATTCCGACAATATGTCGCATTCCACGTCTTCATGCATAGTCAATTTTCTGGCCTAATCCTCTATGGAATTCATTAAGGTTTTAAAATTCTTGAGAATATTAAATTATTTGGGCACTTTACAATTATGGCCTCTCGTTAATAGTTGACATCTTCAGCAAAGACATGTCCTAAAGGGTTATACCTGAACTGAGATAAAGAACACCAATGCGTACTTTTGATGTTAAGTAAAATGTCTGATATTCAGGTACTACACAACGTGTTGTAATTGAAACGTTTCGAACCTATAGGAAATGCATGGTGTTGATTTATATTTAAGATACGGAAGAAAGCAAATGATTGAGAACATTGCGAATTTTCCAGGTGTCTTGTTGGCAAATTTTAGTGTTGACAAGAAGCAACGCGAACTAGACGAACCATTATCCGCAAAGCTAACTGAGTTCAACAATCTAAGTTTAGCAACATCCATTTTAACAAAACTGTTATGCAAGTGTAGCAGGATAGATACGGGAGTTTCTTTAGTAGCTTCATATAACATATTTAGTAATCTCGGAGGAATTGTATAAAGTTTAAAGTCGTACTGTTTATTAATGTTGGTTGGTTGGTTGATTGGTGTTTTACGTCGCTTTCAACAATTTTTCAGTTATATCGCGACATGGAAGCAGGAGGTAACCAACCTCTTAAACATAGTGGCGCAACCCGGGAATCGAACCCGGATCGTCGGCGCCGCAAGCCAAGCGCTTAACCACTACACCAAGCCTGCCCCTTACTGTTTATTAAAAGAACATAATATATACAATGTATATACGTGTATGTTTTGTTGGGAGATTAAGGTCCACAACTACGCTAACGTCTTGTTGGAGAATTTAACACTTTCACAATGTTATATAATAATGTAATCATTACAATATCAGTTTTTGCTGACGAATCCAGCATTCTTCTCGTTGTCTGTAAAGCGGAATACTGAATGTTGAAATTCAGGTACGATGATATATTTTTCAATAATTCGAACCGTCATGTACAAAATTGAATAGTGGTTGGAATTATAATGTCTGACTCTTAAATTTGATAAATATCGCGAAAAATCCTCCCTTGTTAGATCTATATTGTTTTTCTGATGATATCCTTGGTCATCAGCAATTTTAAAATGAATTCTTGATATTGACAGTATTCATTTAACAGAATTATTTCCCATTTTGACGGTATCTGGCGTAAAACAATTATGACGCCATCAGTGTCTTATGGAAACGTAATTAATGAACCACCATTTCCCCGAGTCTAGAATGGTAGAGTTTGATGACGTAACAATGACTTGTACTAGAAGGAATGCATACTTTTAAAGTGCGAAAGAAAATCAAAGTGTCTCTCGTATGTCGAAAGGGCAAATAATATATATCTTGGGCGGCAGATAACCCCCCCCCCCGAAAAGCGTCCGCCACCAGTATTGCAATGCTATGTTTGATAAAGCAATTTTTATCTTTAACTTATTTGTATAAAAAAGAAAACAGATGACATCTGACCAAGCTGTATAACACAAATCACCAAGGACATGCACATAATAGATAATACAGATCACAAATGACATGCACATAAAATCAATTAAATAAATAATTGATGTAAAATAAGAAAGTAACTGGTGTCACATGACTATGGCACCAACAACACTGTACCACAGTGGACATTCACGGAACTGCCGTGAATGCCATTAAATACAGACAAAACAAATTTAATTTAGCACTGCATACATATATGAATATCAATCAATTACATGGCACATTGTAAGCACCCCAAAATACATACAATAATGCATTTTGTTGTAAATCTTACTTAGGAACATATCACTTATATTCGTTCCCCGTCTGGGACTCAAACCCACGACCTATGGTACCGAATCACCTAGCTGTCATGCTATATATATATATATATATCTAGTACCTATAATAATATTCCCAAATTAAGGGGGAAAAAGAAAATAACCATGCAGAATATTGACCTTTTTCGCAGTTATACTCCACTTTGAAGAATTTCAGGTCACCCACTGAAGGGTCGTTGCCAAGGTAGTTATTTTCAGCTAGGACACTGCATGTTGATGAATGGGCGCAAATTTTGCGTACTCGAGATACAAAATCCTGACCCCGATTTTCGTAGTAATACCAAGCCCTTGTGACATAAATGCGGGCATCTCCACATTGCAGAGTAGCTGTTTGGTGTTCCCGAACTTCCACCGATTTCCCCTCATCTGTACCAATTGAAATTAAAGTATAACAAGTCGTCAAGTTTTTGTAAACTTTCTCACCATATTAACTGTTACGTCAACTTCAACAGTTTTCTTTAATTCGAAGTGTAGGTATTTTTATATTAGTCATGATAATAAGGTGAAAATAGATTCAACCTAGATACCATGGATATAATTTAATTTTAGGGAACTTGTTACGACAGTTTTTATTCTATAGCCTTAAGTTTATCTTAATGAAAATATATCATAATCACAGATACGATGTACAAATAAACAAGTAATTCCCTAAATATGGTTTTATACGTAAAGCAGAAAAAGGTCTTTTGAAATTACATGGAAGTAATACTTACGAGACCAATATGTAGGGGATCTCTTAACTCTGTCAGCTGTTTCAGAAAACACACTTTGATATTAATAATGAGTTTTAAAAATGACAAAAAATTAGAAAATAAATACGAACTAAAACGAAACTACAATCTTTTTGTAGAGCTATATAATAGATAGTTATCTGTTAGTTTAATAACATAAACTTTTATCACAGTTATTTTGAAATACATATTTTGTTTTATCATAGACTCTTGGGTCCTCTAGTAGCAGCATCAAGCCATTTATAAGAAAACTCACTATAAGATATGAACCGATACCACTTGTGTATACCAGACGTTCATTTGAAGACATAAAATATTAAAACAGTCTCAGTTATATAAATATTTAAAAAAAAAATAGACATTGTGTACATACGAATGAAATATACGATTATGTAAATAACAAGAAGTATATATTTTCGATAACATGCCAGCACCTGGCTTTTCATGTGGTTTACTGGTAAACTAAGTCTATCTTTATTAGCTAGTATAAGCATTTAAATTTCATTTTCATATGTGAAATTTTGATATTTAACACCTGCCAACTCCTTGTCGGATTGTCCGTAATATTTTGTTTCATTAGTATGAAAGGTTAAAGAGTTGTACATTGTGTCAAGGTAATGATTTAAAATAAATACCTTGTATACAAGCAGTCAAACAGAATATTATTGATATGAACAGAAAGTCCCCTCTAATCATCACAGATATCTGAAAAAAATTAAAATATCAATTCAATTCATTTATTTTTTATGCTATTATATACAAGTTCTGACAAGAACTTATTTCAAAGATACTTATTGAATGTATATATTCTTGAAAATTTCAGGTACAAGTGACCTTTGTGATTGGAATGTCCATATATTTACTTGACCTATGTGTTAAAGTATACAGCTATGCTCTGTTAATCCGGAAAAGTTTGTTCCCGCCATTTTTTTCTACGTATTTTCATGACTACCGCATCATTGTACATATGTACATAAATTTGTCCGGAATCTTACTTCTCGAAGACAGTATGTTTGTAATGTAGTCACAGACGAATTCATTTTTTTGTATAGAGAAATATAGTGTCTTGTGTACATGTTTTGTTATTTATTCTTTTTTATGCAACATTGCCCTAAACATTTTATACAGTAAAGTAATTTAATATTCGAAATTACTGACTAAAACTACTTTGAATTGTCCAACTTAGCGACCTCTTGTCCTGTGGTGTTGAAAGCCGCCTTGAAACACCACGTGCATAACATAACTGTGATAAATTGGAACGTTCATTCAATGCTGTTTGATTAAAAATTGATGCCCTGTCGTCCGGATAGATGTCCCAGGGTTTTAATGAATGTCGGCACATAAAATATACTCGAACGAAACTCAACACAAACAAAATAAAACACACAAACCAAGAAAAAGCAATAAACATTCAAAATAGTGTTCATACAACAAAGTTGTTCCAGGCTCATAAAGCCGGCGTAGCCTAGTGGTATCGCGTCGGACTCCTGATGGGAGGCCGGGGTTCGAGTCCCGCTCTGGTCATGCCGGTGTTCTGTCTTTCGGATGAGACAGTAAAAACCGAGGCCTCGTGTAGTGGTATGCATGGTACGTTAAAGATCCCTCACTGCTTCGGGTGGGTCCGTTGCAAAGGTCAAAATTTGTATGCTTCGCATCAGGCAGATGCTGTCACCATATACGTGAAATATTCGTGGTGTGACGTAAAACAAAAATCAATCAATCAATCCATGCTCATATTCCTGTCTACAATTAATCCTACACATAATCACGACAATCACATTACTTTACAAACGACGAAAAAAAAAGTTATTGACTCAGCCGAATGACAGAAGTCACCACGGAAATATACATAATCTAATGTAATGATGTGAAAAAACAAACCAAACAGAACCATAAATATTCGATTATAGTTTAGATACAATACCGACTTAGGATAGTCATTTAATATGACATTAGTCAATCAATTTGTCTGTTTATTTGGGACAGATGTGCAGGAGGAGTTTAATAGAATGATCAGATGATTCATAAAAATCTGTGCTCTAAAGTTCATGGAAATGACGGGTACATATAATTTTCAATAGATCCCTACCCTCCCCCTCCCCTAAATAATAATAAAATAAAAAAAATAAGCAAAAACACCCAACACCCAAAAATAAAAGGAAAAAAATAAATTAAAAAAAAGCAACAAATAAACAAACAAACAAATAGAAAACAAACGAGTAGATACACAGGAGCAAACGTGAACCCGCAATAATGAGTTCAGTCGCCGGTGGAGAGTAAACATATTAATCTATGCAATAAAAACGTGTCTCAAAAGTATTTCAAAATAAAATTACAAACTCTCAAACAAGGCAAATTTGAATGTAGGGGAAAGAAACTAATGCGTTATTACTGTGATAGATTTAATACATACCGTGTATCATATACCTTTTAAACTTTGCCACGGCTAGCGCTTTTAAATAGATGTTATAGATAGGGACTTTGATCACTGTCGAATACTACCTCTGATTCATGCCATTGCTTGCCTATATATAGACCTTCGGTTATTGTCTTACATTGTCTATATAGGTTTATGCCTCACCTCAAGCCTTTGCAATGTTGTACTTATGGTATGGTAATTTATTATTTCAATAAAACCTATTTTATTCAAGGTAGCGTTTATCAGTTTTCTGAAGATCAAATCTGAATATTGTGTTATGTACAGGTTTCCGTCTTCCTCTTCAGATGAAAAATAGTCAATATGTATGTCCAATAAATAACGGGCCTCAATAGGTCATAAATGAATTATATATCAACAAAGTCTATTCAATATGAACGTAAAATATCAAAATTTGTCGATGTGGATTGAAAACCTATACAACTCCAGTCGAATGGTGGAGAATCATCACTATTTACCAATACCGAACTGAATTAATTTTCATTTAATTCTATTGATGGTTGTAGCATACATCTTCAACATGACAATTAAATTAATTAAAGTATAAGTATAATGTTTATTAATGCAATCATTCTAGCAATCAGTGATTAAAATAGAGAAAGATTCGACTTTAACAGAACAATGATCCACCAAAGATGTCAATATACTGTTCAGTTAACTTTGTTTATTAAACTCTTCTTTTATTACTAGACAATGACGAATTGCATCTGTTCCATTCATTTATTCAAAGGTAAAAAGCTTTTCAGCTAAAAATTTCGGTAGGATAAAACAAAAATGAATATTGACCTTTTCCCAATCACTTTACAAAAATAAAACAAATGTAGAATAAAGTGTCTACAGGTGACATATATTCTCATATTCTTGAAATTTAATTAGAAATACTTATACACGATACTAATGATTTCGAATTCCTTGTATTGGGTAAAAAGGAAACATTACCTTCTATCTCCACACAAAATAAAAAGCATTTAAAAGGTAAATGAAAAAATATTACCTTATTACCAACCATATGATAACGCCACTGAATTTTTACATCACTTGTTCTCGACGATTCAGACCTGTAAGTACTAGATCTGCAAACCAGGAAGTGTAACTCTTTGCTCTATTAAAATGATGATTGACTGGTGAAGAGTTTTATTTTGCGTTCTTCATTTTTGTGGTGATAGGAACAGAATATTTCTAATCTGTTTAAGCATTCACTAGAGGGTATTTTATCCCGAGTCGCCTGTAGTGCAAACCACAAGGTGTACAACTACACAAAGTGTTACCCAATTACACTAATATGATACGACTGTTAAGTCGACATTCATTTTTGAAAAAATAATATTGTAAACACTGCCGAAATCTTTGTGTAAATTAAAATGTAAAATTCGAGATTAACAAAATGTAGTGGCACTCACAAAAAGTATTGACTGACACAGAAACAGCTAAATATGTACAACCACTATTTTCTTTCCTCAAAGCCCGATTCACTTGATATCTTACCACTTTTCAATGTTTCAGTTGATTTAATTTTATTCATGAATCGAAAACTTCAAAAACTCAAATACGTCATATAGCCATATATATTTTATCTCTTTATAGAACTATTTTCTTAATTGTAGAAACATTCATTTGGCGTCTTTTCACATTTCACGGTAATGGGAAAACCGGAGACAGTTGCTAAAGATTAAACGAAAACTATGTGAAAATGTACATGGATAAATTAAATGTTTAAACCAATTAGACACTGTACATGTATGATATCGTCATTCCATTCCTGTTCTCAAATGCAATAAAACTTAATTGTAACCTATTATCACATATTTTCACATCGATAAAGATAATTGAATTTAAGAAAGAACTTTTCTAAACGCCAACATCATATTTACTGTGATGCCAAATAAATTTGTCTCACTGAAAAGAAGAGGGCTGTATTATGTCATATGCGTAACATTCAAGTCAAATGTTGTTTATGTAAGGTGCACGCCTATATGGAGGTGGAAATGAATGGAGTATCGCAATGCAGCTGTAATAGGAATTTTTATGTGACTAATTGCCCAAAATAGACACAGTCATCATTCTCATAAAACCTATGACGTCTGTTTTGGTATTTCATTTTCATTGAATAAATCTATTCGTGTTTATATATATTATGGCGAATTTCCATCAATTGTTGATTCTTGTTCCCGAAATGTAGGATTGTACAAAATATTTAAAGTCTTTATTCTCTTTATTGCGTTGCTTTTGTTGTAATTTGATATGTCAGTATTGTATTTGCAGCACAATCGAATATTTTATAGTGTCGTATTTCAGTGTATATTCTACTATAATTATCTTTTGTGTGCATGTCCTTAGTGATTTTTGTCATACATCTTTGTCAGATGTCTATAGTCTTCTTTTTTAAAAAGCCAGCAAAATTATATCACTTCATTTGTCAGTCGATTCAACACATACTGTATAATATTTCTGATGTTTTGTGTTTGCCCATTGGGTAACTAAATTGTGGTATTCCGGTTTCATCAGGTTTTAACAAAATTGAGCACGACTATGTAGAGATTATAAAAAACAATGTAATTTTTCAATTATCAACTGTAAAAATGATTTGATTATTCAACGGACCCACCCGAAGCAGTGAGGGATCTTTAACGTGCCATGCATACCACGACACGGGGCCTCGGTTTTTTACTGTCTCATCCGAAAGACAGGACACCGGCATGACCAAAGCGGGAATCGAACCCCGGCCTCCCGATCAGGAGTCCAGCGCGATACCACTAGGCCACGCCGGCTTTAATGTATTTAAACTGTGTATATATGATCAATATAGGCAAATTTCCGAAGTAATAAATTAATATAATCAAGCAATTGTTTGGAAAAAAAGTATAGGTAATTTTTAATTTATTCATGTCCAGAACATGCAGTGATTGCATAAATTTCGACCCATGAAATGCTCCCACTCTAAGTGATGACGGAGCGTCTACTTAAACAAAGGCCTCGGTTCTAAATGTATCATCCGTATGACTGATTTCCAACAAGCTACAAAGGCCTGTCAACCACACGAAAAGAGGTGTAGGATAATTTGATTTTGACTATTGTTTTTTACAGAATCTTTTCTTTTACATAGGTATAAGATGTTGTTTGTCCCTAATAATTTCTCAAATTAATACAACATATCTAGGTATTAAAATTTTTAAAAAAATTTCTGTGAATTATAGAAATAAAGGTGAAAATTATATAAATAGAATATATTGATTATTTTCTTTTATTTCTGTCTGCGTTAACATTACTATTTCAACTTAATATTACACTTACTTTTCGGATTCTATGTATCAATTTATTGCATTCTAAGTTGTAAAATAAAAACCCGTTGTTCCTCAACAATTATTTATTATTGGAGATATCAGTTCTGGTACCCTTTAACGTAATAAAAAGAGGCGACTAACTATTTCGAGTAGTAAATTATAAACGGTACCCAAATAAATTTAATATCGCATTTACAACGCGTCCAATTTCTCTGTCAATTAGAATATGGTTTGTTTTTTGTACTATACTCTTAATCGTACCCGATAACGGCATTCGTTAAAACAAAGAAATGTTTTGCTTCCAGTAGATACACTTCGTAAGTCAAAATCATTAGGAGAAGTAAGAGACGAATGACAGCGATAATTATTGCAAACATCCAGGCGTAGATTCAACAATAATTTATCAAGCACAAATCAAACAAACCAGTCCTACTTTGGTTGTATTTTAAACCATTATGGGGACAACATCTTCCTCCGTTAAGGTAACGATTTGCGTCACGAGTAATATTTTTAAAATTAAAGGAAACGTCGCAGATAAATTTTCAATTTTGTGTAGTAACCTATCGAAAATTGCGCTTCGATCTCAGTCGATATATTTATGGTGACCCGCAGTCAATTTTAATGTGGGTCTGGGCAAGGTAAGTCGCCCCTTTAATGTATATGACTCATTCGGTGTTAGCTATTCGAATCTCATATATTTCATGAAAGGTGAAGACATCTGACTAAAACGTATAACGAAAAGGTCACCAAGAACATGCAAAGCAAAGAATAACCATTTAACAAGGCATCATAAAAGTTTAATTGTCCTGCAGTTAGGATGGTTAATTGAACAGACAGTCTTTCCATTATTGGTATTGTTCACAGGTGTAATGACTCACCTTTTCACTCGCCACAAAAGCAGTACAAAGAACTCACATTTAAACATTTGTAAATACTCCTTTAAATAAGAAAGAAGGATCGACAAAGTAATCCAGTTGAATGTTCTTAGAATTACAATCGGGAATAGTGTTTTGAAATTACAATTCAACGCCGAAATATATAAAGTGACATCAACATTAGAAAACCTTATAGTCAGAGGGTACGAGATCTTATTTGACAAAGTCAAAGTGTTTCAGTAATGGAAAGTTGTCTATTTCTGTGTTTTACGTTGCTAACAAATGATTTTTGAATGGCCGGTTAGTTCATAGATCGTTCTCTCTTTTTTTTTTTTTTGGTGGGGGGGGGGGGTGTCAACTTTATTTCCTATTTATTTCTCTTTCTTATTTCTCGTTTACTAAGGTAAATCCTACTAAAAGTAAACATGTAAGTAATCAAGTGATATATTCAATAAAATTGTAGTTAAATGTTATATCATTTTATCATTTTATATAATACTCTCTGATGACAATTAAAAAGTCGATATTCGCTCGTACTTCAAAAAAGATTATATTAATTCAATTCATTTCATTTTTAATTTGGTTTTTTTTAGCATTGTAATTTCTACCAACTTAACAAAGCTCGCAAATTTTATTCACGCTAAATGCGCAATCTTATTGTATGTCGCCTTAAGTGTGTACTCGAGATAAATATGATTAAAAATAATGTGACCTTCATCAGTGTACATGTACTTATCATTAAACATTGAAAGCTGTATGCTACAGGTAGCGTTCAAGTTATTATTATAGAGACTAAACTAGATCCAGATGTGAATATATAATTATAATATATGATTTATATGATTGAAATAGTAAGTGTACAACTGAATTAATACTACTAAAAAGTCATTATATATTCATTGTATTGATGACGTCGCACAAATGAAATATAAGGAAAACATAAGTTTAGTTGGGTGCCCAGTGGAATGTATCCTCTGGATAATGTGCTTTTACAATGTCATTCTTCATTATATTGTTATAATTTCAGTATGGTGAAATATACATAGCTTAATTTGAATTATTGTGGATTGTTTTTTTCTTTACTCGGCTGCATTAATATAATATTTAATCTTATGCCATTAATAATCAAGAACAAGAAGAATCTAAAAAAAACCAAAATAATAATTATGAATAGATAGATAAAAATAATAGATAAATAATGAAATTATATTCATGTACTCGTAAGGAGCATCTGGTAGCAATCAGTACTATATCTATTTCTGTATTTTCATCAGAGACATGTTGCGGGCACGAAGAAAACCCAAAAGTCCTTATGCCAGACAAAGAGCATAACAGACAGTGGAAGAAGCAAATCCAGGACCAGAAATTGAATTGCTTACCAGTGTGCCAGTGTTTTGGTTCTAAGCAAACCAAGTCAGTCTATTCAAGGTAATTTTATTGGGTCCGTAAATGCCAGAGTAGGAGATTCTGTAATTCCCTTAATAAGTATCTCGGCTAATTTGGACACACATGTACCTATATGTCTTAGCGAAAAATATTGATCAAACGAATTTGTTGATTTGGGTAAACTTAAACTTTTATACTTAGACCCATGTACATAACAAGTCCATCAATTGGCTTTTGAGAATGGGGAACTGAAATTCAAAACAAAAAGACATAATAATAATAATAATGATAATAATAATAATGATAATAATAATAATAACAATGATGATAACAATAAAATAATAAATCAAATTTTGCTGAATGGACAGATGCCTTTATAATAATAAAAAAGTTCCCTGATCAAAGACATAGCTTATTGAAATATATGAGCACAACACTGGGCGTTTTTATCTGGGACATGGAGTCCGAACTCTAGTGACGTCAAGGGATTAACACTCCATGCGCAGACAAAAATCCAGCAAAACGCAACCCTTGTCGGGTTTAACTCTCAAAATGATTCTTCAGATTTCTAACCATTGTTTCACTGAAGACGAAGCAGACGCCATAATTCCTTATATACTTAGGAAAAGTTTAATCAGTATACTCCTTGCCCACAAACGAAGCCATGTTCCAAGATTGACAGGCTTTGCTGAAAACATTTAGTGCCTTTATTTCATACCCAATTATTTCGAAGTCATTTTAGAGTAACACCGTAAATACTTGATGTCATTCTTCGTGAAATTCATGGTGACCTTCTTTCAGTCTATGGTGTTGGAACAGAACAAGTAGATCCAAATAAACAATTATAGTGAGGCCCATCGCAAATGACTAAGTTCAAATTACTGTAATCAAAATGCGTTGTTTGCAATTTTCGCATCAATCATTTATCGGGAAATATTTTTAACATGTAAATCAAAATCATATCATTAGAATATTCATTTTGTTTTCTTCTTATTTCTCAAATTTCATCTCATTTGGAGTAGAAATAAAGAAATTAGGGCAATTTGAAAATAGCTAAAATCATTAAAATATCTAACGATACCGCGGCAGTACAGCGAGATGTTTATTTTGCCTTATAATTGACGGCGCGCTTAGAATCGGCGAGCATATAAGCGGTATGTTCACTGGCCTTGTTCGGGGTCACGGTTGTATCAAATCCAGTGAAGTGAGGTTTTTCAGGTAGATGCGTCCATTACCTGTAAACAGCTGATCGCCGAAGAGAAAACGAAGAGCGATGCGGGCACACATAAGTTTTTTATATATATAATTTTCAGTTTTTAATTTATTTCTACCGGCCCATAATATGCGATAAGTATGTTTCCCCCGAATGATTTGATACCATTTTTATGAAAATATATGAAATGACTACAAATATTTGAAAATAAAAAGATAGCGTCTTCCTCTTTGCCAAAACAACGGTCCGCCATATTGTTTTCACGAGTCATTTGATTACATCGATATAGATAGTAAACAATCGTACATTATAAAGTTCTTATATAAGAGAACACATAACGAAAACAATGTCTATAGAAGTAATTATGATTATCTTATTTGTGAAAAATTACCCCGTAGCTATTATTTATTTCTCAAAAGTTTCATTTCATCATTCATGATGTAATTTAAAGAACAGCGTGGGCGCGTGGATTAATGCTTACCATGAACGATTTTTATATTCGAATTGATAATTATTGGTATTTACATTAATTAAATATATGACGATTTCATATAGTTTATTGTAATTTTGTAGCTCTATTAATACGATTTTACACGTGGCACTCGAAAACGTTCAGAACGCTATCCAAATATCCAATGAAATCCCATAAAGTGTATATGATATAATTTTGCACTTTGATACCCATTATGTTTACATTTAGTCATCACACTTAAATATTACATGTACGTGCAAAACTCGAAGCGATGAAAATTTAAATAGAACAAGACAAGAACAAATACATTCGATAATTGACAAACAGGTTATTCGTTTAGTTTTAAAAGGTTTTCAAATACTTATTGACAATTATTATAGCTTCAATAAAGTTTTCAAAATTTGATTGGGTGATCAATAATTATTATACATGTATCACAATTTGTACCTAGTGATTATGTACAAGGTCATGTACAAGAATTGAGTGTTATCTAGGTCCAACATAGTAGTAAAGAGTTATGGTTCGGACAAGGATTTCGACCAAGTGTGTACTGTGACCTTGACCTCGGAGAAATGATCTTGAGATTGATTGATTGATTTTTGTTTTACATCACACCACGAATATCTCACGTATATGGTGAAGGCATCTGCCTGATGCGGGGCATACAAATTTTGACCTTTGCAACGGACCCACCCGAAGCAGTGAGGGATCTTTAACGTGACATGCATACCACGACACGGGGCCTCGGTTTTTACTGTCTCATCCGAAAGACAGGACACCGGCATGACCAGAGCGGGACTCGAACCCCGGCCTCCCGATCAGGGGTCAGACGCGATACCACTAGGCTACGCCGGCTTATGATTTTGAGTCAAGGTGATGACACACCCTTGGATCATGGACAACAATTGTGTGAAATATTATCCTGGATAATATTCCAACTTGACAGTAAAAGGTTACGGCCCGGACAAGGATTTTGGCTATGTATGCACTGTGAACTTGACCTTGAAAAAATGACCTTGGATCAAGTTCATGACATACCCTTGAGTCATGGACAACGATTATGTGAAATATTATCCTGGATAATAATCCAACTTGGCAGTAAAATATTATGGCCCAGACAAGGATTTGGGCTATGTATGCACTGTGACCTTGACCTTAAAGATATAACTTTGGATCAAGGTCATAACACACCCTTGGGTGATGTACAATAATTGTATGAAGTATTATGCAGATCCGTCAAAGGGACAAGAAGATGTCATGGACAAATGTGAACTGACGGACAGACACACAGACAGGGTGATTCCTATATATCCCCAAACTTTGTTTGCGGGGGTTATAATAATGATAGGTTCAAATCGCCTTCGTGCTTCCATAATTTGATATCTGCTGAACATACACTTATTCAATGTTGTCATTTGAAATTTATGTAATAACAACATTGCTGATGCTGATTTGCAATACCAGAAATACATGCTCAGCATATAATTTAATTTTGTACTGGTTATTTACATGCGTCGATGCTTACTGTGTGGTATACAAAGTCACATAGACATTATAAGCAAGTAATGCCTGGTAATTTGATACTTTAACACTTAAAATGACATCATAGACGAGGCATAATTTTCGTCTCATAGCTAGGCGCATCTGCCATGTATGTCAAAAAAATATATATTTAAAGACTGCAAACATTGAATGATTGTAGATCAAAACATTATTGAAAATGACACAATAATACAAACCTCTAAACAATATATAATAACAGTGACATTACATGTATAAAATCTATAACATATTTCATAACCAACATGAATATTAGCCTAAAATCACCTGTCATGATGTTGAGGTCAGTAATAAATAACTGGTAAAATTGTAGATCATGATAATAGTTCAATAATAAATATACATTTAGTGTACCGTACACGCATTTTGACATTTTATGTATTTTCAGTGATGCTCAAGACCAAAACTGTGAGCCTTGACAATCCAAAGTCTGAATATTTGAAGAGCAAACAATTTCCAAATTTTCCTAAAAATAAAAGGCCAAGAACCTATCAAAGGGCAGAGTGTTGCAAGAGGGATATTCACTTTTATAATTTATGGAATACACTAACATGATATCTTAAGTAAAAAAACGAAGAAGAACCGAAGGGTTAACCATACATGTACATCATAGTCCATGGAATAAAGGGGACAATATCGTGTATAACGTCATATTCGGACAAATGCGAACTCCAATAAAATCGAGGTGATACGAAGTGAGAATCACTCCATTTTAATAAAATGAAAACTTTATTAAAATGGCGTAAGAGCAGTATCAAATTTGAAAAAACAAAATCTACGGATCTGTAACTCAAAAAAAAAAAACCCCAAAAAACGGATAAACAATTTATACTTAAGAGGGAATTTTTGTCATGAAACCCTCACTAAGGTAGCCCAAGCATATAGGATTGGGATATAAATGAAATGTGAAAAAGAGGAGGATTATCAGTAATACACACCGGACCCATTATGAAATCGTATTTACAGTGGTAAGTTAACCGAACAGCAGTCGAATAAAGTAAACAAATTAGATAGGATTGAATAATTACATCAGCAGAAACCTAAATAAAATGAATGCGAGTTTATACAGTACTATATTACGCTAAACTAATACCGAATGTACGCTACATCTTAAAAAAGCATACCCCCCCCCCCCACCCCAAAAAAAATCCAAACCGCATGCAAATGATTTCGGTACCACTAAGGTGGCTTTTAAATGCGACCGAAACATTTGCTATAACCCTGGGCATATGAAAACGGATTAGGCTTTAAAACAAAACGAGGATTTATGCAAATGTAAAATGTGAAAATTTTCAAAAATGACATTAGCCTGATAAGGCACATAAAACAACTTTTTGATGTAATAAAAGACGCGTACAATAAGGGGAAATGGTAAAATGATATATATATATATATGTATATGCCTCAAGTCCATGGGTGTATCAACAGGAATATCAAAAGAGATCAGACAGGTATATAAACACGATAAAATTTCACGAAAACCAAACCCATTTCTTTCTCAATTAATTTATGTGTTTCTCATAATGAATCTGTTATTGCCAGAGACATAGACTACTTTCACAAACTGGAAACTTCTTCTCGACCCAAAGTAATATACTGGTGTAATCTACCTGTCTGAGGAGCCTGGATGTAAACGACTGCCATCCACCATTGGAGACAATATAGCCATAATATCGCAATGTTTTAAAGAATCGATCAAAGAATAAATCTCAGATAAGACGATTAAGTAATGAAAATATGATCTGATGCTTGAAATACTTGATACACTGTAATTTTTATAACAAATGACTTCCCATAATAAGACGCCATTTCCACGGCGTGGGGTATACAAACAGGCACTCGACAGCGTCATTATCACAACATTTTGTACCGACTTAATGTAATTCACTCGACAATGCTTTGTTTGCAGGGTTATAAATATCTAATAAAACGATTTGTGTATTTTTCTTATTGATCAGCTTGTAAATATTGCATCACACACCTAGTAAATGGGTTCATCGGTGACATTTCGTTTTTGTGGAACGGAGTCGCTGCCATTGACCTCGTGCATATAGGTGTAAAAACAACACCGAATTAGTTAATAACTTAGTACAGTCTCATGCTTATTTGGTATGTAGGTTATTGGTATTTGCTTTTTCGTCATTATAAGTATGATATGCGGTATATGAATGAATGTTTATAATCTTTAATCCATACGAGTTACTATTTCCAGTTTTGATAAGGAAAGTGATGTCCTTATATTTTGTACCTTTTTATATTATTTCTGAAGAGAAATTTTATAATCTAATTAAAAAAAAACAACAAAAAACAGAACAAAGACAAACAAACAAAATGTCAAACGCATCTTAACAGTTAAGTTTCTTACCTTTTGATTTGATCTGATCAAATTGGAGATCATTGTCCAATTGTGCATCATGTTTCCGAAAGAAGTGGCTAGTTCCCAGTCTCTAAAAGCAGTCTATGTCTCTGGTTATTGCATTTCAGTGATCATGGTTCATGAGTTGTTTACTGTAGTGTCAGGTGTCACTATACCTGAACACTTTGAATTTTCACAAGGGGTTCGCCTAGCCTTTGGCTTGCGGCATTTCCAATGTAAACATGGGTAGCGTGTATAAATACACAACTCTGTTCAAGTGAACTCTAATTTATTTGAATATTAAAATCAAATGGCCAACATACATCAGATATAGTGCACATATCATTAACATATTTATAATACTAATAGAAACCGGATGGATGAATCTCGGAGGAATTGGAGGTTCTTGGAGGAAAACTCCAAGACATGTTTTAATTTACTTAAATGATTGATGAAATATTATAAATAGCTATAATCACTAATTTCAACATCACTTTCATTCATTACTTCACAAATATTCTTCTCTTTCTCTAAATATAAGAGATTTTAAATAACTTGAAGGGTCACCTCCAAGAAAATTTGGAGTATTGACTTAAACACTATTGTTTTTTACTTCAACACTTGGAGTAAAACACTTTACGCTGAATAAGATTAATATTTTCACAAGTTTTCTTACTTTTTCTTCAGTCATTTCTATTTTCTTCTCTTTTCTATTTCTTATCTTTATTTTCTCTTAACGGAGTTTTCTGCCAAATGCGCTTCGCCGAATAATGACGACGATCCGCTTTATATACCTAGCACAGCCAAAGGTCAACCAATCAAATTGCAGGATTTTATTCACTGCGAAGATGGCTGATAAAGTGCATGAACGCCAAGATACGAACATTTCTCAGTTCTTACGGGAATATATCAGTGTAATGATGCTAGATAGTAAAATTAACTTAGCGATCAGAACAATTACATCGTAAAGAATATGTGGAAAACTCATTTCGATAACGGAGGGGTTTCAAACATGAATAAAAGGTGAGAAACATCCATCGGCTAAAATTGGCATTCATCCAGTATAAACAATGCACATATGAAACGATGGTACAGAAATCAGAAAATACATTAAAATGCGATGATAAAAACGCTACATGAGTATCATATTAGATATATTACTTATAGATATTTCATGTAAAATAACTGTCAATACTTGCGTTCACAATTCCACAGAATAATAGATCGACTCTATCATCCATGTACAGTACAGTTAAACATTGATATAACGATAAATGAATAGTAATATATACAGTCATTCAGTGCTATCGATAGATCTCTAAATGCATATCATCGCTGAAAACAAATAAGTTATCAGACATAATATAGAAATTTTTGAAGACTGGCATTGCATTACCCTCACTTTTAACTAATATACGAGCTCGTCTACATGAAGTTGTTGAGCATATATATACCCCCCCCCCCACCCCCCACCCCCCGAAATTAGATTTCAGTTAAACAAGGTTTCGTTCAAGAGATTTTCATGATTCGCAGATTACTGTCAAAGGTATCCGTAAGTATCCTAAGTAAAAAACTAAGAACCGAAGGGTAAAACATATTTCATAGTCCACGGAATAAAAGGCAATATTGTGTATAGTGTCATATTCAGACAAATGCGAACCCAATACGTAGGGCCTTCATATTTAGCATGTGTGCCTGTAGACATGTAAAACCATGACAATATGTCACAGATCACTGCACCCTTACTGATAGAACCCCCAAAGCGGGGGTACCACAATTCTCTGAATTTGCTTGTTTGAATGTCAATTGAATAAACCCCCCCTCACTTTTCGCCTGCACTCCAAAATAGTGCTATCATCAGAGAAAATGCGGCAGAAATCGAACTCGAATGTTGTTTTGTTAGTATTATGAAAACAAATAAATGATCATACGTAAAATAAATTGTTTCACTTTTAAATGTGAAATTCAATTTTTTTCGAGTTATTTCTAACCCGTTCTATGAGGTATCTTGCAACAAATAGAAACTATAAGGTAAGCCACATTTATCATAGTGACGTCAGATTTGCCGCCCTTCATGATCACTGCACCTCGTACGTATACCATTCTAGCAAGGTAAAGCCCTTTACGCGAAAACGGTAATGACTACACAAAAAATTATAGGACATTGGTTTATTATGATTAATACAGTCTAAAGACGCTTCAGAGGCCACCTATTTACTTCTTGTTTTTCCAAAATCTTCTGGGGTTCAAACTCGATCAAAGATGTAAACAGCGCGCAAAGGAAACACGATGCATCCGGATTACTTGGCACGATGGCATCCTCTTCTTCTTTCTTGAAATTGTCAAAAAAGCATTGTGTTTTTGGGGGGGCTTTATTTTTGTTTTTACAAATTTGCATATTATTATGCAATGATAATATGAGACTGGACCTACCTTTTCGGTCTGAACCCCACCTATCGAGATGGAATTTCAACAATAAGAGAATGTTTTTTTTATGATCATTTAAGGAGGAAGATGGGTAGAACGATACTGTGAGCTTGGGAATAACTAGCGTAAATAGGTGTAGCGAAACGACGACGCAATAGAAGTGCGATGAAAATGTTGTGATATATATCTTCAAACCATTGTCATTATACAAACGCCATCCAAATCAATGATATGATGGCGGGATATTATATGAGAAAAAAGGTAGGGGTGATTCTACTCTGGTGAGAAACCCTACCCTAGAACTTGTGGTAGATAAAAATTAAATCTCCCCTCCCCGCAAAAAAATACCACACCATAGGTCTTCGTTCGACAAAAATCTAATTAGGAATAACTTTTCCTCCTGGGGTAAAGAGTATCCTAGAGTAGCCTTTCCGGGAGAAATTCTACTCTAGAGTAAAGTTTTCTGGTAGAAAAACTATCCCGGGAGAAAGTCTTCTCTTTGACAGGGATATAATTGACAAGGCATTAAACCTGTAAACGATGACATAAAAATGAAGGAGTAAAAGTACATGCCCTATTTGCCTGGGTGCATGCGCTCTAAAATTATTGATATTAGAACTGATAGTTTTACAATTTATCTGTATATATTTAAACAAAAACTTAAACTATTAACCCAGTCTATTAAAAACAAAATGACTGATGTCTTTATACTTGCTGACAAAAAACAACCCTTTGCCAAGACAACCCTCTTCTTGAACATCGCAATTACACCAAAATCCATACATATCACGTTTTATATCGAACTCCTGTCAGTGTTTTACAATTTCGCTTTCAAAAACAATACATTTCCTCTCTAACAGTAATTAAAAAGGAAAGTAAAAATACTGTGTTGTACTGTGTTCTGTTTTGTAACTTTGTGACAGTGGATTCATGCTTCGATTTCAAAAATCAAAATGTTCCTATCATACTGATATGTTTAATGATATTGATTGATTGTTTTTTGTTTTACGTCACTTCACGTGTATGGCGACGGCATCTGACTGATGTGTTGCATACAAATTAAGATCTTTGAAACGGACCAATCCGAAGCAGTGAGGGATCTTTAACGTGCCACACCTACCGTCACACGGTACCTCGTTTTTTACTGTCTCACCCAAAAGACAGAACACCGGTGTGCCCAGGGCGGGAGTCGAACCCGGGACCTCTCGATCACCAGCCGAGCAGCTTATCCACTATGCCACAGCGGCTTGTTTAATGAGACATCTAGATATGTAGATAATATATTGCCGCTGTCTGACCCGTATTAAAAGCAAACACTGAAAACAGTTAGGGTTACGGGGTTCGGTTGTATTTATTTTAATTGTGTTTAATCATTTATCTAAATTCGAAAAATTGACATTTTAGCTATATGTCCAATTGAATCCCTCATGCCCATTTATACGGTGGTCTAATCCACAAACAAAAACTTCTGCTAATTTCGTCTCAGCTTAGGGAAGTTTGATACCTGCTCGAGACTTGCGACCAAAATTAAGAGTAAATCATAAAAAGATAAAAGATCATATCTGTTAACTTTCTGTTCCAAATTGGGCTCCAGGTTTATTGTGAGCAAGAATAACACATTAATATTCCTTAACTCTACAGGCTTAACTAGTTGTGTTAATCCTGACTATTGCATCACGGTCCTATATAAGTTTCTGAATTACTTGAAAGTCAAATGGGAAATTAGCTCTTTAAATATTTTGGATGTCCTGAGTCTTGTACTTCAGTGCCAAAAAAAAAAAAAAAAAATTATCACATGCGCATCTGGCGCAATAAATCAAATCTGATATTTAACGTTCTTATATATTTGATACTCTTTCACATGATTAAGTTAGTGATGCAAGTAAGATTTTGCGAAATTTGAAAACTAAAGGATATACAGACATAATCTACATGTGTATCTAATGACATCTTTCATAATTTCTTTAAGACTATTTATACTAATATTATCTTCAGACTCGCTTTTGGAAGTAAGATGTCTTTTCAGTGATGCAAAAGATCTGAACTGCGCCAGTGCAAAATGTGTTAAGTAACTCAGTATCAGAGTGACCTAATTGTAAGATAAAGAATAGCATCTTATATCTAGATGGAAAGAGAATACAATTAGATTCTCAGTTCATAGTTGTTATAGAATAGTAGTAAGTTCTGTTACCGAGACTACATAGTAGAGTACGGATGATGATTGACGGACTAGTAGTAAGTGCTTTTGTGGACACTATACAATAGAATACGGATGACGGTTGACCTGTTAGTAGTTACTTCTGTTGTGGCGACTGTATAGTAGAGTGCAGATGGTAGTTGACCGCTTAGAGGTAAACTCTTAATGGTAGAGTACGGATGATGATTGGAAGGTCAGTTGATTAGTGCTTAACGTCTCTTTCAACAGTTTGTACCGTTCATGAAAATGAATTTATAAGCCTGTCATACATCCCATAAAACGTAGGTATTCATGATTTATTACCTGTAAATAATTGTTTGAAATACATTTAATATATTCGTTCTTTTTCTAAATGTTCATTTATGCTTCTGTTATATGTGACTTGAATCTTGATAAAAAATGAACATATCACCTCTATTAATTAATGAAACAAACATCATATGAAAAAAATATCATATGAAATAAATATCATATGAAGTTTTCTATGCTAATTTTTCAAAAAACATTTTTAAATATTTTATCATCTGTTAGTTATTGAAATCCACTATGCAGCACTCAAATAAAGTTTTAAGCAATCGTTTACTTTGATTAGTTTTAATTCTAACTATATGCTATTTCAACGTGACTACATTCTAGATATTTTGCAATCAATTATATAGAAGAGTGATTGTATGCTTATATTGTCTAATCTAGACGACATGCAATGTCTGACGCAATGTTGTCTGTAGACCAGAGACATCTCTGGCGGTTATCACAACAAATATTTCTTTTGTTGTCTCTATATCCAAGGCCACTGAGGGGTGGGTGGTCTGCATGTACCTAATGATATCACTTTGTCCCTCTGATGATCCTACACTCACTGTAAACTCGTATGATACATCACTGTTGAACACACCATCCCAATTCAGATGAAACCTTTTGCTGTCGGAATGCAGAACGATCGGTTTACCTAATAAATAGAAAAAATATATCATAATAATATTGCATAAATTCTCTCTCCGTGGAAATATTTAAACGTTGTGAGCCTTTTTTGTCATAATTTGTGAATTCATTTTCAACTGATTAAACCTTTTATCAAGAATTTAGACGAGTAGTGTTATGACCTTCTTATAATTTGGACACGACAGGACATTAAATTATTAGCTGCTGACATTGTCAACGATAATTATAATGTTAAAGTAGGATACTTGATACCTAGCATTCAAGCGATCCAGTCGTTTGGGATTATACTGGTTTTGTTTTAAAACATTGAACACATGGTACACTACCTTTCACCTTCTAAGTTTCTGACATTAACATTGATCCAATAATAAACATAAACACTTTTGTTATTAAAATAAAGTTTTGCATACATGATTTCTGAAGTCATCGTAGTGATACAAACATACTAGTTTTAATAATAGTAATAATTTTTTTTATTAAACTGGAAGCATAGGAATTCTTAAATGTCAGTTAACTCATGAACTAATTGGTATGATTTTGATGTTACGTCCGCGCGAAACCCCTTAACATTTACATTCGAAACGTTATAGAATGTTACCTCCTTTTTCATTCTTTTGGTTACTAGATAAACTTTAATGCAGTAAACTGTTTATTAAAAATCTAAAGCAAAAGTGTACTGAAATCTTGTACCTACCACTCAGTTTGGGCTTCTTGAATTTCAATGCTATCGATGTATTGAAGACCTTGCTGTCGATTCTTCCTTTGTTTTGTGCCTTTATTTCGGTAGCAAGTACTTGTCCTTCTTTCACTTGTACTGATTGCAATGACATGAATGTGCGATTTCTTGGGCGGGTCCAGTTAGATATACCACTATGGTCAGAACGAAAACGACATTGATAGCCTAATATTCCAGACTGATCATCGAACCCATCCCAATACAGTGTCATGTTGATTAGATCGGAGTCTACTGGCAGAACTAGGAAAGGTCCAAGTGGTCCAATGTACTCCGCGTAGACATTGTCGATAGTTGGCTTAGTATATGAAACTACAACGTCAAACATATAATGTGTTGTGGACAGTCTGATTCTATTGGTACATTTCACCATGGCATGGACTCGTTCTCCGTGAGGAATAGATATATACTCTGACTCATAATGTGAAATGTTATCTGTCATTGTCCAGTGGACAATGTCATCTGCTCCAAAGACAGATCCTAGAATATACAAAATGAGACCAAACATAGATTTTAATTATAATGCATGCATATTACTGATTCTATCCCGTTATAATTTTAATGAGATAAAGAATAAATCTGCACTGTTAAAGCAAAATGAAATTTCTAAGAAAAATTACGAAATTCTTATTTCATTTTATAATCAGTTTACGCATATACATTTTTGACTTTAAATAATTATCATGTTCATTGGATACAAGCTTTAATATGCTTTACCTAAAGCAATTTTACAACTTCGCACACTGCTTTCCTGGTCTTGGACGTTCCAATAAACCATTGCTTTTGTGGCTGTGCCATTCAGTGTTGTCTTCCTCAAGTACTCTAAACTTATCTGACCATTGGAAAAGACAGGACCTGTGTGATCTATCATAAGACTGTCAGAATAAGCGTACGTTTGAAGGCCGACATTGTTCTCTACCATTGCGGTTACGAAAACCTCTGCTCTATGAGGGATATCAATTTGATAAAATACATGTCTCGTCAAACCTGCTGCAGACATTGGTTGAATTTGATTGCCCCCTTTACTAGTTCCAATTGCAACACTTATGTTACTTATACCACTTTCTGCATCTACCATCAGAATGAGAACTCCGATCATTTCTGGTGACATTTGTTCCACTTCAATTCCTTGTGTGGGGTTATGTTGCAAATCGCTTTTGTAATTAACGATATTAATTCGAATATGGTTATCGTAAGCAACGTTGCTAAACATAAACTTCATGTCAGTCATTCCATTGCAAGGCGAAATGAACTTATAATCACCCACTGCTGTACCAGAATCGTCGGACGGTAGTAGGACCGATATTCTAAATCCCTCGATGTCGAATTCGACACTTGCATCACTGGTCTGATTAAGGACTGAGAACTTGATGTCATAAAATTCATTTATTATAAGTAAACTCGATCCTTTGATCATCACACTGTTCTCTGAAGGGACTATATTTGTGGCAGTAAAGTTTATGGACCCATTATGTGATGATTGATAAACACTCGGGGGTGTACCATCAATCAATACACCTTTTGAAATGCTGATGTTGCTTTGTAATCCAGCCGCATCTTCTGCTTTAACTAGCATGCAGTACATATGGTTGTGTTTCAAATACATGTTCCTAAAGGTATGTGCAGTGTTTAGGCCAACATTAGTGAATGTGATAAAATTCAAGTCGGGTTGCTCATTGTCACAACTTACAACAGCAACATAGTAAAACTTAATAAAGGAATGTTTGTCCTGAAACCCATACCAAGACGCGCTGACACTTTCTTTCTGATTTTGGACATGGTGATTTCTATAGTACTTTGAATTGAAAACGGTGCCAGAGTTGGGATTTTCAAAATCTACGACAAAGCCGTCAGAGAAGGCAAGGGATGAGAGACTAACGTGGTTATTGGCTCTTACTGTGATGTAATATTTTGTTCCTGGATAAAGGGATAAGTTTGTCCACGTTTTATTCAGATTTAATCCCACATCATGCATTGCCACCACGTCGTCACCTGAAAATGATTAGATCAATCTAAACCAGAATCATACCTATAGTGTGTAGTATATACAATCGTATGTTTACAATGTTCACAATATTAATGTCAATGAAAATAATGTAGAATTTAAAGGCAATCGGTATATTCGAACATGTCAGAGTTAGAATCAAAATGAAAAGTCTATCAACGAGTCACATCGCATTCACATATAATATACATGTACACACGTATAAGTTCACTCACCCAAGAAAGTACATGTAAGTTTAAGTGATACTAAAACTTTTATATAGTAGAGTAAATGATAAAACGTACCATCCTGCATAGTTCCCACTGACACCTCATAATTCTGAATACCAGATTGTTGATCGCTGAATACACCCTTCCAACATGCTGTTAAGGAGTGTGGATCCCTGCTGAACTCCATATCGCTGATGCAGTTTATATTTGAATCTTTAATGGACTGCCCTTTCCTAATAGAGGGTGGGGTTCGGTCTATCAGAATTGGTTTCGAGGAGTGGTCAAAAAATTCATTGGCGGATGTCCAAACTCGTACATAGAAAATGTACGCTGCAGCATGTTTTAGGGGATTTTGACGACTTACACAATGCGTCACGTTTGTGAGTAGTCCATTGTCATACCATATTGGTTCGGCTAATTTATCGAAAACACCGTCCCCGACAGAATATCCTTGTAACCCTATACTCCATTCATATCTGAGAACGTTTTGAGTTTTATTCCACTTTGCTACAAAACATGACCCGGAAGACGTCAAAATGAGAGCATTATAAGGGAAGGAGTGTTCGAAAATAATGTCAATGGCTCCAGTGGAACTGTTTTTGCAGTCTACTGTTTGAGCTGGATCACATTTCTGTCCAAATACAGCACATGTGCATTCATTGTTACAGTAGTGAATAACACAAGAATGTTTTTCAATGAACAAGTTGCCATGGTTTCCCTCAGGAGAAATTTCTTGAGCTTCAACCGTCGTTTTCACATGTGAACTTTTCAAACCTACATTATTGACTGCCCATATTCCTAGTATTATTTTGTCGCCATGCCTAACATTCCTCTTTAATAACAAAACTGTCGATTGTTCTTTTGCTAACGTTTCCGCTTCTATTTCCACAATCTTGCCTGTATATTCATATCCACTGTACGATGCACCAACAGTCAAGTAATATGTTTTAATACCAGATTCAACATCTTTGAAACCATACCATGTAACGTTTATTGTGCATGACGATGTATTGCAGTCCCATTTCAATGGCGGTTTAAAGCCCCCAACATGAGGCGCCGTTGAGTCAATCAGAAGCCGACCACTATCTGCTGATGTACATAGTCCTGCTGCATTACAGACACTGACAGTAGCAGAGTATGTATCGCCACTCAATAACCACTCTTCAGCATCTAGTATTAGACGAGAATTCTGTATACTGCCCAGGTAAGAATGTTGAACAGGTACGTGGCCGCCATCATGAGTGTAATATTGAATTGTTTGTGACGTTATTGGACTTCCGTCGTCTGTAAAATTCCATCTTATGCATAGGAACGATGGATCAAACTGGTATTGAATCTCATTATCGCTAATGCAGTTTGTGAAGACAGGAGCTTCTTGAAGGACTGGAGGAGTATTGTCTACAATGAACATATCCGAAGTTGCGATAGACGATAATCCAACGTGGTTAAAAGCCTTAACAGTGAGGTACAGAGGTTCTCCGACAGGTAAAAGAAGTTCATTGATAATTATTTTGTCTGATAAGAGAACATTACGCCAAGGGACAATATCGCATAATTTTGTTGTTCCTAGACATACTTGAAAATTTCTTATATTGGACTGCGGATCTTGAAATCCTATCCATTCGGCGTGGACGGATGATCTATACGAAATAAAGAAGTGCAATGACATAATAGCAAAAGGCTCTAAGGGAACCCATACATATACTGATTTATGAAGTGTTCAGGTGTTAATTAAACCTTTATGAGAAGAAGTCGATAAAATGTTCCAGAAAATTTCAATACAAAGATTAAGAAGTTACGATACTTGTAAATGTAGCAGATGTGGGTGCAATTTCCATAAAATATATCTAAATCAGAATCACCTTGTTGGAATATATTTTGAATGATGTCCCTGTTTGCCTACACGGACAATACCGGCTATTGGTGGAGATGCATCAAGGATAATTCCATTTGATGAACGTAATGTACACATGCCCGCAGCATTGCAGGCTTCCACTAAGGCAAAGTATTTCATTCCTTCTGAAAATTTGGCATGCCATGTCCAACCTAAAATATTGAAGAGAATAACTTTTGCAGAGAAAACCAAGCTGTGTGACAAAGTAGATTTATACCGTCGACAAAAATGTTTAATGACACTATGATAGTTTACGGAGAGTTAAATCAAATTAAATGCATAATCATTTAAACTAGCAATAGGAAAGACATCAACATCAATACGTATGATAATAACAATAGTATTATGGTCATATGCTTGTGGTATCTCTAAACTCACTCGACTGCAAGTCAACATTATGGAGAGCAAATACATCATCTGTCATAGGAGTTATTCCAAGGCCAGCTCTGTAGAATGATATACTGCTCTCCGGATCCGTAAAACCTGTCCAATGAATCGCTATGGAAGTCGTATTTATTTGGTAGTCAATGTCGTGCTGAAACAAAGAGGGAAAAAGATCAAATCAGTGAAAATTTATATAAGTGAAGTAGATTTTTTAAGTGTTGAGGTTGGAAGTTAGACCATTACATCAGACTCCATTGTTTTTTTATCCTAAACTTCAATTGCATCATTTGAAGTTCAACGTAAAGGACGTATCTGAATTTTCCATCAACAAAATGGAATAAATATGATAAAACATCAGTGTGGGGCAGAGTACTTTTGCTATGGTAAATTTTGATTGTAAATGATATTCTATTTCAACGACTCTAAAGGAAATTTAAATGTGTATTATTAAATCATTCGTTCAAATCTTTTCAAGAGAAAAGTGGAACTATGTCTGAAAAATACCTATGCAGTCTTAAAGCTGTATAACTTATGTTCGCATATTATAAGCAAATTTATTCTACATTGTTCTGATTATATATATAAGCCTAAAACATATTTGAAAAAGGCCCTTACAAAGTTGTGATCAAATTCATCGTATTAAGTAAGATACGGCTGTGTAAAATGCGATGTTTGTAAACAGAATGTTTGTAATTAAGTTATCACGTGATCTAATTCAGAAGCCGCATCATGGAGGGCGAGGTAAATAAACTTGACGAGTAACTTTAAAAATCTGCATTCAAGTCTGCTAAAGTTAGTATTTACTGAACTTGTTTTCTTTTGGAGTCTCCCTTCATTGTATTTGTTTTGATTAAACTTCGCATGCGCGAAAACATGTCATGGTTGTATTTATTGAATACCCTTTTTATTTACGAAGTATTTTCTTTTTATTTTGATATCTCCAAAGGTTTGAAGCAACAAAAATGTTATTAACGCAAAGTTAGTAACTTCAGTCATACGACAAAAATACAGTTTTTGCTTTACATGCCCTAATTTTTGAAAGTATACCGAATTGTAGGGTATAGAACTTTAAATTCCATACTATAAAATGTACAAAATAACCCCTTTAAAATGAGTTTGTATGGTTTGTACTACTTTTTATAAAGATCTAGCATATACATTCCGTCCTACATCGTAGCTGCATGACCTTACCCTTCTATCAGGGGCCAGTTGTTCGAAATTTTAACCATTGGTTAAGCTAACCAATGGTTATATTTCATCAGACTATATCCTAGAAATGGTAAGACTTTACTTCATAGTCTGTGTTTTGATTAGTAGCATACAAAACAAGATCTGTAATGGTATTTAGATTTTTATACAGAAATTTTATAAATTAAATTAATTGTCTCTCAAACTTTAACCACTGGTTAGTTTAACCAGCAGTTAAAGTTTCGAACAACTGGCCCCAGATGTCTAGATTCTCAAATGTAATAAATCTCTCTCTGGCCGACCCAATCTTTACTATACCTTGGCTTTACTTAACCAGCTGTATTCCGAACAGAATCGATTAAGATGCATACATGTCATCCAGTCCTCCATATGCAATGAGATTTCTCAATATACCTATATGTAACATATATCAAATGGCTTTACAAATGCATTAGAAATTAAAATGTAACTTCTCTAATTCACTCACATTTAAATATCTCAGTCCGTCCCGGACTACGCCACCTTGTGGAGGCGATGCATCTATGATGAATTCCTCTGAGCAAACATACGTTGATAGGCCGGCTCTGTTGGTGACCTAAAGAAAGAAAAACATATTATACATCCACTGTATCAAAGATATACATTTGCCTATTATTCCGTTTATGATACAAATAGCTTACCATTAATGTGGCATAAAATTTGTGTCCTCCTTTATAAATAGTAGACAGATGAATTTCGAGTGAAGTACCATTCACTTCATGGTATCGGTACGCATCCTCAGCATATGGTGTGGTGCCTATAGCCAATTCAAATCTGTCTATACCGCTTTCCTCATCGTAAAATCCCATCCAATGAATCACAAATATTTCTCCTCCAACATAATACTGATGTCTTCTAAAGTGTCCAACAGTTATCATGCCCCTCGAAGGCGGAGTTTGATCTACAATAACACCATCCGAGACAGCTTCTACTGTGTGGTTTGCCATGTCGTACGCTGTTAAAGAAGGAAAATAAAACAATTTTCTAATTAAAGATAGTATTAGATATCATATTGTCAATGAAAGAATAAACGGACATAATATTGCTCTTTACCTCTAACAGTAGCAAAATACAACAATCCAGACACCAAACTTAAATTACTGAAGGCATATGTTGTAGCTAATCCAGTATCGGTGAAAGAAATGACATCATGTCCCTTTGGGTATGTTCCTGAAATATTATTTTACAAATGTGAGAATGAAAGTTCTGTATTTTATCTATAATATATATATTTTTAAAATATGCATTAAATCAAATAGTATTAAGTAAGTAGATAATCAATTGTCATGGCAGCAACAACAACGACGTAAAATTCTACCTATAGTGAGTTGATATTTGGAAATCCTGTTCCTTTTAAAGTCGTTGAATGAACCTTGCTCCTCGTCTTGAAAGCCTTCCCAGTAAACAAACAATTCGCTGCCATCAGACTGGAAATCATTGTTTGACCCAATGATCACTGTACCTGCCAGTGGCTCTTCATTATCTATCTTAAAACCATCACTACACACACCTTGGGGATAGCTCTCATTTGTTGGCACGTTAACTGATGCGCATATGAAGTATACAACTCCGTTTAAGTAATTTATATTAAAATGAACACTTGATTCTCTAGTTTGCTTGCTGATTTCACATGCAACATCAGTATGACATACTCCTGTCGGCATGCGTCGTTCTGTCATTAAAAACCACGTCACTATATCATCTTGTGTTGGTAATAACATTCCCTGTAACACTGTGTTTGATGTTGCAAAGTCCACATCGGATTGATCAAGTATTGTTAATTTATTAACTATACCTTCTGTTGAATAAATTAAATTCTGGTTTGTACGATGTTTATTAATGTCGAATACATAGAAAGTGTCTAGGAAATTAAAGTTTGATTCGATGACGATTTTAGAACATATTTGCTCTGACAGTGTTGAACGGCAGAAACCTTTCAGACAAAAGTAAATATCTTGATAAGGCTTAACTGATTCTCTAAAATGTTCAGTAACCTGAAAAACAATAAATATAATTGATTGATTATGGTGTCACGTCATTTCACAACTGCTTCACATATACTGTAGTTGCATCTATTCGATGCAATGCATAGAATTGTCATCGTTGTAAAAGCTCGTTCGAAGCAATGAGAGTGATCTTTTTACGCAACGCTAACCATGGCAATGGTTATCTGAAAGACGGGAAAACGGTGTTTCCACGGTGGGAGTCGAACCAAGGACCTCTCTGAAAGGAGTCGAGCACCTCATCCCGAGAAATAAACCCGTTATAATAATAAATACACTGATACTGAATTTTAATATGAAATAAATACAATGTGTTACTTTTGTTTAAAATATTATTTGTATTTTTGTTTACCTTTGTTTCTGTCAAATTATCATTTTCCAGAATTTTTGGTCCATGATAAGGAACACTACCTCTTTCATCTTTATACATGCCATATTGGTAAAAAATAATGTCATCATCTTTTTCCTCACAAACAAAGGGATCCCATGTGGCAAACAAAACAGAGCTGCCGTTTTGAAAGAGAGTCACCTCACTATGAAGCAAACCAACTTTTGGCTTTGCTTGCACAATTTTGAATCCATCGGAGTATACTTTTGGGCCACATATTTGTCCAAAACAAGCCATAACATAGTCTCTATAAAAACCTTTTTCAAAGTCGTGATTTACTAAAACAAATGCTGTATGTTTAGTTTTCCTTTCGACGATTGTTATATATTTCTGTGATCTTCGTTTTTGTATTCCGTAAACGTAGTGTGATATCATGCTACTGTAAAATGAATTGACAGTCCAATGAATGTAAACTTCATTTCGTGACGTAGTGAAATCTATGTCATCAATGCAGCCATTCAGTTCAAATGTTAGGTTATTTACGCCCGATATGAGTTCAAATTGTGGATGATTTGAGTGAGCGATGAATGATATAGAATTGGATTTTGTTTCCAGAATAGTGACATCAGTCGAGGTAAATGTAACATTTGGACTCCATAGAAGGGATAAAGCATTTACATTAATGGTGTATGGTCTTCCAATGTGTAAAGATTTTGAGAACACTATTTGGTCAGAATAACCAGTAGTGGTATCATACAACGTATTTTCGCTGCATTTCGGACCATCTTTGACACTCATTGACGACTGCAGATGGCTTGAATTCAAAACATAGAAACCATCTGAAGAGGAGTATGATGTTCCTCCCGAACAAGAAGCTTTCAGTGTAACAAAGTATCTTATGTTTAACTTAAGATCAATGTTCGTCTTACAGAATGTACTTCCTTCCTCAACATCTGTGTATTCAAATGGTATTACGTCGTCCGTTTCTTCCTGCGTTCCAAGACCATATTCAATCTTTATATGTTCATGATGGCGAAGTCCTAAAAACCGCACACAATAAGCCGTCTGGTTGAAGCTTGCGTCTGTGTCAAAGTTTTCTGATACTGAATTCGGATCAATGTCAATTACTTGAGCTTTACCAGGATTATATTTAGATGGAACTTTAAAATTTTCGCTACTAAATGAACAGAAATGTCCAGCTTTATTATACACATGAAGCTCAAATGCGAAGTCAAGACCTGCTTCTGAGTCTAAGTTCTGAACGAGCTGCAAGGGATATGAAATGCATTCTACACCAATTGCACCACAGGATTGACCATTATCTTCTAGTCTCCATTCAAAAAACGGTGTTGAATGATCTTTGTCCGAGTCTGAGATAAATTTAAGAGAAATAACAAAATGTAATTCAGAATATTTGCTTTAATGAATATATTGTTAATTTGAATGATTTGTACTATGCAAATTAGAATCGTGAATATTTTAAGTAAGTTGTGGTAAAAAGGTCCTTAATATTTTAGACTAAAGTAAATTTTTAATATCTTTACAAGATGTAAAGGTATCATTTCTGATTTTATTCAGATAATATGTGGTAGGGTTAAATTTGCTGTAGACGGTTGAATGTATGTGTTGGGGTAATTTGGTTTGAGAAAGGCAAATGAAGAAAGTAGAGAATCTAACAATTTTATAAACATTACATACCTGGGCACAGTAAGACGAATTGCTATTAGTCATGACATTATATGATAACTATTTATTATTTACTAAATAAGTGCGGATAAGTGTTCCCTGGTCCTTTTTATGAATCTGATTTCGTTAAATATCAATTTTACTTTCCTTTTGAAACCACTCAGATCGTTTGACATTCGAAACCTAATCATTCATACTCAAAGTTAAAGTAAAGGTGATGCTATTTTTGATGCAGTTACTTGGCAATTACTTATTTTGACAAGGTAAATCCTGTTTCTGATTTGTAATATTGTCGACTTTTTCGAAGTCCGTTTCCGAGACCAAAAACACACACATATGTTATTGACCTGTTCTCGGCCTAAATCTGTTCATCTATGATACAGATAGCAGTGGTCACTCTCTTTTACACGCATCCTAGGACAGAATCCGAATATAAGCCACAAGTGAAGCACTTAATAATTATTTTAAGTGCATCCAACATGTATAAACTATCTGAATCTAGTGATATGTGGGCTATTTACATTATATATTGTCTGAAATATGAGAGAAAATAAAAAGTTAAATTACTTACATATTCGAAAAAAGATTGAATTCATTTGCTCTTTTTGTTCAATTTCTTTGAATGTAGCGTTCGTCCAGGTAATAAGCACGTCTCCGTCTTTTATTGTGACAGGGATGGTTAAAGGACATATTGGTGGAGTTTCATCGATAATAACCGGTCCAATTGTAACAATATCAAACACACTGGCTTTGTTTTGGACCTTTATAAAAATGTAGAAAAATTGTCCATCTGAGAGACCAGTATGATGCTTGGAGTATTCATTGTACTTTCCAATTTCTCTATAGGATTCTATGTCTGGAGATGTCGTCATTGAGGCATCAGTTCCAAATCCAACTTCAACACTTCCGATTTGACTGAAATCGTTCGATATATTCCAATACATATGGATAGCATCATTTGGTAAGTAAATCAAAACGTTGTTAAGAAGTAACGGTAGATGGTAACAAAAGAAATCTGATTTGGAATTATCGTCACCCTTTATAACGATAGGTAGATGTTTCAGGAATTCGTTGTCATGATAACCTTGACAAACATTCATGCATCGTGGTGAAAGTTCAAGTTTAATTCTTCGTAAATTCTCATTGATCATCCATGGTTCCCCTTCTAAACATCCTACTCCCTCAGTGATCTTTGCACGACTGATAGTTATATTCTCAAGCAATGGTTTAGAGTCATCAAAATATATCCCATCACTACATACTGCTTCTGATGCATCCATGGCATTATTCAACGCTATGACAGAAACTAAAGATTTACTGTCATTGCTTATTGGTAAACGCAATGAATCTCCTGGTGTAACTGTTTCGAAAATCTCGTCCAAAATGTTATACGACAACAACTCTTCTCTAGTCAAACATTGTGGTCCTACTGCTACTTTGTATAGTTTTATTCCACTGTCATGGTCGATGAAGCCATGCCAATGTGCAATAAAGGAATCATCTCTAGTATAGTCGATGTCAGGCGCCCCTGGAGGTCCTTCGTTTACAACGCCAACTTCTGGCGGAGAATCATCAACAAGAATGTCCAAATGTTCTAATACGCTTAACATTGCTTCGTTAGTGACCTTCAAAGAAAATATATACCGCCTGTTGTGATTCCCGATATTGGTTTTATTTTTCACAAGAGCATTTAAATCGATTGTATAGTTGAAGAACTCACAGGAACCAATGCTTGAACAATAGCAGGGTGCATTTGGAGGACACGTTTCCTGCAAAATAGATGAAATTATCAATACAAAGTTAATATAGCCAGAGAAGACTTAGTTCATGCCCTATTATTTCTACAGACGGAGAATTTCGTATTGTATTGGTGAAAGTCATTGTCTATATTGACAAGTAAGAACAACGTCAACAATGCAAAAACACTTGTTTTTTTTCATTCACAAATGAAAGTTGGTATAAAATTTAAATACATAAAAATAATATTTAAGAAAAATTGAAAAGATTTAAAAGCAGTGGTTTAGTTTAGTTAGCAGAACTTCTGTAAAGAAAAGTATCTTGCTTCAATGTGAGTACGAGTAAAGTAATAAATGTAATTGACAAATATGCAAGAGTTATCTCCTTTTTCTGTATATCACACACTTTGAATTCAGTTCTTGGGAAACAAACATTTACTGGTTCCCAGAAATGACTCAGATAAATCATATCATCATATTTTTCGGTGGGAGATAGTAATTTCTCACATATCCATATATTTTATATACTCAATTATAATTCACGTCTCTGTAGATTTTTCCTTGGATTTGCCACTGACGTTCAAGTATCCTTAAAGGGGCAAATATACGAGGATTTTATAGGTTAAACGAAAAAAAAGGAAACAGGTAAAAAACAATTTTTAAGCAAAATCATCACCATTCCAGAGACTCGTTCTGGTAACTTCAATACGTATTTTGCACAATTTCACCTCAGTTCTGCATAGTTCCTAATTGTATTCATACCCATTTTCCTGTATTTCAAGCGCGATTTATGTGAATCTTTATCGTTGATGTTGAAACCATCTTGCATGGAATTGACTGTCCATCTCAAAGAGTTTCTTTCTGAATGACAGTGTGGAATATGAAAATCTCAGCTTCTTAGTTACATACTAAGCTGGTGCAGAATTTAAATATTAAAAGTAGAATGAGGTAGAAAGGAAAAAGTGGGTGGGTCAGGGGTTGGATTAATCCAAACGACATAGTTACGTGAATCTAATCACATAGTATCAGAGTTATCCTAAATATCATTTTAATGAATTATTTGCTCCGAATTACACTATTGTGACACTCTCCATTAAGTCTCAAGTTCTCCAGATTTGTTGCAGAGTCTCAGTATAGAGATTGAACTACATCTATATACCGAGGATACGCTCAAAATCATGTGAAACTATAGATAGGTAATAATGACTCATGTAAAACATGCCAAACTCTGGTTTATACATCCAACAAAAGGAAACATCCTGGTGTTTAAGAGGATTCACTAACCAAACGAGAACCAGTACTCAAGAAACCGCGCACCACACTAAGTCGTGAAATACACATGAAATTATATAAGAAACATTTAAGGGGGCCATCCCTCTGCTTGTAACATAAAAAATGGTGACAAAATCTTCAATTTCTTTGTGAATTTGCATAAACTGGTCCAGGAAAATCTATCAACTTGTGACTTTCGTCTGTCGATTGAAAAATTGTACCTACGCTCAAAGTATTGCACCTGCTTTCGAAGTATTGTTTTCACAGACATGGATATTTTCAGGGACTGGACAAGTGTATTCGACTCTGAATGTGAGGAAGAAATACTTCTTCACCTGTCTAAATTAGTCTGCAAGTATTTCACAAGGATCTCGTTTTTAAAGGACTTCACTTCTTCAAGGTTTCAATTCCCAAAAAGAAGAAACAGACATTGAGGAATAAAGTTCGGACTCTTTCGGAAACAGTGTCAGAGAAAACAACTACAGTATCATTAAGTGAAACTAAAGAATCTTTCAATTATTTCTGCCGCAAAGATTTGTGTATCTGGAAACCAAAAGGTGTGGAGGAAGAAAAAATCAGTGTGACATATGTGGTATCACTACAACAGTGAAAAAGGAAACTAGGCATAAAAATGTGTTTTTCCATTTCCATACTCAAAAGTAAATAAGTAGATGGGCATTTTTCATAGATCTCGATGCTTTTAAGCCAATTTATTAACAACCATATAAGCAGTAACTTAGGTACTTAAGGGAGGCATTTGACATAGATGCAACAAAATGTTATAGAGCCTAAGAAAGAAATAAGGGATGGTTGGGGAACTAGAAAAACAAATTTACTCCCTTTTTCACCTCAAAGATTCACAGATTTGGCATATGAATATTGCATTGCATTGTAAGAAAATATTCATTTCATTCTCTTCTTCGATCTTATATGCACCTTACGATGTATCGTCTTCAAATTTTAAATATACCACTGATAAAACGCGTCATAGCTGAAACTGAAAGTAGAGTTATCGTCCTTGTTTGTAAATTCTTCTACTAACATAGAATGCGGACAACAAGCAAAACGCAAACGTCATAGAAAAAATTGTTTCATTTTTCGTAAATTACGTTTAGGCAAGGAATTGCAAAGTGCTTATATATTAACACTTTAGTATTATATGTTTTTCAATGCGGGACTTAAATGGTGAGAGGTCAAATTCATGCTAGTGCCTAGGAAATAGACATGGGTTGACAGATGCACTATGTAGTGTAGGAGATCCGCTAACGTACTATGCGGTCCAGGTGAAATTATGCAAAATATGTAGTTTAGTGCCCAAAACGAGTCTGGTGCCATATGTACGAAGTTTCGTAAATTTACGAGCACGCGTAGAGTTTACGAGTAACTTACGAAAAATGTTATGAATTCGTAAATCGTATGTACAAAACAACTCGTAGACATTTCGTAAAGTTACGAACTCTCAGTAACTTTACGAGTATCCTTACACATGCGCTGTGCATAAACTCCATAGTAACATATGACACTTCAGATATTTCAGGAGCCCGTTTCATCTACATGTGTAAATGTTTAGCTTACTACTTCGTACGCCAATCCCGGGCAGTTGTGTAAGTCTACTTACGTACATTCTTAGTTCAACAAAATGTGTGTTTACTTAACCGTTTTTAGAGCTCGTACGTACGTAAGTATCCGACTAGCGAGTTGACTAATTTTGCGCAGTATAAATGCATCCATAAAGTATATCGATATTGATCTATTACTTCTCATATTTAAGTCAAAATGTACTTCTTGCAGATGTACAACTTTATGAATTTATGTCGATGCATCTACACACGATGTGCTTGTAAACATGTAGCGACGTCATATAATCGTAAGCAATACTTCAATATACGTCAAAAGAAAGTGGTAAAACTATCCCGATAAGCACATTTGCCGTATACATGTACATCAATAAAATCAAGTGGATCACGAATTACGACGAAATAGATAAAACAGAATCCTCCTTCTTTCTGTCAGTATGGTATAATAATGTACAAGACACCCTTCCTCACATAAACGTATAGAAATAAAGTAAAAAGAATAATAAATATCAAATTAGATCTACATGTTACATTACCAGTAGGTTATTTGATTTTTTACGTGTTACGTGTATGTATAATCTAGGACGGTGAATTATCTTTTGAAAATATTCTTTATAATTAATCTATCTAATAAAGCTGAAATTTCTCTTCCGAAGAAGTTGAAATTTTAAATGATTAACAGCAATTTTCGAACACATTTGCAGTAGAGAGGAAGCAAAAAGAGTGATCTGTCCTTATGGAAAAGTACGTATCACTAATCACTACTGTACTCATACGCCATTATTTTAAATGAGAATGACTTACCAGTGCTACTAAAGCACTCGTAGATTTACGAGTAAAATCACTTGTAAGTTACGTCTACGTAATTTCGTACATATGACGTCACCCGTAAATTTACGCTGCGAGTGACTTACGAGTACTCTTAGGGTTTAGGAATATTAGTATATATGGGCCCTGAAATGGTGCTGAATTTGCTTCAAAAATACATGTTTACTTTTCTTTTTTCTTTTCATTTTTTTTTTCTGTAGGGTAATTTGCCAATATTAAGGAGATTATGTGAGCGTCAGAAACCTGTGAATTTGTCATATAGAAGTAATACTTCTGTTAATGACGTTTCAGTTGTATACTGTACTTACGTTAGCTTTAATACGTCCAACTCCGAGAGATCCTGTTCCTATTGTGATGTGATCTTCACTGGCTCGAAACGACCATAAAATGGTGTGAATACCGCTATGAATGTCGAAAGCATTAAACCGTAGCTTCATCGTAGACAGGTCTTTACTGGAATGCACAAACAGTCGCTTCACACCGTCTTTCACTAAGTATATATCGCTTATTTCAGGAACAGTTGAATCTATAAACATAGATGTCTCTTCTGCATGTGTGTGATTGACGATATCACTTGCAACAAGTTTGAAAGTAAATTGGTCCCCGTCTTTCATGCCATGAGTAAGACAAAGTTTTTCTTGTGTAAAATTTGGAACTGAACCTTGTAGAGTCGTTTTAGATTGATTTCGGTAAAGCTCAAACTCATAATTGGTTATTCCATGAACATTCAGTGTCCCGTTTATTGGTAATTCACCCGTTATTTGATCATATAATGGTTCAATGTCATTCACAGATCGTAAACGGTGAAGAATCTTTCCATTGACATGTTCCTTGTTAAGATATCGGTCTTTCCAGCAAAAACACATATCCGTTAATGTGGTCTGCCATTTGAAGTCTGTTTCTGGAGAAGCGCTACAGGCATAAAAACGTTTATTGTCCACTACACTTATGCTGGAAGTATTATCGTGAAGCACAATTCGTCTAGTCTTTCTCAAATTATTTGCAACATCTTTGACTTCCAGCAGTATTTGATAAATCATTGGTGTTTCAGCCTCTGGAAGATTGACCACTATGGAGTCATTGATAGAATACTTATGAATAAGCTTTCCAACTCCTAACTCTTCACCAAATGCTATCATTCCATTAACAGATATTTCCATGGTAGATACACCTGATGTATGGTAAGATGTTCCTCCAGTTGGAATCGGATCTAACCAGCCAGAGGTGGATACTTCGACTTCATGTTGATGTGTTATTCGCCTTGAAAGACTCATCGTAGGAGAAGTACATGAATTAGTGTCGCTGCAATGCATTGGTGCCTCACTGTCATATATATAACAGAGGGTTTTCGATGCAGTTGTTTTTGTATATTGGATGATTTTCTCAGTATGATGAGATTTCGATATATCTTTTGCCGATACATGTCCTCCTCCTTTTGTTTCAAATTTGATACATATACTGAAACAAACAAGTTTCATGTAAATTTCAGATGTGCAACATATTACAATAATATATGAGGATAATTGCGTCAATGTGGTATGAAAAAGAACTGAAAATAGCGGATACTCAAATGATCCTGAAAACGTAATTAAGGTCTGTTTAGCGAGCCAAACTTTACTTATTGCTCCAAAACAAAAATATTTCAATACTGAGCAAGCAACACTTTTACATAACATTTTCGACGAACCTTTTGCTAGTTTGACACTGCAAAGACAACTTTTTAATAATTATTAATTAAGTACTCTTGTGATGCCTTACCATGAGTAAATTATTTAACAATTGAACCTTTGATAAAAAGGGGATGAGGAATCACTACAGACTAGTGAAGTAAAATTTAAGAGAACAGTGAAACCTGCCTGCAGTATCAGTAAAACATCAAGTAGCAAAATAATACGAAAAGTAACGAAATCCATGTATAATGTAACAAAGGAATGATGGGAAGCACAATAGGCAGATACGGAGGTTGGATGGAGTGCATATTGAAATAATCATATCTGTCACAAAGCTGAGACGATAGGTTGTAGTCTAGTCAATTTTGAGTAAAATATCTAAATGCAAAGCAGATATTACAGATTCTCTTCTGTATTTAATTTTATTTTCAGTGATTTAAATGTTCATATTGTGCACTAAATTAATATATGTTTACAAATATTCTGATATCTATTTCTACTACTAAAAAGTAATAATAAAATTAAATTACGGCAATAATGTTTAAGACGCTATGACACTGTCAACAACAATCCACATAGGAAATTCACAACACAATAACTAAAACTTTATTTATCATATCAACATATAATTCATCCTTATTCAGTCTTAAAGTGAATAAATGACCATTAATAAAACTGCTAATAATTACCTGTCACCATTTGTTAAACTGCTTCTGTAATTGATCGTTGCATTACCGTCGAACAGAGGAACTGGGGTGCTCTCTCCACGCAGTGTACGAAATTCCACATTATGTCTTGTATTAACTTTAATAAACGGAACAAACAATGAAAAGAAAGGGATAAACATGAAAGTCAAATAATCAAAGATTCGTTTTGAAATAATTAACTAACCGTACCTTTTAAGACCTTTTTTATTACTGTCAAACTAGAGTCTAATATTCCAAATACGTTTCCTCCTACAAACTCTGGTTTCTTAGATGTGGTGTTAAGACTGTATTCTGAGCTTACACGACCAAAAATGGATTTTAACTGAAAATTGCCGTAGAAGTCCATCTGATTACTGCAAGCTGTGCTTCCCATGGATCTGGAGTAAGACATCTCATTATTGGGTCCAGTAACTCTCATTCTGCAACTCAAAAGACTCGGTTTCTTGGTAGTTGAAATGAGTATCTTTATATATAATGCAATTCAAAGAATATAGGAATAGCGTGGTATATTGTAAATTTTTATCATTTTATGAAAGGGCTTTTTTTTAATGTTTGGATATGTACCTGCTTATATGGTTTTTCTTATGTTTACTTTGTGCAGGGTGTGCAGTGTTTAAGAAGTGAACCAATCTTTTTTTTATATAACAATCTTGATGTGATGATACTTTCCTTCACATCTTGACACTAAGGATTGATACGTCTGATATTGAATACACTTTTAAGGTTTCTTTTTCTGCCCGGTTTCAGAATAGAATTAAAATATATTTCATGGGATCATTTTCCAGTCTAAATGTCTTCAAAATATCGAATGACAGTTAAACCGTGATTTATTATTAGCAGGTATTTTATTTTTGACGTTTTAATAATCTGTTCTCTGTGACAAGTTTAAGTTTTTATTCTTCAAAATCCGATTCTTTCTTCCGCTTCTCTTATGCTCAAATACTACAAATAGTTTAGGTCTATTTATTTATTTGACACATGTGTAGATTTAACACGTGAAAATGGGTACGATTTCTTTATTTAATTTTATGTGTCAAACTTTTGACGATGAATTCATTGAATGCTTACGCTGGCAACTGGTTTCAGATGCTGTATGAGCAAGTCTGAAATTGTTATCACAAACACAGTTTTCTGCAAAATCATGTGAGCAAGTCCCTGGCCAACATAATCGATACTTCCACGAACATTTATCTACAAAATAAAAAGATAATTTTACAGAGTAATTGAGATCTATGCACGAATATTCTCGATAAATTATATAACTTATTATTTTATATTTATTTATCAAAATAGTTAGAATTTACATATTCTGGAATAAATTACAATTTCAATCGTAGCAACTAGCAGTTCTAGCTTATGAATGTGACAGGGGCTTTACAGATAAAACTTTACCATATATATATATATATATATATATATATATATATATATATATATATATATATTTATAGTACGTTTAGTAAGACGATTTGCATCAAAACGATTGTACTATAGAGGGTATTGGTTGTCAAATATCCAGACATGTAGAAATGTCATTCTCTACTCAGATGTCCCACTACACTTCTGTCTACGCTATTTGACAAGATTCATGTAAAAGTTTTTAAAACCCATAGTTAGAATATAAAACTAAATATCAAAGCATACAATGATATGCTTAATACAAAGTATGATTTAAATTCATTGTAAATAATTTAAAATGAATGCTAAATTACCTTGAATTTGCAACTATTTCATGTGTTAGGCGTATGAAACTAGGTTGAAAATAAAGATAGCCATTTAATTAATTGTAGATGAAACTTATAAAGAATATGATATTTCACTGAAAATAACGGACAGACAATTGAAAGTTTTATGATTCCTTTAACTTTGAAGATAAGCTGATAAATTTGCAATGTGACACCGAACTACTTCTGAGGCGTTGACGCAGATATAAACGAGAATAAGGTGCCATAACCCTGTGTAAAGAATGGTAGAGATGTAAACGTTGTATATGCATCGTTTACTCGTGTACTTACACACTTTTACTTTTTAAACTTGCAGTTATCACATATGTACTTTCATGTGCAATTTTCACTGAGCATTAAGTTTGTATTTATGTTTATTTGAATGTACATTTTACCAAAACACAACTGTAGTTTACATTACTGAATACTGCCACTTAAAGCTTTGTAGAATATATACACATTACAATTCTACATCTGTAAAGTGTACATAGCTACTGTGTTTATATGAGAGATTGATAAGACTGATTGGTGTAAGGGAAGAGTGAAAGATTTATGTATATAGAATGCAAATCAACTTTCATAATTTAAAATACATTACCAATACATCTTCCGTTTTTCACCTTGTACAGAAGCTTTGAATCACATGTTAAACATTGAACATTGGAAGCTGTTGTGCACGACACTGTCAAACAATGTTGAGGCTTTGGACAATCTAGAAGGAATATAAACTACTTTTTCTGTCAAAACATTTTGGTGTAAAAATTGATTTATATTGGAAAATATACCAAAAAAGAAAGAAAAATAAATAAATAAATAAAACCTACGTGTATATGGAGAGGACCCGGAATAAGCCATAAAAGAAATTAAAGTATAAATGTACAATAGAAGCGTAGCCATTGTAATAAACGGAACTAGGAAACAATTTCAAATTCTGTTTAGAAAAACGGAACTCGAAACTAATTCCCAGTATAGTTCCATTTAAGAAATATAACAGTAAATGGAACATGAAACCAAAGAAAACACACTTTTAAAAGTGCAATCCCATGTGAGGGGAGTTATAGGGAACAAAGATTTAAATCCAAGTTCCTTTTAAGAGAGAAATAGTTTTCTTTCATCAACTATAATTCCCTGTTAATAATTCCGATTAATAAATATACATTTAAACGCTCAGTAACGTGTAAGCCTTAAGAAACTAGTTCTTAATCACAGGTGTCATTGAGATAAAGACATGTTCTTACACTGCATTATTGTGAAAATGCAGTATCAAAGTAATATAACAAATGTCTTAGATTTCCTATGTTGAAGTGGTTTTGATTTTATTCGTTATCATTAACGGAAAGAAGGAAGTAAAGATTTACCTATTTCACAGTCATAATCCACTTGCAAGAATTTATGGTTACCTTCTGACGGATCGTTGCCAAGGAAATCATTTTCAGCTGGCACACTACATATTGATTTTCCAAAACAATGACTACTCACACGCGATACAAAATCCTGACCCCGGCCTTGATAGTGATACCAAGCTTTTTTAATATGTACATGTCCTTGTGTGCATTGCAGAGAGGCTGTTTCATGTTCTTTTACTGTCACTGATTTCCTGTCTGTGCCAAAAATATAAAATCATCACATTTTGTCAAATGTATTGAAATTTTCACATAGTATAAATGTTGTTACTATTTTTGCTATAAAGAAAATGTACTTTTTACTCAGTATTATTTGATAAAAATTTTGAAAAAATCTAAAATGAACATTTATTTCAATGTTGTTTCATGAAATAAAATGTATATTTTGATATCCTTGGTTGTTAGAAAGAGGACATAAACACACTCTACCTTTGCAATAGAAATTCATTTCAGATCCAGTATTTACTTTGTAAGTTATTGATGTATGTGTGTTTTGATGAACTGTACACATATTCAAAAAGTGAGTTTACTTACTTGTTTTGGGTTTTTTTCGATAAATATATGCTCTATTTCATGCCATTGTACTCTTTGATTTTGTAAAGTAACGTGAAATTTACAAATTGTTATATTCATGAAATCATAAGATAATGCGTCAGTCGTCTGCCCAATAAGCTAGTACAGAGTAGCATACAATACTGTATGCTCAAGGAATTCAATTACTTTCTCTTAGATGTTATAAATGTTATGTTCGAAAGTCGGTATGAATACAACTTTGTCAATGAATAATGCTGTGCATTCAATAAGATACAATATGTCTAAAGTGTCGTACTTCTCTGTTATGATATTCCAAGTATTGTACCCTTGTTATGTGTTACTGTACACTTGTTATATGTTATTGTACCCTTGTATTATGATATTGCATAAAAATCAGATATGTTTAAAACCCTCAAAAGTATGGAAACTTAATACTTACTTGCCAAATACGTTGAAGATCTCTTTACTCTTTGTGCTAGTCAAGAAAAAAAAAACCCCAATGTATACTGACGTTGAATGACACAAAACATTTCAAAATATGTTTGAAAATTTCGTTTTCGTTTTATATGTCTGTTTTAATGGTCACAGAAAAATAGACATGCCTGTAATCTGGTTTTTTTTTCTGACGTCATTGAATAAATAGCTTCGCATGCAAATGTGAAGTTATCGCCGACTGATAAATTCTTAACGGTGTAAGAAGTTAACTACATCATTTTTGAAGAGGCAATGCCTATAGTTTATTTTTTTAGAACTTTGAAAATGCAATGACAACGAGAGAATTTCTAGCAGAATACAGCTTCATATATTTATTACAAAATGTGCAGAGATCTGGACACCAAAATCCATTTTCGGAAAAAAGAACATCTATGATACGTGAATCTGTATAGACCTATAGTTAAAAAAATAAAGTGAGTTCAAGCTGTCATAAAATTAATTTCAAGCTAGATATGGTAATTAACAGAAAAGGAATGAATCATATTATTTGGCGCATCCGTATTTTAAACAACGTGTATTTTAACTTTGTCTTTATATTACTTCAGCCTTTGTTTTATTTATCTAAATTAAATAGAACCCTCATAGATAGGGGCTTTAAGTGTTAACTTGCAATTCTAAATTCCTTATCTGAATAGAATTGTGATTATTTTAAAACGAGTGCATTGTGCCAAGTCAAATTATCGTTCCGTTTACGATAAAGCAATTCAAATAATAAATAAATGAAGAAATGAACCAAAAATAAACGAATGTTCATAAAGAGATTAGTTTAAAACGACACGTATTCACATGAGATTGAAAATGAATTTTACTATTCGTATGTTAAAAAATATTTTTTTTTATTCTTTTTAGTAAAGCATATGCGATTGTCTTTCATTTTTCTTACTTTTATCTAATATTTCTGTATGCAATAGTAAATTGTGTATACACTTATAATATCTTATAATAGATACCTTTTATATCAATAGTCAAACACACTATGGTTGATATCAACAGAAATATCTTTCTTGTCATTGTAAATATCTGGAAATTCAAAGATGTATCTTTAATATAAATATTTAGAACAATAGCGATAACAACAACAAAGTCAGTATGATTCAGTGAATGGGGTGCTCGATTAATGACTGGGGTACCATGTCCCACCGTGAGCGCTCTTGTGAAAAACCGAGGCCCTTTGTCACAGGAGGGGTAGCACGTAAAGATCATAGCTTCGGGTGGGTCCGTTGCAAAGGTATAAATTTCTCAGCAATGTATCGGGCAAATGCCGTCACCATACACTTGAAATATTCGTGGAGTGTCACAAAACAATAATCAATCCATCAAACAACAACAACTACAACAACGATAACAACAACAACGAAATAAAATATAAAAGAAACAAGCGCTGTTGAACTATTTCATATCGTCATTTCGTACGTGGTGGGTTTTTTTCACGCCAAACAGGAGACGCGTGGTTCTCCGAAGTAGCAAATCTCACAACTTGACCTCATACACAGAAACTGTGATGAGTAATTTTAAGTATCAAAAATATGCTGCATTGAAGAGACATAAGTTGTCGAAATGCGCATATGGTGCACAAAATTATGAGGTATATATGTTCTATATTTACTGTATATCCATCTCTGGCCAAATGTGTCAGACTGCCTTAGTCTGTAATGTTCATAATATAAGAATTTCTATTGAATTTCTTTTGGAGATGAAGCCGGCGTGGCCTAGTGGTATCGCGTCGGACTCCTGATCGGGAGGCCGGGGTTCAAGTCCCGCTCTGGTCATGCCGGTGTTCTGTCTTTCGGATGAGACAGTAAAAACCGAGACCCCGTGTCGTGGTATGCATGGCACGTTAAAGATCCCTCACTGCTTCGGGTGGGCCCGTTGCAAAGGTCAAAATTTGTATGCCCCGCATCAGGCAGATGCCGTCACCATATACGTGAAATACTCGTGGTGTGACGTAAAACAAAAATCAATCAATCAATCAATCTTTTGGAGATGCATTTAACAATAGTGAGAATACAGATAAACACGAATGCAAACCTTGTCGCAGAAGTCCTGTAGAAACATCACATTCATTAAAATATTGTGTATCTTATATTATGTCATGTTGTATGTCAATTATGAAAATGTAGAATTGTGCAATAAAACTAATGTCTCATTGGCATTCTCAAAACCTGTATTTGTAAATCACAAAATCATATAATACGATATAGTAAGCACAGAACCTATTGATGCCGTATGATGTACTCGCGGAATATTTTATTCATGCACTCCAAAAATTAAATCAAGTGCACAAAATAGATTTGTTTGGTTCACAGAACATGAAATTGTGCATACAACTCCAGACTGAAAAGTATGTATAGTTTAAATTAGTCCGATTATATGATTATTCAGAAATCAGATAATGAATATTAATGGATATTAATAGATCTTTTCTCTGATACCATTTATGTTAAAAACAATGTGACTTACCTATGTTAATACATCACAGTCATATAAAGCAAAATTAGAGTTACATGGAGTATTTGCCTCAACCAGAAACAATAACACTTTTGTCTTTCGTATCATAGAGCGATAACATTTAACACTTCCTCTTCTGTACGTCATATCTAGTACACGTGGTACCATGGATTATCCATAAACAAATGAGAAAATACTTCAACTGGACATGCTGAAGAACACGTTTAAAATGTTCTAGATGAGAAGCGTTTAAAATGTAAAGATAGACACGTGTATGTTAAATTCCGAATGCTCACTTTATGAATATTTGTATATTGGTTTAATGATTAAGAATTATTTCATCAATGTCATTTAGAGGTATAGTGCACATGTGAATATAAAAACTGATGGGTGGGTGGGTAGTTGAATAGATGGATGATTGAATGGATGGGCGGTGGACAGATAAATAGGTATGCCGACAAACAGGCAGAAAGACAAAGTCAACAGTTATTAATAATTAGATTTCTTTTTTATACTATACACGGTACATCAAAGAAAATTTGAAAAACTAAATAAATAAATAAAATATATGTCATGTAGCACATAGATCTATAACAGTTTACTATGAAAGAGATTTATTGATCGTTGGAAATCAGATGTGAGAGTCTGTGCCTGGGAACAATATCCTGGTCATATGTGCGATGGTTAAGTAAAGATGCTCTGCCGATTAGACAACGGCCTGACATCTAAATAAAAAAGCGGACAGGTCCACCGATAACTTTTCAACTACTTATTGTCATCTTAAATTTTGATTCCGGATTCACCAATTTTGTTTGTAAATTATTTTGCCGTTCAATGATCACTTTTCAAGAGTTGCATAATTATGCAAGTATGGTCAGCATATCTTGTAAATTATACGTTTTAATGGCGCATTTTAATGTTAAAATTACATTGTATTTTAACAGAGTAAGAGTAGTAATGATAAATTGAAACTTTAAACACATATTGTGATATCAAGTTGTGGAGAAATCATTCTGCTTTTCAGACACATTTACCTTTTATAAAAGTTTGGTTCACAACGCAAAAATGTATTTTTCGGAAGTTAATATCGTATTTCGTATATCAATAGTTTTTGAAGTGGGTCTTATTCTACCCTTGATATTCGAAAATGATTTTTATTTTAAGAGTTGTTAGTGTTCTCGTGACTGGAAATTCAGGATATCGGACAAACAAAAAAAGATAACGTTTGATGTTTATCATAGTTCAGATGTACATTTTCCTATTGTCTGACACAACGAAATATCTTTTAAAAAAAGACAATTTGTGATCTGTGCTTTCTCTCTCTCTCTCTCTCTCTCTCTCTCTCTCTGTCTCTGTTTCTCTGTGTGTGTGTGTGTCTATATATATATATATATATATATATATATATATATATATATATATATATATATATATATATATATATATATATATATATATATATATATATATATATATATACATGTATTTTATTTATATTCAAATTTATATTTACATATATCCACGGGCAACTCACTCTCACTCGAATTTGTCTCTCATCGTTTTTTTACTTCTGATTTGGTTTTATCCATCACTTTTTCTTATTGAGATTAATTATCCTTAATTATTTTTTATGTTTGAAGCAACAACGAAGAAGTATTGAATGGTTTACCACATCTCGAGGGCCATGAAATGAAAGGAAAACGTCGTGTGTAATATCATATTCAGACAAATGCGAATCCCAATTAAATTGAGGTGAAACCAGGGAGGAGTAAGCATTCCATGCTAGTATGCAACAACCTAGCTTGCATGCAAAAACATGTTTTTATAAAAAATGACGATTAGGCGATAATAAAAACATTTATTACCATTTATCCTCTAGGATAAAATCTACCGATCAGTTGTCCTTTGGGCATGCCAAAATTGAAAACTGTATTATTCTAGTGTTAGACTATGAAAAACTAAAGAGAATCCTGTAGGTATATCACGGTAATCTGCCCTTATTTGTCCCTCATATCTTTAAATTTATTTCAAGATGCTGTCTCTTTGGTTATTTTCATATTAAATTTTCTTTCATAATTGCCATTGTTCTTGAAAAGAAAAGCTATTTACAAAATTTTAAATGTTCATCCTTTGATTGTAATTATGCTGCTAAAACCCATAAATATGTTGATCACATTACTAGTAAATATAGAACATATATACTTTTAAATTTTGTGCACCAGATGCGCATTTCGACAACTTATGTCTCTTCAGTGATACTCGAGGCCGAATGGTTGGAATTCTCATATTATATATATATATATTTGAAGAGCAGTGTTGAAACCAAAATGACCAAAAGCGTGAACCAAAGAATCAATCTAAGGATAGAGCTATGCATGAGGGAGATAGATCTCAATTGAAACACCTCGCCATTTGTCCCACAAGCTTTAAAACTATAGATTATGAAGAATGATGCACTGAACAGGGCGAGTCATGATTGATTGCCTTTGCCTGCATCTCCGAGAAAGCTCGTCCTCTTTTATTATTATTTAAAACTTTTTCGAGTCAGTGACTTAAAGATGTGCATCCCATTGGCACGTCACGTTTATCTCTTTTATTGTCCCTTAAATTTCAATCTTATTAATGCTAACTTTGTTAGCTTTTCATATTTAATGATTTTCGCCTTGGTCTATGTTCTTTAAAGGAAAGGTTATTTACAGACTTTTAAATGTTCATCCCTATTATATTTATCCTTCTGCAATGAGTAAGAAATAAATTAATCCATAACCCGTGAAACACATTACCAAACATTAGTTGGGACACTTTGCCCATTGTTGCAAGTTTGCTTTTATTACATCAGAGCTATCACACTTCGATATACCTTCTTGAAACGGACTTTATCTCTCATGAATACCGGGACAACTTGGCAACGCGTAAACATCTTGGCAGTGAATTTTACCTTGATATGTCATCGTTTCTTTATCAAGTTGCAATAGCATTTAAAACTGAAGCTTGACTCACTAAACTTTTACACAATAATCAAAATGTTTGATTCCTTCCTTCAAACCATTCGAATCCGTACTTTTAAAGTGTATGAAAGTATATTCGTAGTATGTTGATTTGAATGGATGCAAGTATGAAATATATTTCAGTGTAATTTATGATGGGCATAGTAGAAAAACATGCTCCCTAAATTCTAGAAAAACCTCTAGAAATAAAATGCCTTCTTTGTCCAGTATGACGAAGTAGTTCCGCTCTGGATCCAACCCCCCCCCCCCCCTATCTGACGGATCTGGTCGAAAAATCAGAACAACAGTAGGATGTCTTGAGTACTTCATTCATTTCTATGGACGACAGAGAGACGAACGTTGAATGCATTCCTAAGACTATAGACACCTGAACCATAATTGACAATACCATCAGGAGTAACACTATTTGTCCTTGACCTTTGAATCCGAAATCCGTAGACATGCTAATAAATCTGCATCAGTAGAAGAAATAGTATACTGTGGGTTGAACACTTCCTAAATTATAGCAAAACAGCTTACATTTTGATCTCGGATCCGAAAGACAGACGGACAGAAAGGCAGCTTTAAAAACACCTATTGAATCCGAAATCCGTAGACATGCTAATAAATCTGCATCAGTAGAAGAAATAGTATACTGTGGGTTGAACACTTCCTAAATTATAGCAAAATAGCTTACATTTTGATCTCAGATCCGAAGGACAGACGGACAGAAAGGCAGCTTTAAAAACACCTTTGAGAAATTCACTTTTACAATGAGTAAGTATTATTACTTTCGAAGTATATGAATTTTATCATACATGTACATTTCTATATATGGAGGTGTCAAAACAATAACTTTAGGTTGATCCAGAATATCGCAGTACTGGAATCCAGTTGTTAATCTCTTTTATTTCTTCTCTTTTCAGTGAAAAGTTGATATATATAATATCATGAATTTAATTGGAATGTACTTGAGTGTAAACCGAAATATTTATTTATATCTTTTTAAGTCCTCATTTTGTGACGGGTTTCTGGAACTCAAGATCACTGTCACTGTCGTCATTCATAGAGATTATCGTTTGTCCATTTGAATCGGTGGGAATAAGAGGCTGCATAGCTACTTTTTCTTCTTTAAATCCATTGAAATATTTGTTAATGTATGCTACAAGACCGCCAATAGCTAGTACGATAAGGAACACTATACCACAGTGCCATGCGAAAAACATTGTGGCAATCATCAATTCGTCGTGGTCATCTCCTTTCCATTTTACAGCATTCGGATTGGGATTGTAGAGAATAAAGCCCACTTGCCAAAACCATGTACCTTGCAGGAAAAAACAATAAGCTCTGCTCAACGCAGCTAGTAAATTGTTTCTGTATTTCATCTCTAAGCAAATAGCTACTAAATTTAAAACTATAACGTACATTAAGAGCGTATGGACTAGCACATCTAATTTATTTCTTCCATGAAGGTGGAAATGGAAGAGCAATCCTTCAATTCCAGTGGCTAGAAGTAAAACCACATAGTCAAGATCTTTTGGCAGAGGTGCACGGAATTGAACTAATAGGTCCATACAACCAGAAAGTCCAAAGAAAAAGAACATGGTAGCATGCTGTCCATTGCTTGCTCCAAACTTTTCACCATGCATTCCAGCGATAATTTCTACTGCCATGCCAATTCCAACAAACGTTATCTTTACTATAGGCTCTATCGGCCATTTTCTTGATTTACCGCAACAACATGTATAAGGGTATGTGGGTGTTGACACAAAACGGTTATTACATCGCAGTGATATGAAGTATCTATTAAACATTTGAATGGTCCACCATATCGCAAAGGAAATGAAAAATGATCCAGGTAAGGCGTGACCGACGAAAGTTCCCATGCTGTAGCCTCACATACAAATCTTTGAGTAATCTGAAAGAAATAAACAAATGAAAAGTGAGTTGATATGTTATGCAACAAAGAGAGAGATAGAGAGAGAGAGACAATGTGTGTGTGTGTGTGTAGGTGTGTGTGTATGTGTGTGTGGTTGTGTGTGTATGCTTTACAAATAATAACAAGATTAACTTAGAAAGTTCCGAAAATCGACTACACATGTACAGCTATCTACAATGCAGTATGTAAATTTGTTTATGTACAATAGAATAGTTTTGTGATATATTTTTATGCTCTTAATTATGCCTCCTCAGCATGTCTCTGACGACTTTCGTCATACAGCGGAGTCACATATATTTTCTCTTTCGTGCATGGCGTCGACGTAAACATAGATTTAAATTACCATGTTTTCATCTCCAAACTTTTTTCATGACCCATCTTTGTCTGTTTAGGCTATACATTTTTCTGTAATTTTATTCTCGTTCTTTTCAAAGTAGGAGGCGACCATTTAATTAAGAGGGGGAGGGGGCTGGAGAAATCGTTTATCTCTTAAATGTCTAAAGCAAAACATTTTTGTCCTTAGTCCAGATTATCCATTTTCTGGAGTTTTATTTATATAAGAAGGAATGTAAAGATGATGGATAAATCCAAACCACAAATCTAAAAATCATGAAACCATAGGACATACAAAATCAGTGAAAATGAAAAACAAATGGAAAATAACAAAATATGTCTACTTGAAGAGCATATGTGAACCCCTGTGATGGAGTGAGATCAGGTGCCCGGGGAGAGTGAGCATCTCCTGCTTGCTAGCAACACCCGTCACATATACCCCGTAGAAAGAGTCAAATCATGTGAATTCCATATGTATCTATATATGGAGAAGTCAAAGTAGGTAACCCTCTAGTATAGAAGGTGTCAAATCTGTGTAAAGTTGGTTGGTTGATTGGTGTTTTACGTCGCTTTCAACAATATTTCAGTTATATCGCGACATGGAAGCAGGAGGTTACCAACCTCTTAAACATAGTGGCGCAACCCGGGAATCGAACCCGGATCGTCGGCGCCGCAAGCCAAGCGCTTAACCACTACACCAAGCCTGCCCCTCAAATCTGTGTAAAGTGATCGGAATCGGTCTCAGTCCAGAATATCATTTAAAAGTCTGGATAACGAGATATCATATGGAGTAATAAGAGTCTCGTAACGACCGTAGAACTTCCTCAGTGACGATACTAGTCTAGCACATATATAACCCTGGTTGAGCAGCTTAACAGAAAGTCGCCTAGCCCTCAGAACAAAGTCATTGTAATTTGAACATGCTCTGGAATAACGTATTAACTGAGATATGAATACGCCGTATGCGGGCGATGATGGAATGTTGCTACTTATGAAAGGAAAGTTTGTGATAGCGAAATTGAAATCGTCACGTTTGTCATAGAGTGAGGTGTTCAATTGACCATTAATGTCGAAAGACAACATAATATCTAAATACGAAGTAGAATTACTAGTTTCTGTGGTTTCTTTGACCTCCAGTTCACTTGGATAGATGATGCTAAGGTAATCCGCGAATGAAAGATTATTGATTGAAAGCAAGTCATCTATATATCTGTAAGTAAAATTGAAGCCAAGAGCCAATTGTTTTTTTCCTTGCGAAAGCAAAGACTGAATGAACTCAGCTTCGTATGAATAAAGGAATATGTCAGCCAGAAGCGGAGCACAGTTAGTGCCCATTGGAATGCCGACAATTTGTTGAAAAAACTTACCTCCAAACACCACAAAAATGTTATCGATAAGAAAGCTCAACATCTGAATGACAGCTGTTTCAGTGTATTTATTTTTGGAATCAGAATTTTCCCTAACAAAGTAAGTTTTATCATGGCCTATTACTATATATTTGAATTTGCGGCTTCCGTTTTTACTAGTAAATGCATTTTGAATAATTTCCGCTAATCTGTCTTTTAATTTCTGATGAGGGATCGTTGTGTACAGAGTCGAAAAGTCAAAAGACTTGATGGAGTGAATTTTAGTAAAACTTTTTGATTTTAGATGTTCTAACAACTCTTTTGAATTTTTAAGGATCCACATTTGATTAATTCCACTTCTGGAATATTCTGTTTCGCAATGAAACTGGGCAAAATCATCAAAATTCTATCAAACAATGCTATTCATTGACCATTAATCCTTTACCCTTTCTTCCCTACGGAAGCCCATTTAGGACCTATCAAAAAAATTTTGAATTTGATATAACAAATTCTTGAATTTGTTAAAACGAATTTAATCCGTTTTAACAAAGTTGAGGAATTCGTTATAACGTATTAAATCTGTTAAAACAAATTTGAGGAATATATGAATTTAAGAATTCGTTATTTCGAATTTAATTTGTTAAAACGAATTTCATAATCTGTTAAAACGAATTCAACAAATTTGTTATAACAAATTTAATTCGTTATAACGAATTCCTCAAATTTGTTATAACAGATTTAATTCGTTATAACGAATTCATCAAATTTGTTGAAACGAATTTAATCCGTTTTAACAAATTCAAGAATTCGTTAAAACGAATTTAATCCATTTTAACAAATTCAAGAATTCGTTAAAACGAATTTAATCAGTTTTAACAAATTCAAGAATTCGTTATATCAAATTCAAAAATATTTTTGATAGGTCCTAAATGGGCTTCCGTACTTCCCAACAAATTGAAATACAAACATTGTTCTGTTTTATTTCGTGATTGATGTTTTGTAAAGTCTAATTCTACAATTTCAAAGTCAGAAATGTAAATTCTCAAACTTGTTTAGAAACGTTCTGTGTTTTTGAATAACAATGCTCATGATAGTTTGTTTGCTTGCTTCTTGTTCTAGGTCACCTGAAGATTACTTTACACAGTGGCGGACTTAGAAGGGGCCCGCCCCCTTTCGCCACATATTTACCAGTAAAAATCCAGATTTTGGCACAAAAAATGGCTCAGTAGTTTGACTAATACACGTGTCCTCCCCCCCTTTTTTTCGGAAATCCTGGATTCGCCACTGTTACATGTAGAGTAACGCCATCTACCTGATGTAATGCACAGACATTTAGACCAATGCAACAGATCCATTTGAAAATGATGGATATTTTACGTGCCACGTAAGCCATGACATGAGATCTCGAGTCTCATCTGAATGAAAAGACCGGCACTCGAACTTGGACCTTTCGGTCAAGATCCAAACCTCTTACCGAAATACATGTAGATAATCCAGTTCCATTTGGTACGTGCAGCTGACCAATATGAAGGTTGTGAGGCAAGACCCCATACTGGAAATTCCTGGAAATTGCTTTATTACCCTTAATAGTATGCACGGTAAATATAGACCCTGTATCTTATATGATTTAAACGCTTATATCTAAGTTTAATTCTATATAGGTGAATAATAATTAATTACGTTTATATACCTGTTATCAATGACAATAATGACAGTTACAAAATTCAGAAAATCAATTTACTAGAAAAGTCATCTGGTCAATTCCCTATATTTAATTCTGGGCAATTCCCTATATTTAATTCAGTTCTAAAAGTCAGATAATTAATCTGCAATCAAAGCTAGATTATATTCATCTTTGGGGGGGGGGGGGGTTCGAATATTTATTTCCAAACACTGCCCACCCCTCATGTTTAGAATCAAATGGTACTTCCTTTAGTACAATGGTTTGTTATACTTGACTATAAATATAATGTGCTTTATATGCTTCATTGCCATGTTTACATGATTTCTTCATCTTTAAGAGATGACAATATCTATTATATTGTATGATTTATTGTATGAAGCACAAAAGCATATTTAGCTCAGAGATAGGAAAGTTTTGAATACATAAATAAAAAATACGCTTACAAAACAGAGGATTCGGATTAAAGAACTGATTGACAATGAATTGTTTTGAATTATAGATTATAATCTTAAGTGTTTCAGCATAATAAAACAATAAGTGCACTATTTATATTCTTTATCTAAGTAAAAAATTTTATTGATTGTGTAGGCTTATCTTTTCACAAGTACGGCTGAGCTAATTGGGTATTTTCAATCCGGAGTTCTTAGTTTTCTACTAGCCAATGGCCATGGTGTATCTATTCACATGAATGATCAAGTCTACCGTGAATTCTTCAAATTGTCTGATCATTCCCTTTATTGAATATATATTGAATTTCAGGGGAACAAGTATTGACAAATGTCTTACACCTATTTCACATTTCTTATTAAAACCTCTCAAACCTACTCAATATTATTCTGAACATAGATATGTTAATTTATACTCTATTGTAATTTATGGGGATATGGTTTGAAAAGATTTCAACGTTTCTTGCTAAAGAAAATGGTTTGTCGTATTTCTACTGTCACTTGTTTATAAGTAAATATATAAATTAAGAATATAAGTCGGCGTGGCCTAGTGGTATCGCGCTCGTCTCCTGATCGGGAGGCCGGGGTTCAAATCCCACTCTGGTCATGCCGGGTCCGGCGCCATAAACTGAGAATATACTTAAGTCAAAAATTTCATTTTAATTTATTCCATTATCAAACGTTCAAATAAATTTTAATACAGAATGGTTTAATTCTATTTGTCAGTAGAATAAAACTAAATAAAATCCAAATCCCAGTTATTAATTCATTGATGAACAGAAGAATATGAATTTTTGACTTAAGTCTATTCTCAGTTTATGGCGCCGGACCCAGGTGTCCTGTCTTTCGGATGAGACAGTAAAAACCGAGGCCCCGTGTCGTGGTATGCATGGCATGTTAAAGATCCCTTACTGCTTCGGGTGGGTTCGTTGCAAAGGTCAAAATTTGTATGCTTCGCATCAGGCAGATGCCGTCACTTTATACGTCAAATATATACGTGAAATATTCGTGGTGTGACGTTATACAAAAATTAATCAATCAATAAGAATATTGGTAAAATACGATCCGGAATACGGAGTATCCCAACCAAAATAACGTCAGCATACATACGCACTTTGTGCTTGTGATGATGTCATATAATTATGACCTAAGTTGCGCACGTAAAAAGTGTCCACATCGAGAACAAAGGATTTGATAGGTGACTAAATGCAAACCGTGACGTATTTTAGTTTTTGCAATACTTCCTATTAGGTACGGAAATTACAGTGGCGTAGCGTAGATCATGCATTCTCTACCCAGAGTTATCGCTCCTTATTCTCGCTATACCTGAGAAATAGTTCGGTGTCACATGGCAAATTTATAGCTTATCTTCAAAGTTACAGGAATCATAAAACTTTCAATTGTCTGTCTGTTATTTTCAACGAACTATCACATTCTTTATAAGTCTCATCTACATTGAATTCCATGGTTATCTTTATTTTCAACCTAGTTACATACGCCCAACACATGAAATAGTTCCAAATTCATGGTAATTAAACATTCATTTTAAATAATTTATATTGAATTTAAATCATACTTCATAGTAAGCATATCATGACATACTTGGATATTTAATTTTATATTCTAACCATGAATTTTAAAAACTTTTACAAGTAGTGGCTTCAGCGCACGGGTAGAGAATGAAGTACATGGTAATCTGTGAACCATGTCTTTATTGTATTATTGATATTTATTTCAGTGTATATAATTCATGTAATTAATATTTTGATTTGCAATTTTCAGTTTATTTACCGGGGTATTTCTTTATGTCACAGACACATCAGATAAATAAGTACAATATATACAAATTCAGATACTCAATTACCGATAATGAGAGTGGATGAACAAACATTTCGCTAATTCAATTTCAGTATGATAACATAAATAATTATGTAAATCATGTACAATTTGTTTTTAAACTATATCTATCTATCTATCTATCTATCTATCTATCTATCTATATATATATATATATATATATAAAGCACAAAGCTCAAAGACACTACAGTTACCAAGGCACCCTATATTTCACTTATATTCGTTCCCCGTCTGGGACTCGAGCCCACGACCTATGGTACCGAATCACCTAGCTGTCCTGCATCCGACCCTCTAACCGACTGAGCTCGGGTAGGAATCACACTCATTCATTCAAGTAAAAATAAATAATAGAACATCGGCCTTGAACTTGAGTGAGCCCCGCCTCTTTTTATATTACTACGCATGTGATTTGCCATACGCCGGGTACTACTTCCATGACCCAAGTTCATGGGCTGATGAACCGAGTCTGTTTAGCATGGTTCATCGAAGAAATTAGATTAGCATTGTAAATATTTTAGTATGAAGTAGAATTCGTCCTCAATATCATTTAAATTACAAAAAAAAAAAAAAAAAAAAAAATACAAATACGTTGGTTTCTATCGATATTGTGGTATCTGCCACGCTCTATAGCTAGATCTTGTGAGGACATTCTGAATTTTGCAATAAGTTTTTCATAATAGTGATTGATAGGTTTACAAAGGTAATACTGCAGACAGAAATTGTCTATAAGGTGTTAATATAATTCACCTCTGGAAGCTCTATGAATATTAGCAAGCATTTCTTGTTTATATAATAGGACATATGATAGCTTGTCTAGAAATATGTCACATTTACCGACGCGGAACCTTCATTTCCCTCCCCTCAGTTCCGGATTAACGGTGCCCGGTCAAATTCTAGGTATTATTCCTTAGGCTCATCCTCTTTCAAGGATCCTTTAGGGAAAGAGGTGTGTTTTCTGAATGTGTTGAGAAAATTCTTAATTGTTGTTTTAATCAAGTATGTTAAATCCATAGATAAGTAGGATAGTCTTTGTGGTGTTCAACTAAGCATTGTCAATTAATAATTTGTCCTATATACTAAAAGGATGTGTGAACAAGTGATAAAAGTAAGGCGTTTAACCTAGTGTCTAAAAATAGAAAGGTACCGTTGCATTGACCGGCATAGCGGAGTGATCTAACAGTGATCTAAAAGTGTCAAGGCACGTGTCGTGCAGCTTACTGTGTGGCGTGTGCAAACTATTGGATGTGTCGTAGTCGCGCATCACTATACATGGAACGACGGAAATGAGGTGTATGCTGATGAAGTGCTATTAAATATTATGTTAGACATTTAAAATTGTATTATTTGTACAGTAAGATAAAAAAGTAATCATGAAATAAATAAATTTATAAAATATGTATGTATATATATATATATATATATATATATATATATATATAATAATAATGATATATAAATGAAAATAAATAAAACTAGAGACGAGCTCGTTGCTAAAGCAATGAATAGGTTTCCCGGTCTTTAAAGTCGAAGCAGCGAAACTCAGATCTTTTACTCTAATACACATACGAAGTCTTAATGATAAGATGTCCACTTGTTTGACCTAGAATTGCCCCTCTGCTCGAGTAAACAATCTAAAAATAGAGTTATACGTTAACTACGGGAAAGAAAGGCACATGCACACCACCGATTTATTAATAGTCTGATTTCGCTCATATTTTGTATGCCACTATTACTTAGCATTCTAAACTCAGAATTTTGCGCGTGAGCGCGCAACAACATTTAGTTATAATTTTATCAAAATCGGCTGATAAATAAGGAAGTTTTGGATACCCAAAAATTTGACATTCTAGGTGGCGTAAGCCCGTAGACTGATCTGGCGATATGGCCTGGTTAGGGTATTATCGCTGCGCACTTATAAAGCGGAAATTTTAAAAATGAGAAAAACGCCTCTAAAAAAAATATATTAAATTTATATTATGAAAACAGAATAGCTCTATATTTAATAGTAAGCGATAAACCCCTACCGACATAAAATGGCGGAAAAGGTATAATAATAATAAGAAAGGACGGTAGAATAAAAAAAAAAAAAAGTTTTCACATGTGAAACCCAATAAAAAAAAAATATATATATATATACACAACTTCAATTATCAGATACAACTAGATCTAATCACCTTACAACAATAGATGATGAATTTTAATAAATGAATGAATTTCAAAACAATTGAACTTGTCTATTATTATCCTCATTTATCCTGGCATTCTTAGGACAGGTAACTCATGCCTTCAGGCATAATTATCCTTTTGTGTTACCGCTCTTTAATAATCACCTTGCGGTCATTGTTGCATAATTAATGGGCTCTGTTGGATTATGTTAGATTGATATGGTAGAGGATCGCTAACTTGCCATGTTTGCTCATAGATTGCAACACTGTTTGAACTCCTTGTATTATCCTAATAAATATATTACTATCAGTTCATATTTTATGGAGTCTTAGTTTTTCGACTTTAGGCTTTCGGGCATACGGGTTTATTTTATCGCTCTTTAAATATTTTTTGTTTGTTTGATTATTGTTTTACGTCACTCCACGATTATTTCACGTATATGGTGACGGCATCTGCCTGATGCATTGCATACAAATTTAGACCTTTGCAACGGACCCACCCGAAGCAGTGAGGGATCTTTTACGTGCCACGCCTACCGTGACACGGGACCTCGGTTTTTACTGTCTCATCCGAAAGACAGAGCACCGGTGTGCCCCGGGCGGGAGTCGAACCCGCCACCTCTCGATCACGAGCCGTGCACCTTATCCACTAGGCCACACCGGCTTCGCTCTTTAAATAAAATAAATATAGAACATATACACCTTATAATTGAGTGCACCATATGCGCACATTGACAACATATGTCTTTTCAGTGCTGCTCGTGGCCAAACGATTGGAATATATTATCCCAAAGGTATGACTTCTGGTGCATATTTGATAAATTCTCTATTTAATGGCACAAGATTTATATTGCCGTGAATTATTATTTAATATATTAAAATTGTTTTTGTTTGCATACCACGCCATTTATCGGGGACACCAATCACAATGCCATGTGGAACTGCAAGTCAACTAGTCAGTCGGTCATACATGCTGTCGGGAACAAATTATCTGGGAACTTTAGTCTGTCGGAGCTTGGATCTTGGTAGTCCCCCCATCCAGTGCCGTCTCATGAAGTTGGAATGTCACTTTCATGGAACTTTCTTCAATATAAGGCTTTGGGTAACCTTGTTAGTCAGGTACTGTAGACCCTGTGTACCAACAAGTTGATATTATCTCTACAATCCATACCTTACGACATAATGCATCCTATATAATTAAGGAAAAATCTTGTAAGGCCTTTACATGTATGTATATCAAGCAACTTTGCTTGAAAATTAAAAAAATTAGATGCTGATATAAAGTGATGTCCGACAATTAAAATGTGGACATGCATTTTTGATACACAATAGTACCTGTATTTGCAATCAGTGCACAAAGACTAATTCCAACAAAAATGCTCAAGTACAAGAATGATGTAGGTCGCGGGAATGAAAAGCTTGAGTACTAATTTCGACTTAAACAGACTTTCACAATCGATCAACTTCTCTGAATAAGGCTAAGTAGTTATCCATTATATAGATGCACGTTATGCCACATTTTGGATGAATTAATCCAAAGGTGTTGTTATGATTTCAGCATGCTCTAAGTTGATGTCTAGATATTTCAATGGGTTGATTGTTTTTTTTTTTTTTTCCCGTCGCTTTCAACAATATTTCAGTTACATCGCCACATGGAATCAGGAGGTTACCAACCTCTTAAACGTAGTGGAGCAACCCGGAAATCGAATCCGTATCGTCGGCGCCGCAAGCCAATCGCTTAACCACTACACCACACCTGCCCCAACATATTTCAAAGGTTGTGGACCGTATACCATCGGTTACAATGACATTAACAAAAAAACCCATCATATTCATTGTGAAAAGTTTGCTTAGTCCTTGTTGAATAATCTTATTCCATGTCTGATGTAGTTTGAATGACCAATTACTGGTTACTACACCAATGTAGTGTATCTAGGACATTTGACACTGCCAGAAACATCGTTTTAGCCAAAACTGCAAGTTACACGATCCTCCCACCATATTGCTATTTACCATGACAAAAGTTACGGTAGATCTAATGGTTAACCTGTATATCGTCTTCGCAGCTGGTAATTGTCGGCAGTTACCTTTTACTAATAATGAGCCTGCATAATTACATATATTTTTCATTACCAGCGAGGTTCTTTTTTCAAATACAGTACATCATATTCTATACACAATCACGTCATGATATAATTCACCTCTGGAAGCTCTATGAATATTAGCAAGCATTTCTTGTTTATATAAATAAAAAAATCTGTGTTTTAAGGGCGTGAAGATAGATTCATCATAGCTGTTTTCGTTCCATATGTATGACAATCCTAGTTTGTCAAGTTCAGCTCTAATATCTAAAACCCACCTGTCATTGTGTGCAACTCTAAAATCATAATAAGTTTTTAAAACACAATTATTAGTAAGTTGTAATTTAAGCCAGTATTTAAGAATTTTCATTTTACGCAGAGTATACAGAGGAAGTCTTCCAAACTCATAATATACCATACTACTAAGAACTGACTTTCGTACACCTAAGATTGATTTACAATATTGAGTGTGTAAATTTTCCACATCATTTGATTTGTGAATACCCCATACTTCGGAAACATATCCGCGGATACTGTTAACAAATGTATTAAGTACAAAACATTTGTTTTTAATATTGAAAGAATGGTTTTTCAATTCACAGTTAAGTGCAAATAAAGCTTTTCTACCTTGATCGGCTGCATGTTTTTGGGTTAAATTAAATTTGCCATTTGAACTTTGTATTGGACCCCCTGCCTTTTTTATAATTTGAGTACACGAAATTTTAAACTAGCTACGGCATTGAATTAAAACTATAAATCGGAATTGAAACGGACAAAAAGCGGAAATCCGCTTTAAAGCGGAGAAAATCATAAATAATTATAATTATATTAAATACTGGCAATGATTTATATTTCATATGTTTTTTTTAAATAAACATGTATACTTCATGTCAGCTATCTATCATATTAGTATTATTTTATCTTGATTTATCTATACAGCTCAAAACCATAGCCATAAGGAGTTAGGATAGACTTTTGAATACATAAAACACTTCATGTTAATTTCATATCACGAAACAACGCTTGTTAATGCATTGGTTCTCCACAAAGACTCCAGCTGTGTGCAAAGTTATATTCCGAATCCTAACCTTCTTTTAATCAATAGCGAAAATATGAATATATATCGTGACTAGAAATACTAATCTGTAATTAAAATTAAGCTTTCTACAGACATCTCTCTCTCCAGTTTGTCGCACACTAATCTAAATATGCACATCTGACGAAAATCTGCAGCCCCCCGAACCCTGTTCTCGATAAAAATCATCAATTGTTTTTCTACTTTATGCCGAGCAAGAAGTATACTTTTAATTAAAATCAGGCATCAATATCAATAAAACAGGTCGATATGTACACTGGTGTTTTATTAAATTATAAAACAAATAATAAGTATTTTCATTATGAAAAGTATGTATATTACATGGCACCACTTGGTCACTTTACTCGAATGTTACGACTACAAACTACAATTCAATCATTCAACAGGACTTACCTTCATAAACGTACCCTTAAGTTTCTTCTATATAGCATCGAGCAAGCAATGTTCCACATGACCAGAGGTCACAGGCTTTCACACCTGACAGATAATTGGTTTTCAGGCCAAGACATATTTTCAGGTATACAACAGAAGAGCTTTTCGTGATGCCTTTATGTTGTCAAGCTGATGTGAATGCTCTTGTAGATAATTTTACGTCAATGTTAAGTTCTGTATTTTTACCATTCTGTACTGTTAGAAATTTTTGTGAAAAATCAAGAAATACGAAAAGTCGTAATGATCATGTACATAACGATAAACCATGGTTCAAAAATGAATGTAAAACGCTGTATATTGATTACAAAACTGCTCTGCACAACTTTAATTTAAGCAAAACCATTGAAAATCACGCTGTTTTGATAGATAAAAAATCGGTTTATAAAAAATATGTCATCGAAACTGAAGCGTGAATATGAAAGGCATGAAGGCGATAACATGGAATATCTAAGAAGGCACAACTATTAAAAAATATTATGGGATACAAAGTTGAACCCTTTTATAATTGAAAACAGTGCGAATGTTCAAGGCTTTTACACCTTTATTGAGTACTTTCAGTTTTAACAAAAAGTGGTGCGAATATTTGACCTCCGTATATGCATCAGAAATGTCAATGTCAGCGAAATGTCATCGTCAGGAACCCACAGACCTCTGGCGTAGCTGCAAGCGGAGAAGGGGGGAGGGGGGAGGAACTGCGGATTCCCGACGTTGGAGAAATGTTTGGCATTCGATATAATTCCGGGACATAATATAAAACATGTGCAATCGAAACCTACAACCCTCACGACAATTCCTCACAATAATGTATATGTGTGCTGCGATTTTGATTGTGTATGATTAAAATAAGTTTATAAATGATATTTTACAATCAAAAGTTGACTTCTACTTTCTTTTACAAATTTTATTGTTGTGGTTGTATTCTATTTATACCATATCGGAAATTGGATGCTTAATATTTCATGAAAAAAATGTAAAATTCGAAGCGAAGCGTATCTATAAAGTCCCCGTCCGCTGCAAGAACATTCTAAATTTTGTGATGTCCATAATCACAAAGGCCAGACTGTATCCAGGTGTAGCAGAATCGATATTGGAGGTTTATTACGCTTACAGAGGCGTATCCAGGATTTCCAAGAAAAGGTGGGTAAATATAAAAGTAAAGTATAAGCCAAAAGTACTCGGCCATTTTGGGTGCCATATATAAAGTTTTACTCATACTTGTGCCGAAAAAGGGGCGGGCCTTCCCCTCTAAATCCGCCACTGGCTTCTTCTGTAGCTGATTTATTAATCTCCGGGGAACAAAATAAAGATAAGTACGGATATAATGAATACCTCATTATTTATTAACATGGCGCAAGAGCGAAGAAGAAAAGGAAAAGATAAAAGCACCTTGTAAATAGTACACATGCATGTACACAAACCTGTTTCTTTTTTCGTTTATCGGAGTTGTTGGATTGATTCAAGTTCAGGTCATTAAATAATCTTTCGTGACGTAATATCTCTTTCAAACTCAGGGTTATAAATTACTAAAATGCCATCTAAATATCCTGAAGGGGCATCGGGTATATCAAAAAGATCCATTTTTTCAGGTTTTATCAAATTTGAAGCATAAAACCATACTCTCTTGACATTTCAACAAGAGCAACGCCAAAATTGCATTATCCGCCCGTCTCTTAATTTCAGAATAGCAAATTTTCTACATTAAGCAATAACTCTTGTCGTATACATGAGGGTCAAACACAATACCTTTATTCATACGAAAAATAAAATGTCTAGGAAACGTTGATCTTTATTTAACTATTATATAGGTCATGTGCGCCACTCCAACTAATACGTAGCTGAACTTTTACTTCGCTGAGAGTTAAGTTTTAACAAAAATTTAGGGCAATATCTGTATCTATAGCGTAAAAAAAAATCGGGAAAAGTTTGACCTATTTTTACTCCTCTTGAAGTACTTCACATGCACCAATCCAATTGAAATACGAACTGAACCTGTATTTCTCCGAGAGGAAGGATATGAATAAATTTCAGGGCAATACATGTACCAGTATCCATAACGAAACAAGATGTGTTTGTGAAACACGAATGCCCTCGGCGGCAACAAAGTCGAAATATGGCAAATTTTGAATGTAGGTCAAAGGGACAAGGTTAACGGCCTTGGTGTATTTTGAAAGGGATTCATTAGTGGCGTATGCATGCAAATATGAAGTCTCTATCTCTCATGATGCAGAAGTTACGGCAAATACGGTAAATTTTTCAATGTAGGTCGAAGGTAACGGTCAAGGTCTCGAGGCAAATGACCTTGGTGTAATTTAAAGACAGACAAGTCAGAAACAATATGACCCGATCTATCCATCCGGGGGCAAAAATGTCGAGAAAACTTCAACCTATTTTCATCCCTAAAGTAGGTCACGGCGTACCAATCTAGCTAACATGTGTAGTGAACCTGTATTTACCTGAGAGACTGTTACTACCTCGCACGGCAATCAATATCTGTATCCAAAACAAAACGGAAAACTGAGTTCGGCAAAAGTCGTACTCGTGATTTTATGATACTGTAAACATAACGACATCTCATCCCGATTTTTTTTATTAGATTTCTTATCTAGCATTTGTTTTTAATATTTTGTATTTTACACATATAGTTGATGCTTTCTATGAGATAGATATAAAACACGACCCTGATACTCTGTTTAATAAGGATATTATAGATATACACAGAATAAAACATTTTGGTCATTAAAGTTATTTTCTACTATATTAACCTTTTTGTTTATGGTCCAGATTAAAACAATATGGTATTTAATATGACTGTTTCATTCAGAGCTTTCTGAAAATGTATGCTTTGTAATTTTTATTCCAAGATACTTGGGATGGTTGTCATGTGTTGATTTTTGTATCCCCCCCCAAAGGAGGAAATTTAAAAATTAAAACATGGCATGCCTACAGAATCTGAGATATATTAAGAAATATATGAATACGTTTAGAACAAGTCAGTAGGATCAAAGATTTTTAAAGAAATAGCGTAAACAAATATTTCGTAAAGCAATTAAATTCAGTAAGAGTGCATCAAAACGCATGAATGCGCTGCAATTCAAATATCCATAAAACCGCAGTCCGATAAGTCATCTGAAAACAAATCGTGCAAAACATCATGGGTCAAATGAAGTATTGATGTATTTTGAAATTCATAAGGTTATAGAAATGTAGGTTGTTCAATTCAGAATATCTTTGCATACATTTCTACACAATTCGTTTAAATTTCAATATTCATGCTACATGGGGATGTCATGCGTCGCTAAGCCCGTCGTATTTAACAACATATGGATTCTGTTTCTGTCAACGAGATAGATATAATAAAAAATGTCACATCGGTTAAACTAAAGTATTAAATTGCTTGAACCACTCACGAATTCTAATCGTTACCGTACAAACGCTAAAAAAACATTCATTAACTTTTCCACATTTGAAAGTTCAAGTGTTATCTGCAAAAATGATCTTGATTTTTTTTTAATAATACACATAATCTGACGATGTGATTAACGTTGCGCAGATAGATCGGTGACGCATGCGTTTCTCCATTTCTGAGTAACTTCTCGAGTTCACAGTGACAGTCATCCGTACAAATTCATATTGATCGAGAGAGGATTAGATAAAGCTATAAGTAAACAAAAAAAAAATTAGATGGAAAAAATTACATTATTGGATTATTGTTTGCGTACCTCTAAAATTACTCTTTTTTATTGTCATTAACCATTTCTTTTTTCTCATACGTACAGGATCATATCTGTGTCGAATCCAGAATTTTCTTTTTACCCGCCTTTTTTTTTCTATCCCAGGGGCAAGACTAAATCTTAAAACCCAAATGCACAGCTTCAAATCAGACATTCCATATACTACCACCAAATTATCTGCAATCTGTCTTGGTACAGGAGAAGAAGCTCCGACAAGTTGTTTCTTAACCCTGCCAAATTTTTCTACCCAAGAGGCCAGTCCCCAGTTTAAAACCCAGGTACACAATTAAAGTCATATCTTTTAATAAAGTACTACCAAATCATCTGCACCTGTTTGGTTAAGGAGTAACATCCTTATCACCAGATCTCATCATCGCTCGATGATCCATCAGTCCAAATAACTGGACTAGACATAATATTTTGTATAGTAAGTCTGTTGTACCTACAAGTTTGTTTTTGTTATCTGTATGGATCTTAGTTGTTAGGGTTTTCTTCTTTCTTAACCTCCCTATTTTTAATTATTATTATCACCCTTTTCATTCTCCACATGTAAATCATGTTTCCTAGACCCTTTCGGGGAAAACGCGACTCACTATTGGTCATTTAGGTAAAATATTCCTGGCGCGAATCTCGATTCAATTAAGAAAACTAAAATTCCTATATCGCTCGCCTGAGCACCTGTTTCGAACACTTAAACCCCAAATTTTGCCAGTACACTCCCTTTTATGTTAAAAAAGAATATATAATATTAAGTGTGACATAAATTATTATCTCAAACACAAAATAATCCAAGTACTATGAGAAAAATAATGAAAATGGGTGATTTTTAAGACTTTCGCGCGTGAAATTTGACATCACAACCACCTTTTATTTAGATAAGGACATAATTTATTCAATGCGCTTCCCTGTATCTAAACATCAAAATAACAAAATCTAATGAAAATTGCCTCATTCATGTGAGAAAAGGTGCAAAAACAAGGCTGTAGAAGATTTTAGTCGTGGAATTTGCCAGCATGCACATTTTAAAGTCAAATAAGGACATATTATGTGTTGATGTATTATCTACATTATTCTCCATGTCTACACAACAAAATGACCAAATCTGGATGAATATTTTTACGGTGGCACAGAGGTGACATGCACTACTCTTTTTTTATCTCGAGGGAACGACTTTTTATCTCGTGGGAACGACTTTTAATCTCGAGGGAACGACTTTTTTCATCTCGAGGAAACGACTTTTTTTATCTCGAGGGAACGACTTTTTATCTCGAGGGAACGACTTTTTTATCTCGAGGGAACGACTTATTATCTCGTGGGAACGACTTTTCATCTCGAGGGAACGACTTTTTTTATCTCGAGGAAACGACCTTTTTTATCTCGTGGTAACGACTTTTTTATCTCGAGGGAACGACTTTTTGTATCTCCAGGGAACGACTTATTATCTCGAGGGAACGACATAATCAACCAATCAGATTTCGCGTAACATGAATATTGAAGCGCGAAAAATTCCTTCCATCATAATTCCTTCAGCCTCAGGAGCAGTTAAAGCACCATGGACGAGGGATTAGAAAATTTGTTTAACAAAAAAGGGATCACTCCCGACTGTGTAAAACAAATGGAAGATGACAAGGTAATTACATTTTGTATATCTATTACATAACATGAGTCATGAATTTTACACATATGTACATGTATATAGATTTAGTCAATGCATCAATTGATGAATAAAGATCTGAGTGGATCTAGATCAAGGCTGTATATAAAAAGGCCAGCGACAACATTGTCAATAGGAAACTTAATAAGGCTGATTGATTTCTGTAATTTCATTACGCAAATAAAATTATGTATTGCATGTCGTGTTCATTATTAAATAGAGGATAATCATTCAAAATATCTGATAGTCTGACCACTTTGAATTTAAGAAATACATGTATGTCATATATGCAGCATCGCGTCGCACGCTGGTGACGGGAGATACATCATACAATGGCTGGTTAATAAAACTTCCGTTCTCAGAAATTAAACAATGACTCATTCACAATCTACATTTAGATTTATAAGTTGTTGAAACTGGACATAAATCTATGCGTACACCACCAGTCACTACACGTAAGAGTAATGTAGCATGTCTACAGATAATCATTAATCTATTACATTTTATTGCGTCACAGATTCACAGTCATACAAATTTTTACGTCATCATATGTACACATGTAAGAAAAACAAAGGCAGAGTAGGGCGTGTTACGAGTTTTTGTGTTTTGTTCTTCTTTCGATATGACCACCGGCACGATCTACTGATGGCTATGCGAATTTCTGAATAACAGCTTGGCCACACCGGCTCTTTTAAAGATAATGACTGATACGATCTTTTAGTATGTTGACATCGCCAAAATACAGATGGCGCAGTTTGATTCAATGTCTTATAGACCCTTTCGACGTTGCTGCGGGGCAAATATTTTGGTTGGCAAATGATAGATCTAACGTTTCCCAAGAAAAGTTTGGCGTCAGAATGCAAAATTGATTGCCTCTGACGTCATATTGCCAGTGAATATGAAATTGTAGAATATTTTACAGGACATTTTCTCTGGTAAACTACGACAATTCACCAGACCGAAACAACTTTTCCCAGACCAAGAACAAAACGTACCAATTTAGAAAGATGGTCACTAAAATCAAACGACGACTGCTCACTTTTGCGAGTCTCTGGCAAGATAAAACACATCTCTACAGTTGTGCTCTTCTTCAACAAAATCAATACAATAGCCATCATTGTAATTAAACATCTTATCCCGTGTAAATAAAAAGGTGTTTAAGCCTTTTGTTTCTCTTTTAGTTTTTATTCATCTTCACTGGACAATCGGTCCGGAAATCTAAGTTTATTTACGGGACCGACGGTGCAATTATTACCGGACTTGTGTGTCGGTCTGACGATATTTCAATTTCACTGTATTACGTGAACAGTTATCATTTTGCCAACCAAAATGTTAGTCCGGCAGTAACGTGTGTATGTTGACGTTATATTGTGATTGCGATATTCCGTATGGTAGTTACGGAAATGGGTCACCCAAATGTAGAAGTTTTCATGGGGCGAAGCCCCTGAAACCCCCACCAAAGCTCTGCACTGGACCTGCTGAGGACGTAGGCGATCCCCAGACCCCTTTCTAAGATTACGCCCCTGACTAATTCAGGTATGCTATTCACAAAGAAACTTAAGACCAAATCTTAGACTTAAGTCTAAATTTAGGAGTCAAGAGCTATTAACAAAAACTCGTTCGCTAAGACTTAAGTCTGAAATTGGTCGTAACTTTAAGACAAACAGAACCATTCTCAAGTCTATTTTTCTGTACTTAAGACAAGGTACTGCACAAGACAAAAAGAAGACGGGAGGGGCGGGCTGCTGCATTGCTAGCAATAGCAATTAACAATAAAAATGTAAGAAGAGAAAGGAATGTCATGACCGAACATGGAACACATTTGTACAAGCACTGAAGCAGACTACAAAACTCTCAAAAGTCTGCATAAATATACAGTACAGTACTTAGTACGGTTACACGTCTGTATTCCGACGGTTCGATAGTCCGACGGTCTAATAGACCGACGGTTCGATGTTCTAATTTTTGTATTTAGCACCCCCTCCCCAAGTAAATTAAAGAAAAAATAGAATATGGTATTAATGATAATCCGCCGGTTGGATTTCTCGTTTTTCCGTAGCTAAGAAGTGTAAGGGACTTGAAAGTGGCTAACGACATGAACAAGAGAGTAATCAAACTGAAGTTAAAAAATATATTCGAACAAGATTTGTCCAGAACACAGTAAAGATCACCGAGGCAGTGGCGGATTTAGAGGGGGCGGCAACCCCCCTCCCCCTTTTGACCACATATTTACTAGTAAATATCAAGATTTTGCACCAAAATTGGTCGATTCGTATGGCTAATGCACATGTGCAACCCCCTCCTTTTCTTTCGGAAATCCTGGATCCGCCACTGCGAGGAACAGAGTAAAGTGGGTCAAACATAAAGGCTAAGATTTAAAAAAAAATCAACAAAACTGGCCAGGAAGCGATTTTCAACGTACTCTACAATGTTTGTTTTTTCAATTCGTCAACAAACATAACCTAATCCTTTCTTCGCTTGTTAAGCTCGCCGTGGTCGAATGTTAGGACTGCAGATTGGAAAGTATGAGGTTCAAATTCCGTTTACAGACACACACATGTGTACATATAATTTTAAGGTGTTTAGTTTAAGATTCTGTTAGCGATCCCTTAGATCAACTCATTACAATTAGATACGGTTGTAAGATAAGCAGTCAACTCCGGCTACAATCATGCCTAGATTATTCTGATGTGTGTCCGAAAATGACACTCGAATCTGCCAGTTTTCACTTTCCTGATAAATTGACCCATCGCTTTCGCGGAAAATTTATTAAATTTCATGACGTCACAATACATTGTCCGAGGTATGACCGACCTGTAAAGTATTGTGACATCATCTGATTTAACAATCTTTCGCGCAAAAATAGAAGGGTAAATTGACAGTAAATGATTATTGTTGTTATTGTAAGTTCTCTATAAAGTCTCTAGGGAGGAGGCAATTATTTGAAATAAATTAATTTATAGATTTTTGGGGTATATTTTGCACAAATATAGGGCTTCTAATTATTCAAATCTCTTCAATATTTCATGTAAAAGGAATAGTACATTTGCAGTTGAGAGAGAAAGGAGGGGGTGTTATGGCGATATAGAATATTGTACCCCTTCTTATACACGTAAAATCATAAACTGAAGCGATCAACTGATAATTATTAGTTAATGACCGTGACATATAATTTGACCTCAATGCTTTTCAATTAAAAGCCTACATAAACTTTAATTTAAAGTATAAACAATTTTTTATGCTACAGATTGATTTTGATGCATTGGTTGCTATGAGTGATGAAGAGCTGGCGAAATACCTACCAGCATATGGAGATAGAATTGCTGTGATGGCTTATGCAAGATGCCAAGTGAAACGACGAGAATGTAGCCTTGAAAATACGTTGGGTGAATAAAAATTTGTATATTCAGAGTTTTTAGTGACAGACATACGTTCGATTAAGACATGTGCTACAAGAATCTATATTTTCATCTATCTTAACGCAATAAAATCTTAAATATCTATGATAATTGTGTGAAAATTGAAGATTATGTATAAATCTACGAGTTGAAGTACATCGACTTCGATATCGTTACAATGAAAGTTAAAGTTAAATAAGTTGTCTTTATAACAGCGCTGTGAAGTGCACAAGTATATGCTTTGTGATGTCAACAGCTTATATACGTGAATACCCTTGCAATTCTTAATCAGTCATTTGACGATTTCTTGTGATATAAATAAATTCCCATATAAGCGTATGGTTTGTTGTATTTTACATGAACTTGCTTTTACTTCTGCGTCCGTTAGCTGTTTATACTCTCTGTTGATGTCTGATTGGTCAAATTATCCATAGCTGCTATTGGTCAGATCACAATAAAAGAACACATTTGATTGGATTAAAAGCCTAGACTTGTCACAGATAAATGACCCGTCAAACATGATTTTAACTGTGACGTCACAATGAAACTACGTAATGGGCGTGGTTAAAGTTGGATCTGGCGACCCCTCAATTCGAAGCCCAACAAAATGTATTATGTATATTTTATTTATCGTATCAAACAATTTCTCTTCTTGACCAACTTTTTTTTTCTAAATGTCTCGTAGACGTATTATATCATTTTTCATTGAGCGGTATTGGTCGATTAAACTTTATTTTTATTGTAAATATTATACAAACTACATACAGACTTGCCCATAGATCAGTAAATTAAAAGAATTTGAAAACAAGCCAAAACTTTTTACATCAGTTAATTCCCCCCGATGATGTAACATAGGTTTTAGTTTGCTTTCAAATCTAGTTTTATGAAAACAATCTAGTTTGTCCTTATGAGAGACAAAATACTGCATGTGAGTGTGTGACGTTACATGTATATATTACCAAAAGTAAACATTTTTGTTTACAATGAGACTTGACATATGGCCGATTTCCAAGTCAAATTTATACTTGTTAAGAACGTATTTGGTTTTGCTTTCAGCAATCTCCACACTTCCTGGAAAACAGACAGGAAAAAAATTTCACTACTCTGGAAACAAGAATGCCATAAAGAAGTCACCTAAAATAGAGCTGGGTTGGGTTCAATTAAACCCATCTTCAAAATTATACAAACAAGTGCGTTCTGCAAATGGCGGTGGCACAAGACAGTTATCGGTTGAGAAAGGTGTAACAGTCGGTGAAATTTTGTGTGTAGCTACTGCAACATTTTTCCCAGATGGAAAATCAAAAATGGGGAATTTAAGTGAATTTTCATGCGAAATGAAAGACTTTAAAGGAGACTGCATACCAACTGATAAAACAATTGAAGACTTATATAAAGAAACACACGTAAAGATGTATAGAGTGTACTTGTATACTAGATTAAAAAAGGCAAGTGGTTTCATAAGCAGCATATTCTGTTGCATTCTTCTATCATTATTATGTATAAATTATATTTTATTTCAGTATATCTGATAAAATGTAAAAAGTTACTCGTCCTTACTGTTTAAAAAAACTTGTACAAAACCCAGAGATAAAACAAAAGGAACATAACATCGTTGCTCATCAATAATAGCAATTACTGGGACAGATTAAATTTTTGCCACCTAGACTTGGTACTTACAACCAATTTGTTTTTATTTTTGGATCATAGCTATAAACGATACAGAGGAGAACATCATATCACGATCCCCTTTCTTTAACTTTAATTAATTACTTTTGATATTGCAGACAAATACAAATGATTCCTCTGAAGATGACCTACCTACTACAGAAAAACCCAGAACTCGAGTTTTGACAAGAGGTGTACCAACAAATGAAACATCGCCAGTTAGGCCACAGAGAAGCACAAGCACTGGTCATATATCCCCAGACCCAGAGGTAACATACACACACATACACACAGGAAATCAGTAGTCCTCGGTTAGGTTCGAACCAATAACCTGCAGTACTTAATCACATGAACTATCGAAACTAAGCTACAACATATTGTTTCCCAAAAAGAAGGTGAAATATTCGGGAGGTTAGTACACAGATACATGACGCATTTGTCATAATCACATAGAAAGATTTACTTCCAGATGGATCCATCTGGAAGTCTCTTTCACTGTCTATAAAACGGTCCAAAACCTTTTCAGATTTCTGTTCTTTTGAAATTATGCATTTTGGGTATTAATCATTATTTCATATCCAGATACATGTAAATTGATATTTTTCATACAAATAAAAGGTAAATGACATTGATCATCATGTCGATATTAATTTTTACATGATTTTATAGAGATCTGCTTAATAATTAATGCACAAAGTTTCTAAATAGTCCAAATATAATAATATGAAGACTTCTTAACAAATTACAATTTCTACTAAAATGAAAAGTTTTATGTACAGGTTAACTTTCATCCCAGACACCAGCCCAATGGACCAATAGCATGCACCTCACAGGTTACGTGTACAACGAGGTGAGTGAGTGAATGTTCAGGTGTCAAGACGTGTTTGTGAGGAGCTCTGTATTTCTAGTTGAAACAAAGGAAAAATGATTTGCATAGCGAATTTCTATGTTGAATTCTAATTTATTTGCTTAACTTTCGCTATACTGGATTACATTGTGTTTAATAATTCTCCAATGGGTAAAACTAGCAAGAAAAGGAAGGGGACACCATCCACGGACGAGAGCGCGAACGAGTCCATGTCAGTGAGTAGACTTTTAAATGACACTCATTCTATATTGTATGGTAAAACACCTGAACCTGGATCTAATAATACATCCACCCCTAAAGTAGATTCGATCCCTATCTCCGGATCCACGGAATCAGCACTTCAGGACGCCCCCGCCTGGGCCAGAGACCTTACTCTTAAATTCAATGCACTACATGTATTTTTTGACGTAAAATTGTGTGAAGTGACAAAAAAACTTGAGAGGTTGGAGGTCTTAGAAAATAAAGTGGGTTCATTGGATATCAAAATCTCAAAATTTGAAAAGGATGTTAAGCGAGTGCAGTCAGAGGTAGCAGACAGTGTTAAACAAACTAAGGATATAGTTGAGGCGGTGTGTGACAAAACCGATAATTTGGAATTTGAGTTGAAAAATATGGCAGACAGAATATGTAATCTTGAAGAACAGAACAGGGTTTTGAAATTAGATATCGTAGATGTGAAAGCTAGGTCCATGAGGGACAATCTGTTGTTTTCTGGGATCGCGGAAGCACCGGGTGAAACGCCTGACGTCACGGAAAACATTTTGCGACAATTCCTTACAGAGAAACTTCATATGGCATCTGAGTTAGTGAGTAGTATTAAGTTTGATCGGGTGCACCGCTTGAATGGGCCTTCCTCGCCGAGGGCTATCATTGCCAAGTTCGGAGATTACAAGCAGCGGCAGGACGTCAGGTTCCGATCCAGGGAGTTGCGTGGTACCAGGTACTATATAAATGAGCATTTCCCAGCTGAAATCAATGAACAACGTCGGGAGCTGATCCAGGTCATGAAGGAGGAGCGCAGGAAGGGGAATACCACAAGACTAGTGTATAATAAACTTTATATTAACAATGTGCTGTATTCACCACGTCATAGAGCAGCCTCTACTCAGCCGCGGACACAGGATAGGGCGTAGGATAGCGTGGAGGACGATCAAGCAACCGCTCATATTCGTGTGGCATCGTGGAATGTAAATCGCGGAATAGTTCACAAACTTAAAGATCCTGAATTCTGTAACACTTTAGTCAATTTTGATATAATTTTTCTTTCAGAATGTTGGCAAACCAAAGACAACTTGGATCTTAATATAACACTGTCAGATTTCTCATATTTATCATTCCCTCGTCAAAAAGGTAAAGGAGGTGGTCTCATTATTCTATATAGGCACTGTTTAGTTGCCTCTGTAAAATGCGTAAAATGCGTCGGCGACAGTATTCTTTGGTTTCAAATCCGAAACAACTATGGTCGAGATATTTTCATATGTTTTTCTTATATTCCACACGAACATAATGTCTTCTATGATGTTTATAATATTGATTTGTATGACTGCCTCTTGAGTGACGTAGCCGAATTTAAAGACAAAGGTGATGTTATTATTACAGGCGATCTGAATAGCCGTATTGGGTTGGGTAAGGACTATATTGAACTTGATACGTTATCCTGTCAATTAGTTGATCATCTCTCATCTATTTTCTCATATGTTAAAGATGCGGGTTTAGGGGTTAGACATTCTGAAGATACTGTCACTAATACTTTTGGTAGAAAACTTCTCGACTTTTGCATAACATCCGGCATGAGAGTGTGTAATGGTAGAATTGAAGGTGATAGGACCGGAAAGGCTACGTTCTTTAACCATCTTGGGTCAAGCGTCATTGATTATGTATTGACCCATAAAGACAACTTAAATTTAATTCAGGAAATGCATGTAAATAATTTCAACGAATGGTCTGATCACGCACTTGTAGATTTTACATTGTATATAGAACGCGTGTCTATGGTTCGAACCGGTGAGGAAAGCAAGGGTGATAACTCCTTAAATGTGTGTAAGTGGAATGGTGATGAATTGGATCGTATGAGAGGGGATTTGAATGATAGGGTGCCTGATTTACAACGTATTATTGATGATTTGCAATCTTCAAACTTAGTAATAGACCAAGGTGTAAATAAATTTGTTGATGTTTTGAATGATGTTTTTAGTAAGTTTTGTGTGAAATCATCCAGGTCGCATAAATATTTTAAAACACAAGATAAACCATGGTTCGATGACAGGTGTAAATCTTTGTATTATGATTACAGAGGCGCATTACGTATTTTTAGTTCAAACAGGTCAGATTTTAATCGTAATAACCTCGTCGTATGTAAACGGAGTTACAAACGTTACTGCAATAAGATCAAGAAGCAGTACTTACGACACGAGGGTAATAGACTGAGCTATATACGAAAGCATAACCCAAAACAGTTTTTTTAGAATCTTCAGGAAAAATCAAAGCGTACATAGCACACTATCTGTCAAAGATTTTTATATGCATTTTAAAGAAATTTGTAATGTTGATCATGATAACAATGTTGTCAATGAGGAACATGACGTATCCATTTTTGATGAATTGAATGTACCTATATGTGAAAACGAAATAGCATGTGTTTTAAAACATTTAAAGGCTGGTAAAGCTACTGGGACTGACCTTCTCCTGAACGAATACTTTATTAAATTTAGCAATATCTTATCTCCAATGCTTTGTAAAATGTTCAACTGCATATTTGATGCTGGTATTTTCCCACCTAGCTGGTCAGAAGGAATAATCCTTCCACTATATAAAAAAGGTGACCCAAATAATACAAACAATTATAGAGGTATTACTCTCATTAGTAATCTGGCAAAAATATTTACGTCTGTCTTAAATAATAGATTGTTGAAGTGGTCTTCTGTAAATGATGTAATCACAGACGCTCAGTTTGGTTTTAAACCAGGATTCGGTACTACTGATGCAATATTCGCTCTACAATCTTTAATTTCAATGTTCTTAAATTCTAAAAAAAAGTTGTATTGTTGTTTTGTGGATTATCGAAAAGCTTTTGACTCTGTAAATAGATGGAAACTATTTTATAAACTTGCCAGAAGTGGTGTTACTGGGAAGCTACTTACTACCATAAAACAGCTCTATGCTGGTGTAAAATCTTGTGTTCGTTATAATGGTAACCTATCTGAAACATTTTCTTGTACTAACGGTTTGATGCAAGGCGAGGCTTTGTCGCCATTTTTATTTTCTTTATACATAAACGATTTAGAAATGTGTTTATTGCGTAATTCATGTGAGCCAGTTTATCTGCGTGATATTGCATTGTTTTTACTAATGTATGCAGACGACACTGTTTTGTTATCTGAAAGTCGTGATGGTCTACAAAACACTCTCAATCAACTCAATGTTTACTGTAACGAATGGGATATATCTGTAAATGCTGATAAAACCAAAATTATTGTTTTTAGAAACAGTGGAAAGTTATGCAACGGCGATAACTGGTTTTTTAATGGTTCAAAAATAGGAGTTGTCTCCTCTTTTAACTATTTAGGAGTTACACTGAATTACAATGGTAAATTTAATATAACGCAAAGTATACTTGCCTCACAAGGCAAAAAATGTATGTTTGGTATTTTAAAAACATGTAACGATAATTATTTAAATATTGAATCAAAGCTCAAAGTATTTGATACGTATGTTTCTTGTGTTTTAAACTATGGTTGTGAAATATGGGGTTATCATCATGGTAAAGATATTGAAAAAGTGCATATGTATTTTTGTAAAAGAATTTTGAAAGTGAAACGCAACACCCCAAATTTTATGGTGTATTCTGAACTCGGTAGACTTCCCTTAAAGGTTATACGAACCGTTAAAGTAGTTAAGTATTGGCTTAAGCTTTTAAAAACCGAAAATTGTATTTTGCGTTCACTTTTAGATGATATGCTTATACATTTACATGAAAACTGCTGGTTAGCTAATATTAAGAACATATTATGTACGGTTGGCTTTAGCGATGTATGGTATAATCAAGGGGTTCCAAATGAGAATGTGTTCCTGTATATTTTTAAACAGCGACTTACAGATATATTTCTGCAAGAGAGAGACGCATTTTTTGAAACCTCGTCTAAATGTTACATGTACAGATACCTTATTGACTCCTTTTCGCTTCAATATTATCTTCGGAAATCTTTACCTGATAATTTGGTTGTCTTTTTGTCTAAATTTAGATTATCTTCCCATACACTTTGTATTGAACAGGGTAGATACACTAGAATGGAAAGAAACAATCGTGTTTGTCCCTTTTGCTTCGACATAGTTGAAGACGAGTACCATTTTGTTCTCGTTTGCCCCACTTACTCGGATATAAGAAGGTCCTTTATTAAACAATATTATTGGATTCGTCCATCAATGTCTAAACTTGTGCAATTATTTGCTATTGAAAACAGGAAACAATTATGTAACCTTGCTAAATTTCTGAAACATGCTTCTGAAATGAGGGCTCTGAGAATGTAATATGGCGTACATATGTTATCATTCATACGCATTTCAATACTTAATATTTACTGTCTGCAATGTACCATACAATTGTATAATTTGTTTTGCTTATTTACTTACACTATGTACAGTACAGTCTGTCCTATATATGTAGTTATTTATATACTATCATTGTCTGTCCTCCTCAATATCATTTAAATTAATATACTTTAATTACATAACTTGTTTGTGTGCCTGAATGTTCACTTTGTATCATTAATTTTGATGTATTTTTCTATGTATGCATATAAACCATATGGTTCTTTTGCTAATAAACTATACTATACTATACTATACTATACTATACAACCAGGTATGCTATTCTTTTGATGCAATAATTTGACAATTAATTGTAACGCTATCTTGAAATACTTATGCCTATCATTCAAATGTGTAATATAAATAATAATAATAACAATAATGATAATAATAATAATAGCAATAATAATAATGACGATGATGATGATAATGATGACGATGATTATATATATATATATTATATCTTTATGAAAAGAAATATTCAATTTTAATCTATAAGATTTTTTGTAGATTTCATTTAGAAATGCATTTTACATAAAATTATAGTCGAAAATGGACTTTCAGTGGTCTTGCAATAGCAGAAGCCATAGAGTTTGTTGACAGCGAGGATGATGAAATACAGATACAAAGTAGTAGCACCATACCAAATATTACAAGGTTATTTTGTCTAGCATCTAAACTTAAAGGTTCGTTTATAATTAGCGATAAATTCTGAAAGATAAATGATAAAGATACAAATATGTTCCTAATATGATATTATCTGTAGTTCTAATCCTTTAAAATAAAATGAAATAAAGATAAAATGCATAAATATGTCTTTTTTCAGAGTTAAAGATTCAAACAAACAAGTCAACACGATTTTAGATGATTTTAGAAATGAATACATGGTAGAGGGAAGGACTAAATGCGTCATATTTCGTTCAAAGCCCCTACAAAGTGGAATTCGTACTCTTGAAAGAAATATCAATCTCCACCAAAAACTTTTCATAAAATTTTCAGGCGAAATAGGGGAAGACCATGGAGGCCCTAGAAGGGAGTTTTTCAGGTAAACAATTAAAACAAATGATTATAGTTTAGAAATACAATTCTAAATGGTCATATCCGTTGTCGCTGCCTAAATTTCCTAACTATACTAATTTTTCCCCACGGAGAGTTTGACTTAAAGCCAATCTATAATCTATTGCTAATAATTAAAACCAATTCAGGCATTAAATATATACATAAATACATATTCATTAATCGATAGATAAGTATTAAAATTGCTATAACTCCTAAATTACATGCCGAACCAGCATCGGAAGACACTTCTAAAGATAGAAACCGGAAAAAGGGCATCTTACTGAAAAAAAGTAGCATCGTAGCAATGAGACTCTTCTTATATGGATACACTGAAACATTCATTCAACTTCCGCCAAGGGCAGACTCAATATACCAACCGCCGGAATGATTCCTCAAATGTTCGCTGTGGTAGATCTATACACACTCAGTAGCAGTTCATTTGACAGGGACCAATCAGCGTCCACTGAGCGAAGTTTGCCAGGGAATTCCGTGTCAAAGGTCGACTGAGATGAACTTTTACGGAGTGCATTGATATCTACCATAGCGAACACGAAAAACTAATGATAGTGATAGATCGAGTTGTAATGAGATTGAGTGATTCTATCATATACATCCCATTAGGAGTCTGTATGTAATATGTTTGGCATCTTGACTCCAGATTAAAAGGCTAACACTTTAGAGCCCGGAAACCATTGCGTCTACAGCCGGACAACATTTTTTCTAGTATGCCCCCATAACTTTGTTTTCACGTGGAAATATATAATTCCAAATATATATTACAGATTGGCCTTGTCAGAATTGCACCATTCAGAGTTCTTCGAAGGACCAGAAGGAAGCAAAGTGTTCAGTCACAATTTAAATCTTGTTGAAAAACAGCACTATAAGGTAATAGGACGTCTAGTAGCATTGTCACTTGTCCAAGATGGGCCTGGAGTACATTTTATGAACAGTCAACTATACAACCTAATGACGGGCCATGAAGCAGAAATGACCCCTCAAAGCGAAATTTTATCAGACATTCAGAACTGCTTGGAAAATATATGTATGTATGTGTGTGTTTCTGTATGCGTGTATGCTTGTGTGTGTGTTTTTGTGTGCGTGCATGCATGCACCAATTACATTCGTTTTTTACTTTACAGTTGGAAGAAATCTCTACTTTAGCGGAGAGAGATCAATTCCTGGTAACATATGGAGACTGGCTAATGGATAAGGGAATCAATGCATATCGCATGGGACTAAATAATAAGGAAGAGGTGAAAAACATGATCATCAAGTACCACGTCTTCTACAGGTATAATGTCTTTAAACCCAATTGCCATCGCAATGACAAAAAAAAAAAAAAAAAAAAAAAAAAAAAAAAAAAAAAAAAAACGGAAAGAAAAGAAAAAAAAAAAAAAGATTCAGCCGTACGATAGAAATCCAAATATGAATATGATTCCACTTTCGTCATAAGATATATCACATTTATTATTTTTGCAGTTTCAATCTTAATTCATGCACATTTGATAATCTCTCATATTTTATAAATAAAGATTATCTATTAATTCATTATGTATCTAAAAGTAAAATTAATCACTTGGTTTTATGTCTTGCAGTTTTATATTAAACTTCTATTTTCAGAACTTCTGCCGAAATCAGCCAGTTCATAGATGGAATGAATGAGGTCGGGGGACTTTTGAAGCTTATCAGAGATAACCACATTTCTTTTCAGCCTCTCTTTTGCCATTCCCCAAAGACGTTGACAAAATGCGACATCGACTCCTTATGTGAGTTTAGTTTTAGCGTAGAAGGATCAAACAACAGACACTCGGAGGAAGAGACTGTGTATGCCTGGGAAGTTTTCCTGAAGGCTATTGAAGGTATGGGGTACATGTAGCATAAAAGGGAAAGGAAAAAAACATCTGACTCAGCTGAATGACAGAAGTCATCAAGGAAATACACAAAAACATGATAATATACAAAGTACATGTAATGAAATTTCAAAACAGAGCGTGTTTGTGAGACAGATGCCCCCCCCCCCCTCCCCCCTTGGGCTTAAACCGTAGCAGCAACAAACTTTCCTAGATTATGAGTTTCATGGTCGATAACTCCTATAAATATTACCTGTAGTGTAATATTGCCTTTTGATATATTGACCTCTGTTTCAAAGATTTTGACTAGAACTTGACCAGGATTTCATTAGATATATATTCAAATTCTAATTAACATTTAATATATAATACATGAAAATCTCATGGAAACAAATAATTTCAGCTTTTTCTATCAGCTGTAACCTTGACCTCTGACCTTATCACCACAATTCAATAGGATTCTTCCTCTTTTGATAAGTAAGCATACATTCAAATTGGGTTTGAATATGATGAAAGGTACTTGAGTAATTATCCAAAAGCCATTAATGATAGAAAATTTTCATCAGCGGTGGCCTTGACCTTTGGCATTATGACTCCAAAATCAAGTTTTTCCTCTCTTGATAAGAAAGCATACATTGACATTTGGTTTGAATATGTCGAAAGGTACTTCAGTTATCATCCGGAAATCAATGTCTGACGGAAGGTAAAAAAGGACACAAGGCACACACCATATACATTCCTACTCATGGCAAACACACTACAATAAAAAGACTCCCATTTTTAAAATTTATGATTAATCATCCATATAGAGAGAGAATCAACGAGTATTGCAAGTTGATAGAGAAAAAGAAAAAAAAAGTTATATACGATGAATATATATAGCACAAAGACACTACAGCTAACAAGGCACCCTATATTTAACTTATATTCGTTCCCCTGTCATGCTGTCATGCATCCGACCCTCTAACCGACTGAGCTACCCAAGCTCCATACAATGGAGCAATAAACGCCTCTCAGTTGGTGTGGCTGACCGGTTTACGAATATATGGAGCTAGGGTAGCTCAGTCGGTTAGAGGGTCAGATGCAAGACAGCTAAGCTAGGTGATTCGGTACCATAGGTCGTTGGTTCGAATCCCCATCGGGGAACGAATATAAGTGAAATATAGGGTGCCTTATTAGCTGTAGTGTCTTTGTGCTTTATATGTTTGTCTAATTTGTATTTATTTCTACAAGAAAAAAAGTTTATGCAAGCTATGAAAGTAACAATAAAGGTAAAATAATTAGAAGCTTTTTTTTTTTACTCGGCTTCGATGAAGCCGCACTCATTGCAATCACTTTCTTTTCAGGGGTTATAACTTTCACTACCGATATAGAGCTTACTACGCCGCTGAAAATTAAAGTGCCGAAAAATTACTGATGTTGTCTTAAAAATTCTTGATCAGCACAATGTACCTTTAGCTCAGTTAATTTAAGCTAAACATAAACTAGTTTCAATAACTCGAAAAAGGAGTTGCAATAATGTTTTCAAAATTCGCGTAATAATATGTAGTTGTGACTACTTTACGATGTGTTTATCACCGACACCGTCGGATGTACTCGATTGTGTAATTCTCCTGACAAAGCATTTGTCTTGATCTTGTATCGCTTGTTTTTATCGAGATATTTCAATTAAAGTTTTCCCCAACATATGTTCTGGAACTTTAGTTCTTTTTCACATATATGACAAATTTAAAGTCGATCTTCCCGCATTTCCTCTGATAACGAAAATGCAATATAAATATTTAGGTAAATGTTGTATGTTTCTAAATATAAATGATGTTAAAACATTATGAGAATCGTGAATAAGATGGTTATTTAATGTCCCACTTGAAGGAATGTCGTTCCTTGGCTCAGCTTCGACTCGTGACAACAATGCAGTAAAACTTGTTGCCATGAAGTTGTCGATTGCACGTTCATTTCGGATACAAGCAATTGCAAACTCTTTGCCGTAAGATAGTATGAAGAGAGCAAATTTTATTAGCATTTTGTACATAGGTATAATGACGATGTAGTTGCAACAAAGACCTAATTTTTGCCCCCCCCCCTTTCCTGAAATCCTGAATCCGCCACTAAAACGGTAAAATGATTACATACTTAAAAACAGCAAAGCCGACTCTCAGGACTTTTGAGTCCTTTGATTATTTATTTCAAATATTGTATATATGTTGTATATCTTTATTTGTATTCCAGATGGAACGGTTTCCACAACGTTTTCAAAGCTACTGACATTCCTCACAGGAGCAGACAACATTCCTCCATGTGGCTTTTCGAAAAAAATATCAGTTCAATTCTACACTCAAGAAATAAGGATCAAGCGTCTCCCACATGTTTCTACTTGTTCTTTGGAATTCTGGGTCCCTAGAGGAGAATCCCCGGAAGGATTTACAGACCGAATGTTCACATTCTTAAACGAGTGCACCGGGTTTCTTAAAGTTTAAACGATATTGTTATCCAGTAACACTGAAACTATTCAAACTATAGATGTGAAGTGAATATCGATTATGCAGTTATAATATACTGTCTGGTCGCGGTCCTTACCGTCAAAGAATATTGATAATCATTATATTTCATTAAATTAATATAAATTAATTTTATTGAGAAAATAAGTTGACGTGAGGGACCACGATCAGATAAAACATGTTCATTTATTAATTTTACATACGAAAATATGAATTTTGTGAGTTTTGTTTAAGAATTATTGATTGGCATTCTCTGTATTGATTCCATCATTATGGGGCTTCCCCACGTGACGTCACACTACTAGCAGGGACGTATATTTCTATATACGTCGCTGCTACTAGCAATAGCGGTCATAGTGAATTAAAACTGTTTGAATTTTTCCATTACTACAATTTAAACTTAACTGAATTTTAGAGAAATATACATATAATCAGGGCAGATTGTGTTACTTCAGTCTTAATCATTCGGTAAATATAGTCAATTAATATAAAATTTTCAATAAAAAATTTGGAAGTATAAAGCGATTTTATTACAAAATTAAATCAAATGAACCAGTTTTGGAGGAAGTCCGAGAGTTGTAACATAATGAGGGAGATACACAAGTCAGTTTAAGGATAACAATTTAAGGTTGTATGGGAATACTCTATTCAAATTAAAGATCGATTCCTTTGTTTAATTGTTTTCAAAAATAAATGCCGTTGTAGCAAAGTCTTACTGAAATATTTCCTTGAAGTTTTACTACACTTGAGGGCTCAGTTTGTTTCTAATATGACAATAGAGTGACAATGCATCATCTCTTGTACTGGGGTAGGAAAGATCGTCTTCCATCATGACGGAGATGAAGAGATCGTACAATTCTCCGTCACAACACACTGATGAACGAAGCGAAACTTGTGCCCGAGCAGCATTTAGATCATCCTCTGAAACGTTGCATCTGTAATTGCGACTGCCCCATAGTTCCGGGTGGTTATACATTATGTTGGGTCGTCCGTGTGGTGCATTCGAGAGCCTTGGCAGTCTAATGAAATGGTTGTTCCATATTGCAACAGCCAAGTCAAGCTCTGTCTACAAGAAAACAGGAGGTTAACAGAGTTAGACTAAAACACTCTAGAACACAGAGGAATATATTGGCGCGCGTGCGTATTTGATCAAACTCCACATAAATGTAACTTGTGATATAACCTTTCATAACATACTTTTATAGCTTTAAACAGAATGCAATGTTTCAAATATTTAGTAACTCAGATTTTTATAGATGAAAATCAAAGTAAGCTAATAACTTATATTTTTACAGATTATCTTTAGAATGCTAAAAACTGAAACGCAATCGATCTACCTTCTGCATGTACAAGTTAAAGCAATACAAAACAAATAACTTTCCTATTCCTTCTCACAAAAGTTTTTATTCTTTTCAAGCAAATATCATTTAAATTACTGATATGTAAGACTCCTCCTTTATTTAACTTACCTGTATCAAAGCCATAAAGCAAAACTGGATCAAGTTCTTGTCGAAAAAATCTGCAGAAAATGTGCCATTGTCTTGAAGATCTTTGAAAATATTCATTCAGTGCTGAATATGTTGCCTTCGCAAATATCCCCACCAACATTCAATCCTTTGATTTTGAGTGCTGGCTCCTTCAATGTAGGGCGTAGTTGATTCATCATCCCTTCGAAACAATCGTTGCAAACGCTTTACTAAAACATTCTCCGTACCAAAATCACCTCTAATGATAAATGCTGTGCCTCCGTTTCTATCTACAGCCTCCAAAAAGTAACCTCCAATCACACTGGGATCATTATTGGTTGTGTAAACGTTCAGCCATATAATTTTGCGGCTATATCCACAGATGCAGCCACATCTACAAAGTCCATATGGTTTAAGTTTATCATAGCCATCAATATGCCATATGAAGTTTGGACCAGCAGCATAGTATGATCGTCTGATAAATCTGCGGGCTGTTCGTTGCTTTATACCTGATTACGAAACAGTTTAAATTTTAATTTCTATATTGTGGTTGTGTATACTATATAATGTATCATCATCATCATCATCATCATCATCATCATCATCTGACATCATCACCAATATCATCATCCTTGTCATCATCATCATCATCATCATCATCATCATCATTTGTATCTGCATTGATAAAAACTGGTTACACAATGCAATTACAACATGCTACAGAAGGTAAATCTTTATCGTCTAATATTATTGATCGTGTTACACAACATGCATTACATATCCACTGATATATTAAAAACAATCAACAGGTGATTTATTTCAATTCACCATTATTTCTGTAACGTATTTGGTGACGGCATCATACACAATGGCGGATTTAGAGTAGGGGGGGGCAGGGGCCCGAGCACCCACCCCACCCCCCCTTTTGGCCACATATTTACTGGTAAAAATCCAGGTTTTGCACCAAAATTGGCTGAATAGTTTGGCTGTGACACATGTGCCCCCCCCCCCCTTTCTGACATTCTGGATCCGCAACTGATACAGATAAAAGGCATATAAGCAGATGAATATATGATCACACAGGACACATGATCTTGGTTTTCACTCCCTCATCCACACAAAAGCACACTAATGTGTTCATAGTTAGAATCGGGCGCTGGAACTATAAAATCACTTAACCTCTACATTACTAACAAAGGGCCTTATTCATCAGCTTTACCAACTAATAAAGATTTAGGAATGTCTTTCTGTGTTTCGATATTTAATTGACTAACAGTGCTGAGATGAGCAGTTTAGATAGAAATAGATTACCTTCCGGGTCACATGCCTGTAGAATAGTGTGCACATCACGAGTCCGCACTTCCAGTCCGTTGACTAAACACCGTTGTGTCAGGATCCTGTACCCGTGACGGCCTCCAGATTCATTTAATTCTTTCAAAATGAAATCAATTATTTCTTTAATATCACTATAGGTCCTCCTTCTTTGATTATATGATCGCAAAATTCTGTGTAAATGACGCAAAGAAATCGAAACACCGTGTGTATCCAGCATAACATTTCTAATTTGATTGTATGACAGTCCTTCTCCAAAATAATTCAGAATATGCTTATCTCTGTCTTCCATGATAATAATTAATGATAAAAAATACAAACAATTTGATTGGTTGATTATCTCGAGGGAACGACTTATTAATTCGTTCTCTCGAGATAAAAAAGTCGTTCTCTCGAGATAAAAAGTCGTTCCCTCGAGACAAAAAAAAGTCGTTCCCTCGAGATAAAAAGTAGTTCCCTCGAGATAAAATCAAAGGACTGAAGGTCCTGAGTAACACTCATATGAAAATGAAGAAAAAATCGTTTTATCAATAATATCAAGGATGTAGTCTGGTGAGCGATTTACGCCTAAAAGTAATCTGCCTAACGGGAGGTAACTCGTACTGTCACGATGATGTAACATTTTTAGTCGTGATAGAAAATACAGAAGTAATATTCAATAATTTGTCTATTATGCATGTGTTTGTAAATTATCATGTGATATTGAAGAAAACCGTTTTTAGAGTTATTCTATTGACCAAAACTTGTTTACGACATACCGATTTCCGTTGCTCTAGCCATCGACAATGCTGATATAGATCTCTATGCCGGCAAATACGAAATGGGAAAAGTAAAATATTTTAAAACCAAAAAAAGCAAAAGATAGTCAACTAAAAGCGAAGGCCACTATATTTAATTATCTTGAAACAATCAAAACTAAATTCAATGAACAAGAGAGGGTTTTTATTTTTAATCCTCAGAGTGCTAACGTATTTGAAAAGGGCTGCAGATTTACATTATGCAGTAAAGGATGATGTCATTGAGACGTTACGTCTTAATGACGTGATGTTGTTGCACCTGCTGTATATGCTGTCTGTTGAAAAGTATGATGTCTTTGAGCCATTATATCTCCGGACTTGTTCACAGAAGAGGCATGATTTAGATATCATTAAAAAGAAGACATTTTAAACTTTTAAGTAATACTACGATGTTGTTACTGACATTCATTGAAGTAGTTACATGTATATATGTACCACAAAGGCAAATTTTTAAAGGAAATATATGTACTTGTTTTCCAAATAGACTCCATCCTCCTAAAAGGGGGGAGGGCATTAATGTGTTTATATATTTTGATTATATCGAATCTAAATATGGTTTTAATTTGAAATGTCATTTGAAGCTTATATATATACAAATCAATTTCTTTCTTGATCATGAAAAAGAAATATTTCATTCAATATATATTACACACAAATGAGGTTATAGCAAAATGGGGGGAGGCTGCAATATCTATCAAATTTCTTTGTAAAATGCTCCATTACCTATTGTAATTTTATGTAGTTTTGACTTATGACAGACCATTGCGCATTATAGTGTAATATCACAGTGATGCAGATTACAGAAATGATCAAATAAGTGTACTTCTTGTGAAATTGTCTTCATTTTAGAAGCTTTGTTTAATTACTATAGCCACTATGAAAGGCTTCGTAAGTTGTCAGAGCTTTCCCTAATCCTTGTTATTTTTTCAATCAATCAGTATAAATTCATAAGTTTATCTACCAAAATAAAAAAACCCAAACTTTTCTGTGTCATATTTGTGAAAAAAAAAATATAAATTGCTCTAAAATGACATTTCTCTATATCGAAATGGGCATGAAACAGTATTAATTTGCATTGATTCTAGTACAATAATTTGCTCCATAACATACGTTTTTGTTATTATTAATCTACCTTTGTCTGTTCTTATAGAATATGCATGAAATAGCCAGTTGTAGATTTTAATTCTTCTTACTAGTTCACCAGACTACCCCCTTAATTCAGGACAAGCTTCATTCTTACAATGAATGGCACAAATTCAAAATGACTCTTGAATCATTATTGAGTTATTCTAATCATTTTTCTTATAATGAAACAAAATTAAAGTGTGAATAGTTATACGAAGCTTGCATTCAAGTATGCGTCCCAAGATGAACCATTAGCACAAGTTTGGGAATTTTCACACACTGTTTAGTTGAGGTGACTTGGCATACGGCCAAAGTCAGAAGTCTTTTATTTTTACTAGTATGTCCCAAACTGAGGTACCCCCAACAGGTTAACCAAATCACTAAAGTGGAAAACTGTCACATGAAGCAATCGAACCAGGAACTCTAGTGTGCATCCCATAGATGAATCACTGGTGCAACTTTGGTACTTGTACTGTCCATAACTGAGATACTTGTGCCCAAAACAGGATACCAAAATGACTCAAATGGAACAAGCAAATTCAGAGAGTTGTGGTCCCCTGCTTTTGACGCTCTAACAGTAAGGGTGCAGCGATCTGTGACATTGTCATTGTTGTGCACATCTACAGATACAGGAAAGGTATTGCAACTAGGCACAAACATGCCAGATATGATGGCCCTACGTTATCACCAAGGTTAAAGTTTTTGTAACAGACAGACAGAGAGACGGATGGACAGACAAATGAGATTTCATGTCCCCACGTTTTCACAAAAGGCGGGTGGCAAAAAGTGTCAGATACAGCTTGAAACATGTTTTCGAGTCTGCAAGATGAATAATTAATTAGTGTAAGTTTGGTACTTGTAGCTTGTACAGAATTGAGGTACTCTAAAAGGCTCAAACCGAAAAATTACGTCACATGCAGCATCAAAAGCATGCCGTCAAGTGTAAATCCCAAGATGTTTGCTATTTGCAGCATTTGTAGTTTGTCCAAAACTTAGTTTTCCAGTTGCGGATGTCAGGCCTATATTACAAGATCATACAAACTATGTGAAGGAGATCATAAAACTGTCCTTGCTCTGACCACTTGCTGTGGATTTGATGTGTACAAAGACAGAGAAGACATGGTGAATCCATGTTTGTAATTAGGAGGGGGTTGTAATCAGAGGAGGTTGTTCCTGAGGATACATAACTGTCAAGATAACTAAGTGAATTCATAAGAATTCTAAGATGTCAAAAGTAATTATCTTAGATGGAAAGTCTTATCACAAGGAATCTACTTGTGAAGTTGTACCCCGACTGGATCAAAAGTTATTGCCCAGGTTAAAGTTTTTGTGACAGACTGACAGATGGAGGAATGAGTATTATGAGATGTAATATCCCCTTGCTTTCACAAAAGTGGGGGACAAAAAGTGATGTTAAAAAGACATTTTAATTCACTTGTTTAGTTTTGATAATTCAAATTGGTCCACACATTAGCGTTCGACGTGTATAACCAAGATATACCGTCCTCAAATTTAAAAGTCATTATATACCTACTCTTTGACTTTGTCCACATTGCCTCCGACTCCAACTATCAAAAATTCTGTCTGAACCAACTTCGTTCACTGTTCTTAACGTCCATCTTAAATCTCATATCAAGGACAATTTGCAAGTTCTACCATTCACGTGAACAATTATTACAATCAAGTTAAACCAACAAATCTGACAACGTACATGACATACGTGCGTACCACCGTGCAACATGCTTTCCATCATGTTATTTCATCTTGCCGCGCCGGAGCAAATGAGATTTGAAATCTGCCTGTTCAGCTGTTTACGATGCGATGTCAAGTCACTCATATATGAATCAAATTGTGATTAATAATTTAATCATGGAATTTTAAGAATATGAAACCCAAGAAACTTATTATGTCGGTGCACTCAATATCAATTCGTTTCTCGGAAGAATTTTATACATGACGCTATTCGTCCCTTAGCAACGCGGAATTTGGAAAGGAGGGCAATTTAATATCCAGCTCTGGTGAAACTTACGCAGAATGTTTACAATACGGAAAGGAAAAAATTTAACTTATACAGTCTGCTGTCCGACTTTAATCAAGTAAAACATCAATTTTTCGGCATAACGTCATCAAAGCATGTTGTTATTGTGGTTGGCAAGGGCCGACGGAAAGGCCCAAAAATGTGCGATCAGTGCGTAGTAATCAACTACTGAATGAAAACATAGGTTCCATGCCAGTTAGTTTCAAAAATAATAATCGTGTTTGTTCAGCTCTGGTATAGACTTTCCATACACCTTCCTAAATAATTTGCTGAATATGTAGTTATTAACATACCAGAAGTATCAAATGTTCATGAATATTTGCAAATTCAATGCACATAATCATAGACCTATTTCACCGAGTGTAGGAATACATGAGCAAAGGGGTGAATCCCAATATGGCAGCGCCCATGACCCGGGTCCATAACAGTGTAACATTTCGTGTTACAAAAAGAGTACTGTATGTCACCTCTGTGCCACCGTACATTTTCTCAATTCTACAATAAAAGAAGTACAAATGTCGCAAAAATCGTAAGTTTTGTATTGAGCTCCTCTACAGCCTTTTGAAGACTCTTCGTTGAGCAGGAAATGGGAAATCTATAAAGGGTCTTGTCTTTAACTTTTTAAAGGAGATAATGTCCTAAACCTCGACCCCTCTCCCTTTTTCTTGGGACTTCTACAGATCAGGGACGTAGCCTTGTTTTCTGACAGGCAGAGTTTTGTTGGCTCATTTTGCTGTCACCCTATATTTTATTCCATTATATTTAATGTGTTTATATTTTTATGACCTCTCAACTTGAGTAACCTGTTGATCTTTGTTCTCTATAAGGAGGATTATTTACAAACTGTTAAATGTGTGTTCTCTAATTGTACCTATTTTGTGGTGAATGAAAATGTGGGTTCATAAGCCAATTAATCACACCAGTTGAGTTACAAATGTCATTTCAATTGTCCGTTTTTAGTTGATAAAATAACTGCATTACAATCGAATATTTTATGATATTCTAATTCCGGTGTGCTCTGCATGACTATTACGATTTTTATCATATAGTCATATAATCAAGTCAAATGGCCTTTTTTCAGATGGGTTCTTCCTGTGAATGATAACTGTTCATTAGTACATGCACCTCTTGCACTTATGGGTCCTCACACACAGCACAGAAGATGAAGACTTTGCACCTTAATCTGTTCTTAACTCTTTCCATCTTTTTCTAGATTTCCCTTGTGTGCATGTATATTTAATATTATCAATACTAATTTTCCCATTCACAATAATTTAGAATACATTCTTCAAATGTTCTTAGACTGTTTTATAACTTAATCATGCATCAGAATTTAGTTTTACTGTGTACTTGTCCTTCTTACATTCTTTGATGTCCTTTAATCAATCATTTCTTGCACTATATATTTATGGTGTATATGTGTTCATTGTATTTTACTCACTTCAATCACAAAAGCACCGAAAAGTGGTAAGGACGACTTCACCATGTAAGGCTTTTTTGGCAACTTTGTTATCCTTTTGGCGTGTTTCACTTTATTCTGCAATGTGTGACCCTAACAACTTTATGGCGTAGAAAAAGTTTTGATGAAAGGATAAAACAGAAATTCATGAAATAACCAATGATAGGTCAAGTATTGTTATGTAATAACAAGGGGTCCAAATGAGCCTATATTGCTCGTCTGAGCACTTTCAGCACATGATAAAATAAGAAAATACATACATGTAAATTATAATTTTCTCAAAAGAAATGCTCAATTCAAAATTTCCCAAAGCAACACCATATCCTCATAGAACACTGTAATAATCAGTTTTTCATTCTGTGCAGCTTATATTTAGTTTATATTAACAAATGATGATAATCTTCTGGATCTACGATGCCCTGCCAAGGATCTATGGCTGAACAGATCTAGCCAAAATTCATTTCTAAAATTTGAAGTTGCTATCAAATTCTGCACAATAACATTATTTACTTAAAATAAGATAACGAAGAAACACCCACTGAGGAAACAAATAAATCAGCCAGTAATGTGCAAAAGTGACAAAATCTGAAAAGATGTCAAATCGCCTCAATATTCGAATTCAGAAATTCCAAAATCAATAGCAACACTTCTTGTACACTGGTCTACATCACCCTGAGGCACAGGATTCTAGGATCTATACAGCTAGTCTGTGGAAAGAGCTTGTCATATGAGAGTATTCTCTGGGGCCTATACTGTTCTACCCTGGATCCACCACATGATGGATCTGTTTGACAAAGAACAACATTTGCTTGGGACACTGGGCACTTCATCCCTACCATGTTTTATCACAATCTCTTCAGTAGTTCAGAAGAATTTGAAAAAATGAAAAAATTTACACACAGATAACTGATGCTACTCTTTGACCATAGCTAACTTAGTCTTAAAACCCAAGTCTTATTTAGACCAATGACATTTATGACAAAGCTGCATGATAAATCTGATTATTTATTACAAAGCAATTTCTCTTGCTCAACAATAAATATCCAATATAACAAGGGATCTACATGTCGCTATGCTCAAATGAACATCTTGACTCGGTCCTGTCATCACTTTTATTTTGTTGAAAATTTTAATTAAAATATTATCTATGAGTTACACTAGAATATTTGATGAGCTGTTTTGTAATATACTTTATGTTATATGGAGTTTTTCTTTTAATGCATTTTTTCCAAAAATTAATACTTTTCTGTATAGCTTTCTTTCCAAATGTCAAAAGCCAAAATTGTTTTATTATATGTACAATTCAAATCCTGTGAATGATGAACAAGAAGATTCAACTATAATTTACAATTTTATCTTGATAATGTTGATAATCATATTTAATCATCAAAAATACATATCTTTCAATGATAAATGCTGAAAGTTTTATGTAATAGGCCCTTATATTGTAACAGAATTTTTGGAATTCGATATCATGATCTGTCTTCATCATTCAGAGATACATTTGAACACGTTTGGATAAGATGTCTTCTTTATATCCCTTGGAAAGTTAAGGGAAACCCGCTTTGAGACAGCCAATCGCTAGTATGTTCATTAAAGAACACTATACCACAAAGCAGTACAAAACATGTAGTTACATCATCACGCCCTTGTGATCCTTTCTTCCTTTCCTTTTTTTCCGGCATTAGGAATGGCATTCAAGAGAATAAAGCCCACTTGCAAAAACCACAAACCACTTTGATCCTGTCATACCATTTTCAAAAGCAGATTTTTCTCTAGATTAAGACACTTCTGGACCAAAGAAACAAATTCCATGGGACTGGAATTAAGCATCAACTGAAAAATATATAATAAACAAAACTATGATTCAGATTTAACAATTATACAGATTATCAAGTCTTCAAAACAATACAAGTGATCATAATACTGAAAGTTAGTTGTTCTGACAATAATGGAAATACACATTTGCTGTTGATGGTGTTTTCTACCATTATATTTTTAGTCTCAGATGGCAAAAGTTGAGAATGATTCCAAGTAGTCTCTTCTCTTTATTTCATCCAACTTAATATCACATGAAAAAGAAGAAAACATACAGTTTTGGAGTTGAGATCTCAACCATTTTAGGATATTTGAACATTCTTCAACAGAAAGGGAGGGAATGACCCCTATGGACTTAATTTACATATCATTCAATTCATTTGAACATGGCAAATTGGAAAAATGTATTATTTAGAAGTGACGATTTCAACCATTTACAAGACATTTTGATATTCTCAAATAACAAAGGGTTTGGAAGAAAAAAAGAGGAGTTACTGGCTCAGTTATGTAGCAGAAGTCACCTAGGGGATTTACTTTATCTATCATTTAATCTTGATATGACCAAGACGAATATATATGATTGGGGGATGGGGAGTTAATCTTGAAACTTAAAAAGATATTTTCAGGGGAAGAGATCTGATTCATTTACAAAATTGGCATGACTGAGTTGTGTGATAAGTCACCATGGAAACACACAACAAACAATAAGCAAACAAAATTACAACACTAAAACATTCTATTGTAATACAGCTGTGGTACTGAGACCAAATTACAACAATCTTAAACTGCAGAGGGGGAAGTCCATGGACTCTTACAAAATACATCATTCAATTTATTGGGACATTTTAAAGAATATCAAGAAAATATAAGGATTAGTGGTTAGAATGTTAACCATTAATAGGATACTTGAGGATTACCAAATGATGGGGACCACTGCTTGGGACTTAGCACCTACTATATTTGTTTTTGCACATATAAAAGCAGGTCCATTTCACTGTTAAATTTCCATGGACTAGACACTGTTAAATTCATAGGCTCACCATGATCTTGACCTATAAGGTATAACCTTGGGTCAAGGTCATGACAAACTTGTGTGTCATAGATAACAATTGTATGATCCAAGCAAATCACAGATTTGATTAGCCTGATAAGCTCAGATGGACAAAGAGACAGGGTGATTTCTATCTATACCCCCACCTCCTTTGTTTTGGAGTATTCTTTTTAAACTTAGTGACAAAGAATAAGTTGCTATACTTACTCTTAACTTTCTGGCCTCGAATTCAAATTTCATCATTTCATCCATATTATCTGTTTTTGCAGCTTGTTCCACCTGACATATCATACCCTCTAAAATACTGACAGCTAACGTCGAGTGTGAAGGATCTGATACTTGAATCTGGTCCCTGAAAGTCAAAGTATACTAAATGTATTGATATAATAAATCCATGTTATATAAATAATTTACTATGTATCAGCAACTACTCCAACAATTTACGTCTAAAATCAACTGACAAAACTTACAGACCCTATCTGACTAAAAACAAGAAGTCGAAAGTGTAAATAAATTATGCCAAATGTAGATCATAAAAGCTATCTAAAATTTTGGCTCAGGTGTATCAAAACATTGACAATATTTGCAAGGAAGAAATACTGCATTCGCAATTATAATATGTTATAAATTCATAAAATTTGCAAGATACAAACCTATCTTGCATAGATTGCTAACAGATATACAGGTATAATTTTTAAGGCCTAATTTTCATATTCCCCTCTTTTTCCATCCTTACTTTACGTAGTTTGCATCGTTGTATATTTCAAATCATTAACCTCATTTATAACTCCATATCTCAAATAATGCTATCATTAATTCTTAAATGTAAGTTATTAATTACATAATTATACATATAAATCATTTCTTGTATAACATCCATACAAATGTATAGAGCAAAATTTTATCTATTCCTGTATAAACAATTTTGCTCTAAATACAAAATCAAGACCGTATATAAAAGTAAGCAATAGTCACTTCCACTTCATTATTTCAAGTGATTTCTGAGCAAGAAAATTTTGTCTATATATTGATAGAAAACTTATCAAAATTATTTTTAAAGTATCAATTTTGAGCCTCCTAAGAAGTCCTAAGGGGAACTGGTCTGTATAAGCTTCCTGAAGTAGAAGAAGCGATTCTTGATGTAGCTTACAGCACCTGGCCCACTGAGATTTATCTCCGTCATCCCTGTACGTCAGCTAGAAAAAAAGACACAATATAGTACAAACAGTGTATTAGTAACATAAACCCCATCCCTTCTACTACTTAGCATAACATCTTTTTATTCTGCTTTTTTTAATTACTATTATATTAAAAGATGAAGAACTGAAGAAAGAATCAATGGAAAAAATCCATGAAAGACACTTATTATCTGGAGATAAAAAAAGATTGATTTTTAAGTAGTATACATTTTTTTTTTATTTTTGGATAAATATGCATTAGAGAAACTTTGAAAATAATTACAGGGTAAATTAAAATGTTATTATGAAGTTTGATCAAAAAGTACCCGGCCCCATGTACTTAGGAATACCCAGGATTGAAAGAATTGTCTTTTTTCTCAATATAATCTCCATTCCGCTCAATGTACTTTCTCCATCCATTTTCCAATTTCTGAATCCCTTCAAAACAGTCCTGTAAGTACTAATACACAGTGTCCATGGCACCCTCACTGCTTCAAAAATTCTTACCACATAAGTAAGACTTTAGTTTTGAGAACAGATAGAAATCAGATGGCGCTAAATCTGGAGAAAAAGAGGGCTGAGGAAGAATCTTGAAGCTGCATTCTGTTTCAGCTGTTATTGCAACTTGAGAAGTGTGAGTAGGTGTATTATCCTGCAAAAAAGCAGAACACCTCTGGTTAGATTTCCTTTCCTCTTTTTCACATTCTCCTGATCCTGTCACAGTACGTCGAGCAGAGAGCTTTTTGATCATATTTCGTATATTGAATTTATACGAGCTATATTAGTACAGTTACTTGCAGAAATCATAAAGACAAATTACACAATACAATTCCAAACAAGAAAGTCAACAAAGGCCCTGTTATGTGACCTTGACTTTTAACTCCAAATCCTACAAAAATATCCTCCCATCATTTTACATCTGTATCACAGTGAAAACTGAAACCTAAAGGATGAAAACCTTCATAGTTATTGAAGTGTTGAAGGACAGACAGACAGACAGACATTTTTTCCTATAAGACTCCTGCATTACATTTACAATGTGGGGTCCTAATTTCAGGTTTATTTAGTCTTAAATCACACTGTTCAGGAGTATTTCACCTATAAAATAAAAGTTTAATTTCAAATATTAATTGTACACTTGCTTCAGAGAACCATTACTACGGTGAGCCAGAGTTCTTCTAATTATCATAGCAAATCTTAGCAAGGATGTAGCTTAAAGACTAATTCAATGTAAGTATCAAATTACTTTCAGATTCAAAAACTACACTTTTAGATTATGTCCATTCAAACAAAATGGTCAAGGATATGTCACGTTTAATTTCGCCTACATGTATTCTATTATCCATCCCCAAAAAAGATTCCGTAGGGCACAAGGAATACTTCATTCTTACTAAGTAGGAAGGCACATGGAGTACTTCATTCCTACTAAGTATGATCAAAATCTCATACACATGTTGAAAATGTTAACTGCTTGTGGGCATTGTAGGAAAGTAGAAAGTAGCTGAAAAGAGATCTTACAGGTATATATGACCTTTTACTGTTCTGGACACATCCTAGCCAGTACATAAACTCAGAGATGGCACCTCTGTCTTCTGCTTTCAGTATGTCAAATGGTCTTGTATAGTGAATTCTTCCTTCTGTATCAGGTTTGTCGTTTACAACCTTTACCAAATGTTCTTGTGATATTTCAAGGAACATGAAATTAAGCTGTAAAAGAGGCTAAGAAGGTTTGACCCTGTATTGCTCACTTGGAAAAAAAGTTAACTCTTGAATGTATTGGTTATAGTGCAAGTATGTAAGTATACAGATAGGCTTGTAGTTTCTGAAGTCTTTAAAAGGGGTTAAACTCACTCAGATGTACAAAGCCTTAGGTAGCCATTCATTTTAAACTGAACAGAATCTACCCTTGTCTAAGAGAGTTTGAAAAAGCAAAGAGATATCAGGGTCAGAGAAAGTAAAACATGATTATAAATATCTTGTGATCAATTAATCATGATCAAAGATTACCTCATATTGTCATGTTCCCATTTGAACTGAATATTTACAAAAGGGAAAGAATGCTAGTAAGCTAAGAAAATCACAACATTAATATTTTGGACAATTATATTTCTTTATTATGATTAAACATCAGATGCTAATCAAAACACAAGTTAAGGATTGAAAATGCACACAATGATGGATTATGATGATATATCAATGAAAAATTCCCAGAATATACAGCATATTTCCAACAACAACTTAAGAACATCTTCCCTTAAATCCTTTTGGAAACTCTAACAAGATCCAAATCAAATGATGAATTCTTACAGACAATTTGAAAACTTTGTTTGAATGATAAGAAAGTAGTTTCAGAGTAAACGATAGCAAGAAAAGTACTTATGTCACAATATACCCCCATTGCTTAATTATAGGACAGCAACTTTACACAAAGAGCAAAAATAACACTAAAAGAGAAATAACAATTGTAATAAGGGGCAATTGTGACAAAAGTTTAACTTCACATGAAAGACCTCATACTTAACATATACAGTGTATTTAACTTGAATGCTGCAAATCATTTCCGGAATACTGATTCTGTCTGTATATTGTTTTAAAAGTGCATTCATCAAAATTTTTAAGTATCTGATCTTGACCTTTGATTCCTCGCCAAGAAAACAAATGTGTCTCATCTATTTTTCTACTTTTGACCACTGACCTTGAAAAATAAAAGGTATTGTCTTCTCAACACAGTAGTATGTGTACCTTGTTTAATGGTCCTGGCCCATACGATTTGGTCTGCATCATTTTATAAATACTGTGGACAAACTGATGTAGACCCACAAACACAAATACACTGCTGCATATCATATTTTGTCTGTCTATGACACACAATTTCAATGCCATATTTGCAACAAATCAACTGCAAACGTACTTAAATCACCATTCCTATAAAGTCTAAAATAATTTAGTCTCGTTTCACAGAAAAATGTATTTGAAAATTGACCAATCAGAATTAAAGAATACTTTTGGCAGCCATAATTTTCATCCAAACAGAACCAAAGAAGGACTATCTATATATCAATGAAGCCAAGTTTGTTCAAAATCTGTACTGCAGCAAATACAAATTCCCTTACTGCCTTGGGTGGTCCATTACATAAATCTCAATATCTGTGCATTGCATCAGGCAGATGCCATTACCATGTAAGTGAAATATAATCTTAGCCTGTCATGAAACAAGAAACAATTTTTTTAACTCTTGGAGGAAAAGATTTTTATTATTGGGATTCAGTCAATATCAAGGTTCTCTGCATTGAGTAAAAATATTTATAGGTGACATATTTGTTTAAAGTAAAGATCTATACTTACTTTGTTTTCCATGTAAATGATCCCCAAAGAAGATGGTTTGAAAACAGAGTAAGATGCTTCTGAAAGGAGTTGTAGGCCAACCTGCCCTAAAATATCAGAATCAATCTGTTCTTCAATTGAAACACTGGTACTTCCTTCGGCTGCTTTTTTCTTTACCTACAATTTTCAAAATATAAAATCTTGATTTTATTTGTCTTTTTTTTTTCCTTAAGTCACTGGATGATTATTTTATGTATATGGTGATGGCATCTGCCTACTGCCATGCATAGACATTTATACCTTTGAAACAGGCCCACCTGAAGGATTGAGAGATCCTTTATATGCACCTGCCGTGACATAATACTTTGGTTTTTACTGTTTAATCTGAAAGTCAGGACACCGGTGTGCTCAGGGCGGGAGTTGAACCTGGGACCTCTTGGTCACAAGCCAAGCACCTCATCCACTGAGCCACACTGGTTTTAAAGTCTTGATGACAGAACGTAAAAAACCATTAACACTGTAAGAATCTGAAGCAAAGTGTGTTAATCAAACAGAATACAATGAGTACTTCATCACTATAAATATAACTTAAAAGCAATCCAAACTGACCTGGAGGTAAACGTCATTGCATTGATATGACTTTTTAATGTTTTACATACTGATTTTCAAATTATTACCATTGTATATAGGTCGATTCTCCTATTAGAAAAGCATAGTGATTTTGTAGGGAACGAATAATAGTCCTCAATTAAAACAGTAATAAATCTGGCACTCTAGTGTTGACTTATCTTACCATAGACATGTATATCTATTTGTGATGATTCTGAGAATATCA